>CM065385.1:31610000-31952500 GCA_033060915.1 Euryodendron excelsum | reverse complement strand
ATACTATTCATATATTGTTTATTATATAATTACTATGCAATCACTATTCATAAATAGTAGTTATCAATTATAAATATTAATAGTACTATTGATGAATAGTATTTATTACCATATAATTCATCGGTGTGTATATATATAATATCTCTCTTTTTGTTTGAATTATAACTTTCAATTCAAACATCAAAATAGAGTCAAGTCACATTTCTATGGAAAGCTATTGAAATAAGGATTCCAGATCTCTAAAATATCATAGGCCAAAAATTCAAGATCTGAAATAAACAAACCAATAAAGTTTCAAAATAAAAGGCTATTCATCTCAATTATTCAACAATTGTTTATACTATTCATCAACTATTTAACATAAATATAAATTATGAGATGAATTGAAGAGTGAATAATAAAAAACTCAAAACAAATATAAATTAATTGAAATATTAATTACATATGAAGTACCTTCACATATATAATGAAGACATTTCTAATGTAAGAAAGAACACAATTATATTTTTCACGAACACTTAGAGTTTTGTACTGATAATGTGTTATAAAACTTAAAAGAATATAAAGCAGATAAAATAACTCAAGACAAAATATAGAAAATAGCTTTTCAGGAATTGTTAAATATTTATCATATTAGTTCTTCTGAAACAATTACGGATAGATCTTTTGGTCCACTCAAAACTTTATTGATAATATAGAACCAAAAGAAATACAACATGAGCTTTGAGGACTTACTTATAATTCATTTTCTTCTATTTTCTTTTTGCTTCTTCTTTTCAATTTTCTTTCTATTTTTGCTTTCTATTTGCTCTCTATTTTTTATTGTCTCTCAACCATTGGTTGAGCTTCTATTTATAATCATTCAAAGGTGAGGCGGCAAGTTGCTTTCGTAACATGCAAGACTTGATAAGTCAGCCGAATGTATACAAATTGAATTAAATTAACTTGAGAATGATCCTAAGGTCATCCAATACATAATGTGTATGTATTATTAGAATATTATTATTCTTTTATAAAACTTCCAAAACTTTATTTATCTGATTTGATTATTTGGTTACAAGATTTACTACATATTTTAGGTTGTAATTAATTTTACTAGCTATTATTGGAGTCTTTAATAGCCTATAACGGTTAGTTTCTTAAAACTATATAAGGACTAACGGTTATTTTCTTAAAACTATATAAGGATTATACTTAGCCTTATTTGATGTGCATACAAAGAGATATATTTAATCTCACATACTTGATATACAAAGATGTACATATGTTGTTATTCTACCATCTTTTACTTACCATCTATATACTTTTATACTATGATGATCTTATAGGCAACTGTGGTTGGGATAGTTTTTATTCTCCCGTCAGTCATGACTCTCAAAGAGATAGATTGTGAGCAATTGGACGAAACAATTGATGTCCGATTGTATCTTCATCTAAGGAGGCACAGTTGCTATAAAATAGTGATATGCATTTCTTACAATTCTCACAAGGCCCAACTTTTTTTGTTTTCTTTTTAACTGTATTTTATTATTTGTCAAATAATTACCATTATTTTGCAATCTTATTTATTCTTTGAATTATGATTGACATGTTTAAATTAGATTTACATGATGTACTGTATTATTATGCAAATATTCTCACGTGTATGGTGCATGCACTACAAAAGTGGAGAACCTCACGTTGCATCCATCGGAGCAAACTTCCATGGCAATCCATCACCCACATCAACATTGAGTAGCACCACAATCTCCCTGTAAACAAGTGATTGATCATGAACTTGTAAGAAGATGTGCAAATGAAAATATAAAAAATAAACTTCACCTTATATAATTGAAATTTTAGATCAAGACCTTCTCAAAAAAATGTAACGGACGGTCAAACTTAAATTAATTTGCGTAGTTTTAAAATTAGTTGCTTCACTCCGAGCTGTTAATTTATCAAATGACTTGTTAAATTGTTGATTACTAACTCATTTAAAAGTTTAAGTAATTAGAGAGGGGATAATTTAATTATTTATTTCTTAACACTACTTAATTCACATCTTGTCATTGCACCCCAAAATTTGTAACTGAAACCTCGCCCATACCTTGTTCTATTAGTTCTCACAAAATTATTTGAAAACTATGAGAGGGGTGCAACTTGTATTATTATCATTGATCCCACTTGAGGGCTTTTCATTTTCATAGTTACCAAACACCAAAAGTTGAAAAGATTCAAGTATTGTAGTAATAGAGAGCATAGAGCAGAAAAGGAAGGGATTGAGTTGCAAAACGCCGTCAAAGTCAAAGGCGAATAATTTGGAGTTTGGATACTCATGTTGGGTTTAAAATTTGAATTTATTAAGGAAAAAAAAAAAGAAAAAAGAAAAAGGTAGGGGTAAAGAAATTTGTTCTATTTTCTCTTATCTTATCTTTTTTATTTATTTAATTTTTTTATCACCAAATTTGTAATCTAAACAGCATGTCAATGAGTCTAAAATGGGACATATGATTTTGAGGCACCTATATATGGTCCTTGGGATTTTGAATCCCATAGCAATTCCATGCCCAAGTAGCGTCTCAAACTAGATAAAATGGGAATCCCATTTCCATCCTTAATTAGCAGTAGCCAAACAGGCCTTATCTGTCCTCAGATCCAATCCATTCGCCACAAGGCCCTCTCGTGGAGAGAATAAACTATTAATGGCTCGGCCCAACATGTCCCAAGACTCGCAACCCGTCCCGAATCCCGATCCGTCTCCACCTGGACTTTCTGGACCTTACTAGACTCTTCTGATCTTCTGTACTCTCAATTTACATCTTCCCCCATCTCACGAACTGTCTCTCTCTGCAATTTCGCAAACGACCCAACGCGCTCTATCTCTCTCTCTCTCTCTCTGAGAACAAAAGTGCTTAAGTTTTCTCTTTCTGGAACGAATAAAAAAAGTACAGGATGTTCGGAGTGTTGTTCCCGAACAGGAGCTTCCCAATGGACATCTCCAGCTTCACCCAAATCGACACCACCCACTGGCTGCTCGACATGAACACATTCGTCGGTAAGCCCCCTCTCTCTCACTCTCTCTCTCTCTCTCTCTCTATATATATATATATGTGTATATACTCTTCTAGTCTTCCTAACAGGCACACCTAATTCTAGGGGAGGCGTACGATTCGATCAGGGAAGTCTGCATATTCCTTCTAAACGGCCTCTCCCTCCCACCGGACAAAGCCCTAGCGGTTTACATCCAGTCCCCGGGCTCGCCGTTCCTCTACTGCGGCGCAGTCACCGTGGCCCGTCCCTCGGCGGTGCTGTCGCTGCCGTGGCCGGACCCTGGGGGCCAGATGCAGCTCACGGCACCCGACGCCACTCCGCTCGCTGCTAAGATCGGCGTCTCTGTCGAGGACCTCGCCACCCTCCCCTCCCTGGACGTTGTTGCGGGGAAGCGGATTGAGCATTTGGCCATGAAGGTTGGGGAGAATTTGTTCAATTTCATGCAGTCGTTTTGCGGGGTTGATGGTAGCAAGCTTGTTGTGCCGATGGATATATTGGACAGATGGTTCAAGAAGTTCCAAGAGCGGGCCAAGCGCGACCCTGATTATCTGAAGGGTTTTGCGTTGTAGTTTCGGAGGTATATATAAATTATACGTGGCGATCAATGCTTGTGGTAGTGTTTGTGGCAAAAGATTTTGAATGTTGTAGCCTGTAGGTTTTGTTTATTCACGTAATTTTTTAAGTTTTGAAATTGGAGAAGTAGAGGAGAGTTCTTTGTTTTCCATCGTTTTGATGCATTTACTTTTGATTGGTATGTATTGTTTTGGTTTGGGAATTTGCTCTAAGAAATGGTATCTGTAAAAGAATTCTTTGTACTGAGAATTAGCTCAACAGGGTGTTCTTGTTTCCACTTTGTGTGGAGGAGGTAAAACAAGTCCTGTTGTGATTAAACTTCCTATAGTGAGACTTCTTTCAGTAAATTAGTCTGCAGTACTTCCCCAAATAGAGAAGCCCTTTGAGTGTAAAATTTTAGATATTTAATATGGTAAGTGCTGTAGAGACACAAAAATTAATCACTTTTATGGTTTTCTCTTTGAAGGAAATTCTCTGTCCCGCAATGTGTCTGTCTCAGAGTACTACACCTTTTGCCTGTTTTGGATGATCCCATCTGTATATATGCCAACATGGCATAGACAGCAAGCTTTGGAATCAGGAATAAGTATTTACAGTGGTAGAAAGGGATGCACTTTTCCCCCTAATACACGATGTACATCCTGGACATTTGGTATCGTAGTTCTTTCCTTTTTCAAATAATGTTTAAAAAATATCCAGTGAACTGCGAAAGTGGGTTGAGCTCTGTCCAAAAATGTTTAAATATGTTTTACTGTACAAAAATGTTTAAATAGGCACTTGTTTGGTCAGCATTGTTCTTAGCCCCATCTTAGAAGTCTAGTAGCGATCCTTAACTCTCTGTGTTGGTTGCTTGTTTATGTAGCTGGTCCCAGGTTTTGTATTGGGTCAAGTTGACAACCAGTAGAGAAAATTTGCTTAATTTTGCTGTTTTCAAACTCATAACCCTCACATGTCCGAAAAACTCTTTTTGGACCAAATCAATTTTTGATGGGCCAGTGTGATTTATTTAGTTGAATAGCTTACTTTTCTTATCCATGGTCAGAGGCCTTGCATCTATTACATTTATACTTCTCAAGTGATATTTCATATCCACTAGAATTATGTGGCATGGCTATTGTTTGGTAAATGATGTGTACCTTTACTTGCTCTTTTCTGAATCTGGGATTCAATGAGTTCTAAGATATCTTTTGGTTTCAATTTAGAAGCTTCCTCTAGGGGAGGTCCAAAAATGTAAAAGTTTGGTGAGGAGTTCTATTTTGAGGTTCTAAGAAATCGATATTTTATTTTTTATGTATGATAGTGAAAGTTGGTTAAAGCGTTAATTGTTTTAAGTGTGCTGATAGGGGCTCAGAAGGTGTGGAAGTTGTTATTAATGAACAAATTTACTCAACTTAAGTTGATGGCTGCACAAGAAAATTATGTAAGTCCAATTGAGTGCAGATCAAAGATGATTGCTTTTTAATTAATGGACAGACAGCATAGATAGGATTGAATGGAGAAGAAATGGTTCATTTAGCCAAATTTAGGAGTTTGGATTTGAGGCTCTGTTTCAGAAGATCAGGTTTTGAGTTTGTCTACAAATTGTTTCAGGACAAAGTAAGCTGTAAAACACATGATATCTGGAGTGCTTTGGTTTAGTACAGTGTATTGGGCACAGTTAGCTTAGATCTGGTCTCGAGTAACTTTATTCATTTGGTGTTTTGGCGCGCTTTATATTATATAGGTGAAGTGAGGAGGTCTTCAATTGGTTGGCAGCCTGTTCAAAGCATTATTTTGAAGTTACAAATTTGAAGTTTAAAATTTGTGGGGTGTGAGGACGGTCAAACATGAATAGCATAGATATGTTAAATGAATATGCTTATGTGGAGTTGCACATACATAAAGTTTCACTCTGATGGTCTAGGGCAAGAATGTGCAAGAAACATTGACAACTCCTTTTCTGTTGTAATTACATTCAACATGGCCAAGATATAGGGACAAGAAATCAGTTTTCAAATTGGTTTCCTTTTAGTATGTGTAAAGGATTTCACAATCTTTGCTTCGTGCTCCTTATAGGCTCTATTTTCTGTAATGTAATGGCTTTCTGTTAAAGAAAGATGAAATACAACAGTATAATTTTACTGATTAGTTACTTTGAGTCGAAGTGTCATTTTAGTGGCCTTCATATATGGGATTTTGCATGCTACAGTTTCTTAGGTTCATTGTTCAGCTAAGTTGTATGAAGACATGCAAAGCAGGGGGGCCTATGGTAAGAGCTTTAGTGTACATTACCAGCCACCTTAATTGATTATTTTGGGTTGGGTTTCTAGCTTGTGGTTTGCTTGTTTTTTACTTGTTTTTCCCTCCATTTTCTCTTTCTTTATTTCTGTTTTTATATTTTCGGTCATTTGAACTCTATTTCTTTTTGGGAAGATCTTTATTTTTCGTTTCATTGTTGTTGTACTTCCCAATTTGACCTGCTACTTTTCACCCAAATAAGATAAGAGAAAGCTAAAAGATATTGGCATTACTTTTTTCGGCAATGCACATTTTGCCTTGGCATCAATTAGATGCCCTGACTATACTGCAATTGAGATAAACACAGGACACTGAAGCTCCTACGTGTAATCTAATTAGAAATACTCCCCCAATTTCTCCTGCCTAGTATTTTCTAATACCATGTTTAACTTGAGAGCTTTTATCCGACATTTTTACCAAAACCTCTGGCATTCATCCACGCCGACCAAGAATTCTTGGTTTGTTTTTGGGCCATTGCCAACTAATGTAGTAGTGGGATATTTAGCAACTGCATGAAATTGACCGGGGTTCTTGCATATCTATGGAGGAGGAAATCTACTTCTAGGTTGTTTCCTTGTATATTTTTCCTTTGGATCTTCTTATACTGGTTATTGTTTTATTCTTTTTTCTTTTAACTTTTGGTTATTTTATATATTTTATGTTTATTTTTTTGGTCTCTTGTTTTAGCAGTTAGAACTAGTTGAATTCCATTATGTGGCCGGTTGATTTGTGTTTATGTTGTTGTACATGACTTGTATTCTGGTAATGCTTTGGGAGTCTGGGACATAGAACTCCGGTATTAGTCATCTGTAGACTAATGCTGAATTGCGAACTACCCAAATTGTGTAGTGTGTGTAGTGTTTACTTCTTTGTTCTCCCTCCATCCCCTCCAAATGAATATAACAATGAAGTGATTATCTGCTTAATTGTTGTTTGAAAAGTTACATCATATGTAACTGCTTCACCTCCATGAGCTGAATATTTATCATAATAATGGCTTTGTTTCACAAAACATACAATTGTTGCCACTTATTATCAGTAACCTCATGTACAGGTTTTTCCAGCACACTGTCTTCTATCTTCCTACATAATATGATTGTCCAAATCCCAAGTTTAGAAAGTTATTATACAAAATTCAGAAGCCCTAATGGTTGAACTTCTAAAAGAGCGGTTTCTCGTGCATGCGGGAGCTAATTTGTGACAAAGTTTGTTTCTCCTTTGTTTCTCGTCAGATGTGTTGAAGAGATCAATAGCAAGCAGTTGTAAGCTGAACTTGAGGATGGAGACACATGTAGCTGTCCTTGATTTACCTCTCCACTCTAGCCAATTCTCTGGAAATTTTTATGACTGGGCTTTACAGGAAAAGCTAAATTGGGGATTGAGCTACCCGGCAGTTTATTTGAAAGTTTCAAGGGCTGATCCATCCTGGGTAATTGTGTAAGTTCAGTAGTTGAAGAAACATTGAATTTTCGGGACTATGTAGATGTGGCAAGAAACCAAATCCCGTTAACTTATGTTCTTGTGTATCTGAGGTAGACTCTTGTTGAGCCTCTCGCTAAGCTATTACCTGTGTTGTTTGCGGACATGCCCCTTGGATGTAGCCTTTGTTTCTTTTGCTGGTTGTTTTTCTTGGGGGTTGTCTTTTCCTTGATTTTGCTCCTTTGGACTCTGTATTCACAAGTAAGTCTACAACATTGGTACAACTGTCAAAAGACTTCACAAATCAATCTAGCGGGTACCTTTTTTTGTTTGGTCAATTTTAGTGACTAATTCTACCCTTGGAGTTGGACATATGCATGATGGGAAATGCTAGACATGCAGTTCACTGAATTGTATTTATGTTTAACCTATGTGGTTTTGTGATGAGACTTTACAGATTATGACTTCTCATTTGATTCTTAAAAATGGCTGGGCAAAGGAATTTTTTTTATTTTATATTTTCTAACCTAGCTACTTCCTTAAATGTTAAATTAAAAAATGCCCATTAAATGATCAAAAGTATGCAAAAGATTAGAAATAGGAAATTTTCTCATTTTGTTGTAATCGTATTTTTTTTTCTTCCTATTTTTGTGGATAACCAAACAAGGAAAATTGATTTTTTTGACTCTCTCTCTTACCAATTCCATGTTAATATTATTATTTTAACTCTTCCATGGCTCTAAATAGATTTATGTAGCATGTATGTTGTTATGTTGACGAGAAGACATTGGGATGGATGCTTATGGATGTTTTTCTTTACTTCCGCATTTTACAAGCTTTGGATTTTAGAAATGATAAGAATTTTACGTATATCATTTTTTGTTTTGTGAGAATTTTTTACGAACTGAACAATAATTTTTTTTCTTTACAAAATATTTTAGTGAAAACCCAAAAAAAAAGAAAAATTTTATTTGAATTTTCATATAAAAAATTTCCATTAAATATACTTTTGATGTTAAGGTAATTTATCCCTTAAAGAAAATGCTAACATTAGTTTCAATTGTCCAACACTCACCGATTAATGCTAGCATTGTTTTTATCTCAAAACTCCAAATAAAAGAATCATCAAATTTAGCTCATTGCTGTAGCAGTGGCGATTATCTAGTGTAAATTGGCATAACTATCCCTTAATAAGATTCTCTAATGAGTCAGGTAAAAATTGTAAGGGCAACTGGCTGCCCTAACAATAAGATAATTATTTTAAAATTTCTACAGTAATTGTGATTTAAATTTAATACCTCAATTGGCGATTGTGGTTTAAATTTGGTACCTCAAATGCTAAGATGGTGAGTTTTTGGACTTTGTGGCTAGATAACGCTAATGGACCGGGGGTCTCGTTTAGTTATTTGGTCCTGGACCGGCTTTGGTCAAGGACCGGGTTCGGTCAACAAAGTTCTAGAAATCGTGACGCAATTCGGGATACACTCATCTACCCGTCTTGTCCTCACCGCTTACGTTTCAAAACTCAAAACCCTAATTTACCGCAAAATCAAAACCTCTGCCCTTGTTATTAATAATCACTCATTTATTTTCAATTCACAAAAAATTTCAATGGAAAATAAAAACGGCTGCTGACCATTGAAAAGCCATTAGTCTCCACAGATCAACTCTAGTTGAATCAGACAAGCCGTGGGTATATATATATATAAACACGCGCTCACATATATATATATACATTCTCTCTCTGCAGCTTGTCTCTCACTTCTCTCCATTTCTTGCTAAAAAAGATAATTAGGGTTTCTGGGAGCTGATTGTACTGCTTTCGTGCTTGAGCTCACCATCTCCCGAAAAGGTAACAGAAATATATTTTTATTTTTCTCATAATTTTAATTCTGATGAATTTGACTCTATATAATGAGTTAATCGATCTGTATAAACGATTTAGCTATCTGTACGGCTGAGATTAGAGCATCTCTTTGTTTGGGTTTTAACCCTTTAACTGTTGATTAAATTGGTCATTATCCAAGAGGTATTAAGACGCCTTAAACCTTTCTGGACTCTTCCTCTTAAACCATTCTGGGTTGAACGGATTTTGTAAGTATCCTGCGTTTTGTTGATTTTGTGCTTCTTATTTTTAATATTGCTTCTTAGTTATGTAGATAATAATTAGTTTTAGGAGCATTTTCTCTATCTGGTATAACCCACCAAAACTTATGATCAGTTTAAGAACATTAGTAGGTAAGCCCATGGAAAATTTTTATACACAGTTCCAAGGAAAAAGTAAAAATAAGTGCTCTTGGTTATGTTTTATTTTATTCCAGTTCTATTGGTTGTTTTGAACGTATTATTGATATGCATGTGTGATTATGATGTTAAAGATTGATTGCGGTTGATCAGACAGTTGAGAAATTTGCCCTTAACTAGTTACCCCTGTTCATTCTCTGGTTTTTGTCTCTCTTAACAGTAAAATATTTATAAGTAGTAAGCAGTAAGCAGTAAGCACTATGCCACTATGCCATGGAACTGTTTAATTGAAATAAAAAATAGGCAATGGTAGACCAAATTAAAAGACTTTGGAGTTAATGATATGTGTTGGTCTTTTATAATCAGTTATGTTAGAAGGCGCTGCATAGGGAGCACAACCCCGTATAGTCAATAGGAAGACAAAAATTTATATATCTACAGGGAAGTACAATTCCCCCCAAAAACTCTATAGAAAAACTGAAACAGAAAGGAGACAACTCCTTGAGCCAAAAATAATGATTTGAGATGGACGAGATGGTATTAAATTGTAGCATTCATGAGAATGTGGCACCCTAAGTGATAAGAACTGTTATAAGGAGTATTTAATATTCCTTTTTATTGATATTGCACCCATGAAATATGGAAAATGCTAAACATTGGGAACTATCTGGGAAAGAGTTAGGAACATGAATAAGGAGAAGCAAGAACCACTTAAATGGAGAAATCAAAATACGGGAGCTATATAGGATACAATTATTATTTAGTTTACTAGGGACATTTTATAGCAGTACAGAATTATGGATATAGTTTTTATTTTTTATTTTTTCTGATAAGTAGTATGGATATAGTTATAGATAAATGCAAAAATGCAATTTCCTCAATCCTTCTACCCTTGTCCCTCATCGGCGCTTCCGTAGGGTTTCTGGGAGATATGTGAAAACTGAAAAATTCCAAATCATTTACTATATAAAATCTTTTAATGACCTGGAAAATTTCTCAGGATAGTGTGAACTGTCTCTGTGACCCCTTTACAATTTAGAGGGTGAGAGACCTAAATTGGAAGCCTCAAGGTTGTATTTTGCAGAGACTGTTAGGAAAAATTGGTTGGCTACAAATAATGTTTGTTGTGGATGAGGTCAAAGATGCAGGGTCTGAAAGGATTGGGTATAAGGCACTGGTACGAAATGGGCTATCCTTACATCTAGAGATTACAGGTCCATTGGTTCACTTAACCGTCTCCAAGCTCCTGTCTCATAGGGAGGTCTTTCTCTTCTTCATACCATTTATCAAGTTCATAAATTGGTAAATATAACCCTGAATTTTAAAATTTGTGGACCGTGTGGTTTAGAACATTAGTAAGCACAGTATGGTAGAGAAAGTATTATTTAAATTATGTACTTGAGATGATTTACTTCGATATCTAATTTCTATCCTTTTCTTTGAGATGTCGATTTGTATTGTAAATCAGATTCAAGGCTGTATAAGCTGCATCTTGGGGTGAGAAGAAAAGACAATTTGTAGAATTGTGGGCTGTATTGCATACAAACTTCATTAGGCATAGGTCTTCTTGTCAGAAATGTTGTAAATAGTGACTGCACAAGTACAAAAGGAAAAACCTACTTTTCTTGTCTTGCCTTAGTCTAGTGAAGTATGGAGTTCATCTTATTTGGGGGACTGCAAATCTGTCAGGACATGACACATTTTCTGAATGTATCTAGTTATATGGTATCCTTTTAAAAGTATTTTCCTGTTGTTTTGTTGTCTTCCTAGAACTTTGGTCCACTTCTATAGCTAATTTCTCTAGCCAATGGCCATTCTTTCTTATATTTGTCTGTAATACACTTAATGCTACATCTGATATCACAATTGTTTTTAGTTGGTAAAACTCATGGTCTCTCTTTGAGTCCCTTTGAGGCATTTTTCAGATTCTTTCCTTTGGTTTTTTCAACCAAGCCCTATGTGCACTTGGACATCTTTCTGGATATTTGTGGTTTTCCTACTCCATTCATTTGTGGATCCAACCACACATCTCATTCTCCTTCTCCCTTGTCTTTATTGAGGGCTGTGCTAACGTGCCTTAAAATATCAAGCCCTTTATTAAGCAGTTGCCATAAATGAGACTTTTTTCATTTATGTGGTGTCAAAATAAATAGAGGAAGGGAAAAACAAAATTAAAAAATATTTTTTTAATTATTTTTTTTATGATGCCAGCTAGCTAAGGTAGTAAGGAATGTTGATGACGAGTCTACTAAAAAGCTTGAACACTATCGTCGTCCCCTTTGCTAGTAAATCCCAACAACCCCCCCACCGCCACACAGCAGGTCTGTGATCTGTATAACTTCTCGAATTTGATTCCTATTTTTAACGTGATTGGTACATGCTTGGTCTTGTCATCAAATGTCACTTTCTTATGGGCTTCTCTTTTCTATGATTTGGAGTAATGGGGTAAAATGAAATCTTAAGAGTTGAACCCTGGCTTGTTTCTTGCCTGGAGTGAGGAAGAAGGTGAGTGTGAGTTCTTTGGCATGGTGGAATTTATCATAGAAATTATGTGCCCATATGTTTCTATTCAAGCATCCTCAAATTGCACCTACAAACTGCAAGTAGACATTATTCTTTTGAGTTTAAGGGTAGATGAATCCTCTCCCTTCTTGGTATTTGCTGGTCATGTTATGGAGCCTCGTGGGTAAAATCCTGAAGATGAACTCATCAAGCTCATGAATGAAGGCCAATCCCAAGATAGGTTGCTATATGAAGGTCATATGGGCAAAATCTTAGAAGCACGGCTACTTCTACAAATATGTTGTATCCTTGTTAGACACAACACTCGTCGTGCATGTTGGACACTTCCCGACACGTGACCGGCACACATGCAAATGTGTACTATTATTTTTAATTTTTTTGGAATCGGACATGCTTCGAATACTTGATAGACACATATGTCTGTCACTCGAACACTCATGTCCATTACTTATATACACGTGAAACACATTGGAAGCTTGAAGAAAATAAGTTGGAAACTTGGAATCCATTTGTAAAATATAAAAGTAATTGATTTTATATCTAATTTTACTTTTAAAACTATGGGTATTTATGGTTTTTACATTTAATTAGGGTTATTTGCAATTTTTTTTTTATCTTTATAATTTTTGCCTTCTTCCGGCCTTGTTGTGTCCATGCTTCTTAGGGCAGTATTCTCATTTCTGCAGCCTCTTGAATTTTAAATACTTACCCGGAGCATCTCACATCCTAAAAGTGAAGCGGTATCTAAGAGGACTTCCGTTAGACTTGATGCTTTGTTGAACTTCCTGATAAACCTCCACCGGATATGATTTTGTTCTGCTTATTTTTGGTTTATTTTGTTTTACTCTTTCTTTCGGGTTATTTGTCCCTCGTGATAGGTTTTGGTTTCGCCTTTGAGAGGGAAAAATTATGCCTCAAGGTGTTAAATTGGAGAGACCATTAGTTGCCATGTTCTAATTAACATAGTGATAGCATCATTATTCATCAAACTGAAGGCAGTTTTATTCCTAACTTCTTTTCTTCTTTCCTCAAGTTATGCTAATCGATATTATGTTACATTTTGCCTCGTATATTGACGTCCAATTATTTCTTTGCTGCAAAAGCAGGCTTGCTGTTTATCTTGAAGATACAAGAAGATCCAAGTTGCAAGTTTTGTTTCCTGAGGAGCACAATTAGATGGAGGATTGGGGTAATAGTTCCTGGCTTTAGTTTTACAATATTTTTGCTTCTGAACTTGATGGAGCATTGTCATGCCTATTCAATTCTATAACAGTCACAATTGACTATCTGAGATTACCAATTTTGATTTTTGAGAACAACGATTCAGTTATGGTTGAATTGGTTTGTTTTATAGTAAACTTTAGGAGGGAGGTCCACAAAACTAAGAATTTGATGGTTGCGTCTTGTTGATACGTGACACTGAATGAGTGTTAAAAAAGTTTTAACACTTTGTGTGCTAGCTTTAACCATGTTATAGAAGGTGAAGATACCCAATATTTTGAAATAGTTTTGATACCTATGTTGATCTAATGAAACTATGTAGGTTGAGAGTTTGAAAGTTCAAAAGCAACGGCTCAAACTGGGACTTCTACAGCTGATTATTGTTATTGTTGTTGTTGTGCTCTTTCTGGTTGCTTAAGTTGGCAAGCAGTACTTGGAGAGAGACAGACAGACAGACAGTAGGCAATCAGCTGTAGCCAACATTGAGATTTTGGCGGCACCAAGATACTATCCCAGGATTAGAGATAATTGTCTGCCTGAATAATTCTTGTTATTCATTGATTATGGCCACATTTTCATTTACCCTTGTTTGTATCAATTGTTGTCACAATTATCATGATATTGTTTCATGTTAGTTTATATTGATTGTTTTTAGTTCTTGATATTTTGTAAAACACACTATGTTAAGGCCTAAGGATTATTTCTTTTATAAATTTGGTTGTACTATATGATACTTTCTAAGTCAAACTATGTTAAGTTGTTGACATGTCAGTTGATCTGCCCAATAAATCATAATTGTAGAGTATTAGGTTGAAGGCACATGGGTTGAGAGCTTGACGTATGAATAGTACCTGTTTACTCGTGATTTTAAGGAACATATGAAACTGATAGAGTGGACAATTGAAGCATGATTAGAATAGTAGAGATCAAAGGGTTGCATAAGTATTTCTCATGCTTTTAAGACTCTTTTTTGCGTCTTCTATTTTTATGTTATATGCTTGCAGGTGCCATGAAACTGGCTTATATAAATCAGATGCATATTATATTGTGAGCAAGGAACAAAATTTTCATTTGTTTCTATTGAAACAGCCGAAACGTTTTTGTTTCTTAGGAGACCGAAACGAAATATTAGTGGAATAATGAAACACTATTATTATGATCAAATCATGTTGGAACATAAAAAAATGCACCAAAACACAACGGTATATACTGAAACAAAAAGTTGTATTAACCTGAATTTAAAATTTTTATAAATGTTATACAATTTTCATACAAAAGATTGAATTTTACTATTTTAATATTTGTCACTTTTGAAATGTTTCCGAAACATTCCAAAATGTTTCCGAAACGTTTCCGTTTCCAACCCAACCGAAGCGATCCCTCAAAACAAAATTTTAATCCTTGATTGTGAGATTACCTATATTTTAATGAGTTGCATTTGAAATCTGTTAATGTGTATGACTGCATATCATGTCAAAGTGGATAGATTGTTCTTTGAATTCCTCCCCTTATATTTTAGTGGTGTCAGAAATAGTAGAAGTCAACAAGATAAAATCATAAAATTTTTGCTTCACTACTTGAACTTCTTAAGGCTAGGGTGACCTCTTGTGAAAGTTTTGTTTGTAGGACAATAGGAATATATTGGTTGTGGATAGTTTTACAAAATTTAATCTTCAAAGCATGGTCTTTTACAAAATTGTAAAGGAAATTTGGAAAGGTTGCAGAACTATACTTTCATTGGAGAATCTTATGCTGCCTTTGCGATCCTCAGAAATAAATTAGTTCATACAATCTGATAAACAGACTGTAGTTTGGGAATGTGATTAAAGAAGAAATTGTTATCATTATTACTTTGCCTATTATTACAGTTCTTTCATTTTGCATATGATAGTATGGCACCTCATTTCCGTAAAATTAAAAATTATAAGTAAATTAAAACCTTTGACAAGTTAATGCATATATAATACAAGGTTCTGACAGTTCTCCCCTGTTGAGTCCTGGATGAATGAAGAGTCCTGGCCCTTAGGATTGAGACAGAGAAATGAATAGGTGGTAGTGATCTTGTAACCTGTAGAACATATATAGATCTGACAGTCTTTATTTATGTTTTTCAGCCAGAATGGAACTACCTTAGGGTTTGCAAAAAAAATTGGTTTTGAGCTCTGAAGTTTGACTAGCCCCAGTTTTGAAATTAGCCAGTGACATAGATGGCTGGTGTGCTCTGCACTAGATGTTAGTTGAGACTGGATTACGAACAAAAATATAGTATAGGGCAATGTGAAATTTTGCAAACAAGACAGGATTAAACTTCAGGCACTGTTGATAATATTTTGGGGAACCGCGAGGCAGGAACATGATTTTTGGCATCTATCTTTAATTTTTTTAATCATGTTAAAAGATTGTTGTGACATCTTTTCTTTTATTTATTTATTTTATATATATCTTCCTCATTGTTCTTGTGGAAGAGAGTTATTTATTTATTTTATATATATCTTCCTCATTGTTCTTGTGGAAGAGAGTGTCAATTAATGATTTGGAAATTATATTTGATTGTTATAGAGGACGTTCCAATTCCAATTCTTCTCAAAAAGGAGCAACCAAAGAACAGTTGGGATGACGAAGATGTGGATGAAAATGATGTGAAGGACTGTTGGGAGGATGAAGATGAACCTGCTCCGGTAATTTTGAGAACTTTTTTTATTCTTTGTTCCGTTAGATGTTGAGATAAGGTATCATAGCGGGTAAAGATGTTGCGATAATGTAGCCATACCTAAGAAAGTTTGTGTGAATGTGAGGAGTTCATTTGATAAGAACCTGAGATTGAGTGTCTTCCATTACCCTCTTTGATTCTGTGGCTTATTTGCTCCTGCTTCCCTTAGCTGTTGTGCTCACTGTAAATCCCTGTGTGTGTGTTTTTGTTTTTGTATTTTTTTTTTTTGGTTTTGGGGAAGCCGGGGGGGTTTGTGTAGGCATTGATTGTTTTGGTTTACTCAAAACAAAATATTCCTTTCATAACCTTCAACCTTTTCTTCGTGTAAACTTTTACTTGTTACATATGCTCAACCTCTTGATGCCTCAAATTTTAGCATGCTTGTCTCATTTTATGAACCAGTGTAATTTTCTTCCACTTGACAAAATGCTGAAACCTCGATCTATACTAGATCTTAGAAACAAAGTGATTGTTGATGCATATGATTCAATTTCTTCCTTACCATTGAGACTCTTAAGTATATCCTAGGAGGGTGTGTGAATGTATTGCTTGATTAGGTTTCAGACTGAGTGGGGCCGGGGGCGAGTGCTCTATTTATCAGGCATTGATGTTGTTGATCAACTTATGTTCAAGAATGTTAACGTGTAAATATTTCCTGGATTGTTGACTTAACATATCTGCACGTAAGGCATTTGTATACTACATATACGTATATATAAATTGCCTTGTGCAGCCTATTTTTTCACCCTTGGGCCTTGATGTTATAAACTAAGCATGCATGCTGCACATAGGCCATGGTCTGCTTTGCTCCTATTGGTGTATCATTTGTTTTTTTTCATTGGCTGTGATCAGGCACCTGCACCTGAACCTCCTGCTGAAAAGGTCCCCAAGAAGACGAGTGCAAAAGCTAGTGAACAGAAAGGAAAAACTGTTGAAGTAGAAAAGGAACAGCCACGAGATCCTGTAGCAGAAAAACTTCGCCAAGAAAGGTGAAAGATATTGATCTCATCTCTTCTTGTTCTGGGCTAGGTCATGTTTATAGAATTATGATACATATGTTCTAGGAAGAAAACCAATTCTGTCAATCTGTAAGTATGCATAACTCATGTTGTTATCCAATGATTGGTAAAGTGGAGCAGAATGAATCTGTCAGTTATTTGGGCTGGTTGACTACAAACTTATGTTTTGTCTTGTCAAAAAGTATGCTTGTTCTTGTTTCGTTGGTTTGTGTCAACATACCATGGTAGATGCATATCTTCCTATGTTGCAATACTTACATTTGCAGGACCTTGCATATTTCTATGTAAACATGCTCATCTTGGTGGAGCTTACCCTATGATCTTAATTGGGTATGCAAAATTTGTTGCAATTATGTTAATATGCTCATCTTGGTTGATCTTACTCAATGTTTTTAGGTGGGTGTACAAATTTGTTGCAATGAAATATGAATGTTACATTTCTCAACCCCATGGTAATAAGTAAAAATATCAGAAGTTCTGTAAGAAGGGACTTTAGTTATGGAAGAGTGAATGAAGACCAAAAATATAACCATGTCATGCCTTTTGAACTTACTAAATGGAATGGGAATTCAGTCCTAACAACAACTATATTAATTACAAATAAATTCCTCAATGGGTGATTGTTAATGCATAGTAAAATATTTGATTACCCACCCCCTCGCTAGTTCAAGAGTTTGCACAAGTCATCTTTGCTCTTAAGCTCTGTTTATAGATTTGGTAGGGAGAGTCTATAGATGCCTGGGAAAAAGCCCGTGGAGTAAATTTTGCAGGGAGTGGTGAAGTGGGGAGTATTCCCACACTTTATGTGATGCAATGCATGCAAGTAAGAGCAAGGGCAACTTTGGAATATTAGTTGGATCATGCTTTGGACATAGGGTAATCGTGTTTTCAGTTAATTTGTCTTGTTTTACGTCTTTATGAATTAGAGTGCTGTGAAGGGTATTATGATAATCTTTGGATGTGCTGTACATGGCTAAGGGGTTGCCATGGGTCTTCATATGGGTCAAGTTATTTTTTTTTGAATCTTATGTAGGGTTATTGCATCTAGAATATTCTATATAATCAATACTTCTTAGTTTCTTAATTTGGAGTCTTGGTTCTAGTATAAATAGGAGAACTGTAGTAGCCTATAGACAGGTATGTATCGTTTCTATTTAAGAGGATTTAATGTTACAAGAATTTGAGACTGTATCTGTGTTGAGTTAGCCTAACACTTTAGAGGATAAAGCATTTCTTGCTCTGAATACTTTACTATTCTCAAGTTACTTTGTCATAGCAATAAAACAACTTGCTTTTTCAATCCCAAACCCTAACAAATTAAGTCTGGTCCAAAACTTCCAACACTAAAGTATAGGAATCTTCCTTTTGGAAATTAAGCCAAATCTGACATATCGGAGCAAAAGAGGCTGTTTTATTCTCTATCAATTGTTTGATCTAAATGGTGACAAAGGCCAAGTTGAATTTAGAAATGCAAGCTGTGATTGAAGACCATAAGGGTGGGTATAAATAAAACTTAAGCACATCTGCACAAGTGAAGATAACTTGAGTTTATGCTATGTTACCATAATACTCCACTACCTAAGTGAATTGCGTTTTTGGTACGGCGTTCTGAAACATGGTACTCTAGCGTTCTAAAACGGTGAATTTAGCGATCCAAAGCGATCCCAAATTTTTTTCTATTTATATTTTTAAAGGTCACCTAACGAAGGAAAAAAATCAATTATAATGAACAAAGATATAGGAAGAATAGAATTTTGGCATAACAATATGTAAAAAAAATGGGTCATAATACTCCTAGAATGTATTTTTAGATGATTAATTTGAAAAAACATAACTTATGTTTTATTAAATGTCTGATTATTATAGAAAATTCTTCTAGAAGTATTTTAATTCTAATAATATACTTTATAGAAGTCTACCCCTAGCGTACCATGTTTTAGAACAGGTGGCGTACCATGTTCTCGTTCCCGTTCCAAGTACCGGAACGATCCGTGTTCCAGGTAACATAGGTTGTATGGAATAAAACCATGGCTTTATTAGTTTCGAAGAAGAGGATTTTGGAGGCTATTGTTGTTGATCTTCTAGGTAAGAATCCGCCTAAATCAGATTTAAATCAAGAATTAGACCGCTCAAGTTCTAATTCAACTTCAACCTCAGCTCAACATGTTGAATATGAAGGCAAGGACTGATAACAAGTTGAGATAGGTTGAGATTGTTGTGGATCTTGGAAACTATCGAAGATCCAAGATAATAAGGGTGTTAAATTTGAGGAAATCAAAGTAACTGTTGAGAGTTTGGTTGAATATTCTGAGTTATGACAGAATTAAGGCTATTAGCAAATTGCAAAACCATCTTTACCCATGATTTGGTCATCCTAGTTAAATTCAATGGTTAAGTTAACCTCAAATTCCTCAATGATTATTGTGTTGATGCCATGTTAAATCAACTTTGAGATTTCAAGCCTTAATCGACTCAAGTTAGATACTCCTGGCTTTTTTCCTACTACAATAATAAACTCTCAAGTATTTTCTACCTTTCTTTTTTCTTTGGGTTGGGGCAGAGGGGTGGATGATGTAAAACATGTGAAGTAGAAGAAGGGCATTCTGGAAATGTGGAACATGCCTTGGAAGTTGGATAATCTTGTTTAGGGTTAATTTAAGTCTTTGTATTATGCCTTTACTAGTTTTTGGCCTATGCGATGTACGGGATTTGGAGTTCCTTTTTGCGTTCATTCTTTAACAGCAATGGTTTTAAATAAAATCCAAATATAATTTTTTTGGACAGGTCTTTAAATTTTTATACAATTTAATTATATATATTGTTTATTTATCTATCCCTATATGCTTATCATAAATTGAGAGGACATAAATGTAATTATTTTAAAAATAAAAATTATTTATCTGCAGAGAGTAATGAAAAAGTGGCTAATCTGTAGTTATTGTATACATGAGTTACGCAGAGCGTTCATTCTTTAGCAGCCTATGTACCAAATAATTATTTATCATTTTATAATCTGGAAATAAATAACTTCTAATCAAAATTTGAGAGCCACTCAAAATGAGTTACTTGTCGCAACCACGAGGATAGTGGCCTCTTTTTCTATATTGTATATAGATAGATTAGATGGCGGCTAGTATGTGCTATTTATGTTTTGTTAGTTTATGAGAGTTATGGGTTTTTTAGGTAGTGTCTGGGGGGGAGAATGAATGTAAGGAAAAGCAAACTAATCTGATAGAGGTACAAAATATGTAGGGTTAGCCGGATCATTGGGATTCTAAGTAGGTTCCCTTCCTACGGCTTATTTGGGGAGCTCAATTGCTCATAAGGTAATAATAGTATGTTATAGTGTTGTGGAGAGGCTCGAGAGAAGATTCACTAGATGGAAGAGACAATATTTCTATATGGGGAAGACTTATTCTTATCAAGAGCACCACCTGCCCACAATTAGATCATTCACTATTTTGGCTTTGATAGCAGGTTGGAGTAGTCCAAAGTAACTTTTATGGGGGTGGTTTGGGTGATGAATTTAAATATCACTTGGTGAATTGAAATTCAATGTGTAGTCTTTTCAATGAAGGGGGATTGGGCATTTGTCATTTCATATACTTCAACCAAGCTCTTTTAGGAAAATGGTTATGGAGATTTTAGCTCTAATTGTGGGGATATCTTTAAAAAAATGCTCTCTCTCATCCAGATCCAAATCTTTGTCAAGCTAGACCCTGATGAGGGATGGGAATAGCTGGGCTTTGGAGAATGGTTGATTGCAAATATGTTCTTGAGAGAGGTGGCTGGGCTAAGGGTCAGGAATTAATGGAAGCATTTCAATAGGTTTATTAATTATGGGATTGGAAACATGGAGCGAGGATTTGATGTGGTAGGAGGAGGGAGGAGGAAGATTTTCAATAAGGTCTTTCCGCTCTTCTTTTGAGTTGAATAGGTTAGTCTTTTCCGTGGAAGTCTATTTGGAAGACTAGGGTACCTACTAAGATACTCTTCTTTTTGTGGATTCCAACACTTGATGTCATTCTCACTATTTTATAATTTGGGAAAGGGTTTTTTTTTTCATATTGCTATTTTTCACGTGTAAGAAGGCAGAGGAATTTATAGATCATCTACTTGTTCATTATGTGGTGGTTTGGGACCTTTGGAGTTTACTTTTCTCTGCGTTTAGTATACAGTGGGTCATTTTGAGATTAGTCCTTGATCTTCGAGTGTTAGGCTGGCAGGTGTTACGTGAAAAGGATAAAGAAAATGTGATTGACGGCTCTGATGTGCTTGAGGTGGTGTGTGTAGAGGTAGAGGCGGAGGTAGAGGTAGAGGAATTAACGTAGTTTTGATGTAGAGCTTAAATATGTATAAGATGAAGAGAGCTTTACTGCAGACATTTCATTTTTTTTTATTTTTTTGGCTCAAAGCAAATTACAACAGTCTTCCATTTGTACAATTTGTAGGAGAGTTTAATTTTTTGGATTATTTTTTGCCTTAACTTTGTATACTTCTAGTGTACATAGGCTGTGCTTCTTTTGACACCCTATGAAACACGGACATGAACACGAGTATGAACATGAGACACCGACGTTTTTTTTTTAGAAAAAGAGAGAATAGGCACGTTAGTGATATAGTCAAAAAAATATATTTTTATATAACTTTACTTGTTATGCATAGGAATGTAACATCTACACACAAAAATATTGAAAGAAATATTTTTAATCATTTAACATTAAATAAGATGAAACAAGTTTACAATTTAAAACATTAGGTATAAACACATATTATTTTTTGTAATCATTAGCTTCCAAGTTATTTTTTCGAACTTGTAATGTGTTTTATGTGTGTCTAAATGATAGACAATTGTGTTTCTCAAGTGTCCAAAGAGGGCCCTTTTAAAAATAAATAAGTGTAGGTATGTGGGTCACAGCCCACGTGGTCATACACGCCACGTGGCCACACTTGTGACGTCATCTCTTCTAGCCACTTAAGCTGATAAGATACTGACATGTCAAACGGGGTCGGTCTAATGTACACAGTACCTTAATTGTAAGCTTGGAAGCCAGCCAACAATTTCCATTTGCTTACCATACTCCACTCCTTAGATCTTGAGCAGAGTCCAAGGACTCACCTCTCGAGTAACATACGGTTATGGCATCTATAGCGAGCCATGACCCCATGTGGGACCATTGAGGATTCGTGGTTTGGAGACTAGTAGTTGCTTTCGTCAAGACGCTAGTCCCTCCCTCAAAAGGACTTGCCCCTTGACTCCATCCTCATTGAGATACACCTAGCAAATACATTCCAAAGTAGAAGACAAAAATAATGAAATGTTGGTCAACTCTATATCGCTGAAGCTGAATCCTACCTACCACCGAGGATCTAAGCTACAGAACTGACCTCTTACAGCATAGAGAAAAGGGCTGTCAACCCAAGACAGGTTGGCTCCCCCTCCTACACCCCAACCCTTATATAAAGGAGGTCATTCTTCCTTCTATCATTAGACATCATTACATCAATTGTCTAATGAGCTCATTGGTTCTCTTCTCTTTCTCTTTCTTGGGTTGCCAGTAACTTTCTTCTCTGCTCTCTGACTGCTTCAACAATCATCAAGTGATTATTGTACTTCCTAGAGGATACACATACCCTCATGGCCCTTATAGTTGCCCACAATACGTTTGGATGTGTAGTGTCCGACACTTGCTGGAAAGTGTCCAATGATGTCAGCTTCCAATGGAAAAACGGTATCTCCTTAGAGGTGTTGGTGCTTTTTAGTTGATGCGTTTTATATGTACTATACTTATTAATTGAAATAATAAAGAGTTAAAAGTATTTTGATAATTTTAGATTTGCTCGATATGGACGGTTGTGTTGCCCATACAGGTCAAGTTATGTCTTTGGTGGTGGGTTGTGTGGTGAAGTATGACAGCCTTTGGGAAGACTGGTTGTTTATGGAGGTTTCGGTGTCCTATGGCATAGGGCTTTGGAAACACATTCGAGCTAGATGGGATCACAATAGGAGGCTTTCCGCTCTATTGCTCGGATAGCTCACAATAGGAAAGGTGCAGTGGGTGGTTATCTTAATATGGAGGGGCCCGAAGTTTGTTGGGACATTGTGTTTTGTGAGAGTTCAATGATTAGAAAGTGGTGGAGCTGGCGGATCTCCTGGGCACTTTCTACTCTGTTCCTCATATTGGCGCTGGTGAGGGTGTTGTGAGGTGGTCGAGTTTGGCACACGTGCTTCTTTTCCTTGGAAAGGAGTTTGCCAAGTACTCCTTCTAAGGTGCCTTTATTCTTTTGTATGTTGGTTTTCAGGATGAGAGGATTCTCCTTGAACCAATTTTTGGCCTTTGTTAGAATCTATTGAGTAATCTTAATATATTGTGGGTGCTATAGAATTTTGTTTTTACACTCACCTGCTCTACATGGGTGGTACCCCGTTGACACCTTTCTAATGCACATATTTTAGTTATAAAGAAGACAAATCTTAATTTGGATTCTTAGTTCTAGTAGGAATTGGAGAACTGTAGCTGTCTATAATACCAGTGCTATGTTTTTGTTTAATAAGAGTTGATTTTTGAGAGTTTGAGGTTTTCTTTGCATGAGTAAAGCCTGTGTTTTCTTCTTCTTCTTTGCACAAAATGCTGAAGTACTATTCTTGGATTACTGTTAACAGCCATTGTTCCATTTCAAAGCACTCACAAACCAAGCCTAAACTAATCCTGACCTCTTCCCCTGCCTATTAGCCTTCACATTAACAATTAAATCCATAAAATAGTCGCTGTCCAGAGCTTCCAGCACCAATTTCTCTGATAATCCATCCACCTGGCCTTTCTAAAATCAAGCCAAATCTCTCACCTATCCCGTCTAAAATTTGTAGAAACTTTCTACCTTTTAGATTTCTAACCCTAGAAGCTTTCCTAACCTTAACCCTCTTCAGAACCAATTGTAGGCAGCCTTATGTAGAGTTTCCTAAAGCTGTCCTGCTTTTTTATGCCCATTGTATTTCAAAGTGGTTTATGATTGAATCTCAGAGGCATTCTTACCATTTGGTAGATCCAAGTCCATGGCATGTTTTGGGTTAACTCAGAGCTTTGGCAACCACCGTAGGAGGTGTAATGTACATGCACTCAGGATAAACCTGATGAAAAGTTCCATCTTTGCAGTGGGAGAGGTGATCAACATAGAGGAACTCGCGGCAGATTTGGGGTGCAAGGTGTCCATTTCCAGAAAGTGAAGGTAGATCTCTACAGTAAAGTGAG
Organism: Euryodendron excelsum; assembly: GCA_033060915.1. Classification (NCBI taxonomy): domain Eukaryota; kingdom Viridiplantae; phylum Streptophyta; class Magnoliopsida; order Ericales; family Pentaphylacaceae; genus Euryodendron; species Euryodendron excelsum. Next base: position 31,928,234 of record CM065385.1, on the reverse strand, counting down.
AAATTAAATCCTGACATTGGGTCCCTTAGGAGACACACAGTGGCTTGGTTTGCATTCCCCAATAAAGAGACTCCAGTTCGGGTTCCTTGGCTAATGTATCAAAACCAGGAGAAAAAAAAAAAAAAAGGACTGGTATATGGTCTAATGAATTTAGCAAGCTATGGTTACCAAAAATCTCAAAGAAAACCTTCTAACTGTTAGCTTTGTGCTTGGGCTAATTAATCTTCTTCACGTGGTCCTCGGTATCAAGGTGAAGGATATTCCCATAGAAGTGTCTAACTCATTAAATTTGCCAGCAACTTTGTGATGTTACGCTTTCTGTTATATCTTTTGTCTGGATGCTTTATTGTTATGTCTAGTTACCAAAAGCGTTTCATGCCTGGCAGGAGTATTTTCTAAGAGAACACAAGGATTCTGGGTCACAAACAAATTGAAACCGACCTTGAACTACTTGAGTTTTGCATTGTAGAGTTCTTTGCTTGCTTTTTGTGGCATTTTTGGACTTGAGATTTTGAGCTTAAATTTATGAATTCACTATAAAGGTGAAGGTGCATCTTATTCTTCTAATCTGAATTATTATCCCATGCATGATGGTTCTTAATGATACAACAATCATGACCATATCTGGCCAAATGATGTTATTAGTATCTATCCTGTTGCAGAGCCTGCTCTGATGATTAGTTGGCCATATGTACTTTTTTGGGGAGTACATTTTATTAATGGAGCAGTATGCCTACCAATGCCCATTAAAATTTTCGCGTGGGAACAAGGCCCAAAAGAAAAGTTTCTACTAGAGTGATTACGATGCTATGTTTTCCTTTGCATGACTTCTTCTGGTGCTTAGTTTCGCATGTGGGAAGTTAGAAAATTTAATTCATGTGATAGCGTGGTTGATCACTGCAGAACTGATTTAACTCTGTCGGTCATGTTCAACAATTTGATATGTAGTTCATGAGTTTCTAAAAATTGGCCTTTTAGCTTTTCTCTGGTACATTAAGGATTTGTATTCCTTTTTCTATCTCAATTAAATAGGCTTGTGGAAGAAGCTGATTTAAGGGCCACCAGAGACTTGTTCGGTAGGAGAGGGGATGAGAAGACCCTTGATAATTTCATTCCCAAATCTGAAAGTGACTTTTTAGAATATGCGGAACTCATTTCTCATAAGCTGCGTCCCTACGAGGTTGCTTGAATTTGCTGCTTTTTTTATTTTATTTTTTGTTGATGATAAGAAGTGGTGACAGATTTGACCTGGCCTTTATTTAATGTTCAATGCAGAAAAGCTTTCATTATATTGGACTGCTCAAGGCTGTGATGAGATTGTCAATGACTGCTCTTAAAGCGGCAGATGCGAAGGAGGTTGCCTCTTCTGTCACTGCAATTGCAAATGAAAAGATAAAAGCAGAGAAGGAAGCCAATGCTGGAAAAAAGAAGACAGGTAATTTATGATTTCTCCTTGCTGTAGGAACTGGGGGCAATGCAGATCTTCTTAGAATGTGGACACAAAAAAAAAATATTTGCGTCATTTAGTTGAATTCATAAGCTTGCATGGCTTCAACTTGCATCTGACTCAGCACTCAGTTTATTTACTTGATTTTTATAACCAAAAGTTTCTGAAGCCTCAATGTCTTGAAATATAACATAAAATAAAAGTCTTCAGAATTTCATCATAGTTGCAGATGATCTGCATGAAATTCATCATATTGGTGTCAAAGTTATCCTTGGCAAGTAAATGAAGTTAGGGAAAAAATTTGATCGAAAACTCTAAATATGAAAGATGTATATTTTAACCCTCGCTCAAGCAATATTCTCACCAGTCTCCAAAAGTGTTCTGAGAGAATCAATCACTTGTTTGTTGAAATTAAATCTAAATATGTATGAATTGGGTTCTGTGAAGGACCCTAAATAGTATCCTGTGTATTCTAAAATGAATTGAATTGGAAGATGGGAATTGTATTGCACTTTTGGTATTAATTTGTAGTGGTCTTGAGTAATTTGTTTTACATCTCAGCATAAAAAATGAGTGCTACTCTCAATGACCCTAAAATGATAAGCTTCCTTATATTTCTAGATTTCAGATTATGTCTGCCAAAAACAATTAAATCAAATAATGAAACTTTCCTTTGTTAGCTAATGTTGACTATACCGAGTCTCTCTGTATGCTATTGCCATTAAATAGGCTTTCTAGTTTTGGTCATAGGTGGAGGATTCTTTATTTTCTTTTATTAATTTTTAATTTTAAAGTCCTGGCAAATACCCTGCAGAAGGATTAACAGTAGTTTCTGGGGTGGGTGCATGGCATACGGATGGGAGAAATACTTAATTGCAAACAAATTTCTGCTGAAGATACCTTGTTCATGTTCTTGTGCCATGATTCTTCATTTGTGATACCTAGACATTTTTCGACTTTTGAATTTTTGCTTTTAGATTAGTAGAGATCATCTAATTTTATGCTGTTCACAATGTGTTTTAGTATGTTGAAGGTGACCTTAGTGGTATTGTGTTCTTCATTGGTCCGTCCTTGCCTGCAGGTGCGAAAAAGAAACAGCTTCATGTTGACAAGCCAGATGATGATGCGGTTGTCGATTCCTATGATGCTTATGATGACTACGATTTTATGTGAACTTTTTGGTGAATGAGTTGCCATTGTCTCTGGATTTCTCCAAAGAAACTAGGATCTTGTGGTTAAATTGTTCAATAGAGCTGATGATCCTACGGCGTTTTCTGCTCCAATTCATGGAGACTAGAGTGTGTTAAAAATGCAGTTTGTTGAATAAAAGTTTTTTGAACCTTCCCTCTTGGGTGTGCGTGCGCGCGCATGATATCCTTTTTTTTTTCTTTTTTTTTTTTGGTTGGTGAATTGCTGGATGCAAATTCTTTGTCTACATGTTTGTCCGTTCATCTGTACTGTCTTCCACGCAGTGGATGCTTCAATAGAATATATCAGATTGTGAATTTCCATGTTGGTTGCAAATTCTGTTTTGTTTCTACTTCCCAGTACCTTTCTTTCCTCATCTTTTTGTTTGCCGTAGTGTCGGCTTGTATCTGCTTTAATGTGCAGCTGCAGTAAATGTTTCTTATGCTCGATTGAGTTTGCTAGAAAATTTTAAGCAAAGATGTTACGAGACATGACAATCATTTGTTCTGCGAAAATGTTACGGTGATGGTTCCTTCATGGACCAATTCTGAAATGCTGAAGTACATATTTCTTCTGGGTTTTTCTAATTTCTCCTCCACATGTAAACTTCAAGCTCTCTCTCTCTCTCTCTCGATATGTACACGTCATGGTCTTGTGGAAGTATTACAGTGGATTTTTGTTGAAGCTATGGCTGCTCTTCAAGGTCTGATTTTTATGTGCATCTTGAGGGTGACTCTTTTGTTTCAAGGCAGTTCGATCAGGTGATGAAGAATTGATGAAGATTTATCACAAGGAAGAGGGTAACAGTAGCTCACGTGCTGGCAAAGATGGCTTGTAGTTTAGAGCAGAGTGACGCTATAGATGTATAATTTTCGTTCGGGTAATTACACATTATTCGTTTGTAGTTTGAGTAAAAATTTGATGATTTCTTTGCAGTTCAAAAGTAAACCACACAAACCATTATTATTTGAACTTACTAGGTGTCAACCCGTGTAATGCATGGAGTAAGAGTTATTTAAATTATAAATAGTTAATTTAAAATTCACAATAATTAATTATACAGTCGTATCGTATTTTTAAAATATAAATAGATATTGACATATATGATATTTTATTTAATTATAATCACATTTTTAGATATTAAGTTCAGAAAAAGTCTAGACAATCTGATATTATATATATATATATATATTTTTTTATCTTACAAAACTAATCTTATCTTATATATATATCTTACAAAACTAATATCTTGTATCGTATCTTTAAAATATAAATAGATATTGACATATATAGTATTTTATTTAATTATAATCACATTTTTAGATATTAAGTTTAGAAAAAGTCTAGACAATCTGATATTATATATATATATATATATATCTTATTTATCTTACAAAACTAATCTTATCTTATATATATATCTTACAAAACTAATATATCGTATCGTATCTCTAAAATGTAAATAGATATTAAGATATATATAATATTTTATTTAATTATAATCACTTTTTTATAGCTATTAAATTCAAAAAGAGTCCTAACAATCTGATATGATATATATGTATCTTATCTATATTACAAAATTGAATTATCTTATCTTATATATATATATATATATACAAAAATAATACAATAAGTTTAATCAAATAATAAATTCAATAGTTATCTAACAAATTGTCCCTGTAACGTGGTATTTTAAAAGTATATGAACATTTAGAGCGTCACGTAGGAGAGAGACAAAATATAAAGGCAAACACAACTTTTATATATATATATATATATATATGATTTGCAAAGTGGATGAAACTTTAATAGATATGATAAAATGACAAAGATATTTTTACAAAAGATAACTCTTTATTTTGATTCCAAAGGGTAATGCTGTTTTTTTGAAAATTTTATTTTGAGAGATGAAATCACGAAAATATTATTCTGACAAAATTACCATTATTTTTAATGATTTTTATTCATTTTACCATTAATGCAAACTATGTGGAGGTTATTATAAGTTCATTTTTAATACATAAGAATTATATGATTTTCATTCAAATCATGACGGAGTCCAAATCATAAGGGAATTGTGTGATTTTTGGTTTTGCTGGTGGCTGCCTTTGGGTTGGGTTTATTCCTCTTTCTGGTTTTCAGGATTGAATCTGACCATCCCCCAAAAACAAAAGCTTAACTAATTAAACACAATTTCAATTGCTGTCTCTTGAACTAACTCATAATATTTTGGGATGATTATAAAAATATCCCTTGACTAAGTATCAATAAACTCCCGAAACTAACATAAAACACATTAACCCTCTTAACTATTAATTTGTATCAATTCACACATTTTGTTAGCAATTTGTTACAAGAATGGATGGAAGATTGTTATATGTTTTACACATATTTATAATAGTATAATTTTATACCTAAATTAATATTCTCTTTTTATTATAATCGTCTAATAATTGAAATATCCATTAGATTGCCCCTATATTTACATCATTACTTCAAGGGGCATTTTAGTTATTAAATAATTATCATAATAAGGAATGGTTAATTTGGATATGAAAATCATACTTTTGTGAACATATAAAAGTCAATAAACTTCCATCCACTTTTTTCATAGATTATTAATAGAAGGTGTTGATTGATATCAATTAGTAGTTCAAGAGATTAATGTGTCATGTTTTAGAGTTTAAGGAGTTTAATGATATTAAATTATAGTTCGTTTTTCTAATTGCCCCATATTTCTTCCTTGCCCAAAGACTAATGAACTTTGTGTTTGGAAGAGAATTTTTTTTCTTTCTAAAGATGATTAATTCATTGACTAATGGAGACACCCACTTCCCACTAGTATTAATTTTCAATTTTGCATTGATGTTCAACTACAAGCATTGGGTCTGAAATCATACTGACTCAACATATCTGACTAAGATAACTAGAATAGTATATGATGTCATTACCCTTAAATAACATTTAATTTGGATAATTCGTTTTTGGAACATTACTAGTGCCTTGTATGATAATCTTGCCTAAAATTAAAGTTAATTTTGATGCATCTATACAAGTTCTACATTACTTGTCTTCTTCTTTTTTATTTATTTATTTATTTATTTATTTTTAATTTTATTTTTCTGGTTTAGAATAGTGGTACGTTACTTTGACAATAATGGAAAGCAATTTATTTTTGGTTATTACTAGTTTTTTTTAACTAAAATTTAAATTTTTACTTTTTTTTGAGTTTTTAGTTTATGTTTTTGACCTTTTTTTTTTTGGAAAAAAAAATAGTAAAAATTCATTAGTTTTGTAAGCTGTTAAATTTAAAGATAATTTTTTTCTTCAAAAGAAATACTAAGATATTTTTGGAACACAAAAAAGGGGTTTGTTTTTGGACGGGTGCCTAGCATCGGTCAAAATCCGGCTTGTTTACTTGATAAGGGAAGGGGATTGGTTTTCAACTTATTTTAACACCAACTATGAAGCGGTATTGCTAAATTGGCTATATTTTTAATAGCTTTTTTGTATTTTTTTATATAAAAAATGGCTCTTACACAACTTTTTATGTAAAAAAATACAAAATAAAAAAAACTATTATTAACATGGCTTTATCTGAAAAGGCCATTCGTAATAATGCTTTACATGGACTGTTGAGTTAAGTTTAAAAAAAACCTTTATAGCATAATACCGTAAAAAATTCACCATTTTCAGATAAGCAGGCCCCAAAATCCTTGTCTATTTGTTGAGACTTATCCACAGAAAGCAACCACCTTGAAGATGTGGGACCTGAAATATATGCTGTGTCTTATCAAAGTTCAAATACTTCAACTCATACTTTTATTAGATATAGATATAATAATAATAATAATGAATGATCCAGCAAACCAGAGCCAAGTATTAATTCCAATAGAAGTCATATCTAATTGAACGGCTGCGATGAATCCAGATGGTCCCCATGTGTGTCCAGATCCATCATCCACGTGTTCAAAAATAAAGCTGTCAATATCCAATTATCCCCCATTTCTTCAAAGTAGTAAATAGACTTCGCTAAGTAAATAAGTATACCATGAAACCGAACTCATGATTGTTGTCATCAGCTCTTTTCTTGTTTTTGTTCTATTTAGATAACAAAAATATTACGCGTGCGTTAAATTAGCATTTTTTTTTTTCACACTAAGGCAATTCCACTTAGGGCTATAACAGGTACAAAGTTAGTCAAGCTCTAGTGGCATACGATTTGTTAAAAATTTATTTGAGATTTATTTGTTATATAAATAAGTTAAGATTGAACACATTTTAAAATTCATTAATTTTTTAAATTCGACTTAGATTTGGTTCGATAAGCGAAAATGCACTAAAAAATTCAAACTATTCGAATTCGGCTTGTGATTGGCCCAATTAAAATTCGTTTGAGTTCAGTCTGAAATTTAAACAAACTAAAATTAAATAAAATTTCAAACTCGTTACGATTTTTAAATCTAACTTAAACAATTTACTATTTGGCTCAATTCGTTTACATTCCTAATTTCACTTATTAAAATTCAAAAGAAAACACCGATAATCAAATTTATAGATGTTATTAAAAGTAGAAAATATATAAAAAGGCACGATATTTTGAGTGCTAAATTGCTAATTGAACCATTCAAATCAAATAAATTGAATTAGATCAAAGTGGAGATGATGACTTTTGCATGGCTTGTTTGATTGAGCTGGTCAAAATTTTAACTCCAAAAATTTAGTTGTACAATCTTAAGTACGAAAATAATTTTCCGTTTACATCCAATCCTTCCTAAACGCGGACTCAACATCTTGTAGGGCTATAAACGGATCATATGGTGATTGATGAGTGCATTTACTTGTGGCATGATTGGACGGAATGGGAGCTTCATGTATTTATTTTATAAGGTCACCCCATGATAGCATAGGTTTCCCAAAAGTTTGCTTTTTTTCAATGTGTATGTGAAGTGTGTACACATACAGAGCCAGCGCTGGACTCCTCCCAACTCAACCGGTCACTCACACATACAAGCACATAGAGAAACCTGAGAGAGAATGGCGGAACCTGACGATGTGAGGGAGAAGCCCAACGGCGTTTTCGTGGAGGTGATCGGGACGCGGAGCCACGAGGAGGAACTGACTCTCCACGGCATTCTCCGCCGTCTGCTGGCTGATATTTTCTTTCCGGATCCGGACAGCAGGTACGGGTCGACTCGTGTGGTCCACCGGATCAAAGGCTCGATTTCCGAGAACGTGCCTCTCCTCCGCGAAGCTTCCCGGAACACCGGCCGCGATGTCCTTGGCTGGACTCGACGTGGCGGTCCTCTCCGTGCCCTCCTCGTTGTATCTGTGAGTATCACGCAGAAACCACCCACTGATACACAGATATTTATGTTTCTCTGTGTGTGTTTCGATATGTTTAAATACAATTTTGGTTAAATTATCTAGCTCTGAGTGTTGATTTGATGTCGGTTTGCTCTGTTTGATCATTTTGGGTTTGAAATTGAATTGTATGGTGTTGAATGTTTGGCGTGGAATCATGATCACTGGCTTTGAGGGAAATCTGCTCAATTTATTGATTGAAATTGCAAGCTATATAAGATTTGATGCATTACCAACAAAAGAAAATTAGAGCTACCAAATTCTTGAATTAACCTTAATGTTAGTTTTTGAGTTGAGACATTGTCATCCCATTCAGTCTTTTCTTCCTGATACTTTCTTGCAAACCTAGTGTTATGTGTTGTGTACTTAAGCGGCAGCTGATAAACGAAGGCTCACCTATGTTTGATATACAAACCAAACCGATCAGGATGTTTTACGTGCTTTTTCCAGCAGCATAATCCAGACGTTTAGTAGCTCACGGTGGGATGCTACTACGGTATATTGAACACAACCATACACACACATCTCCAAGGGCCATACACACTCACAGTGTATAGGAGAGACATGGAGAGGAGAAATTGATTCTCTACTCTCTGTTTTCCTTTTTTACTCACTCTCTTAACCAATGCGCAAACACAGACAGATATAGTTTACCAGTGTGGGCGATTGGGACATATCCCAAAAAAGAGAGGAACAAAATCACCGCATGGGCAGTGCACACCCTACAGAGGGTGACCTGCCCACCAATGTGCCACCTGATGCGCCTACACCTAGCAATTAAAACCTTAGAATTTCTATTTATTCATTCCAGTATAGTATCAATAGGCCAGTAGGTTAGACTATCTTCAGCAGACAAGTGCCCATTTAGCCAACTAGATTCTAGCATATCAGTAGCGAAAAAGACCAACTTTTCTTTATGCACAATGGTATGCGAAGTTATTTGTCGCTTGATATCCTGTTCAATAATATGCTTCTTGATGTTTACTCAGTGTATAAGAACCAATGTGGATATAGATACGGACACGGGACATGACAGTTTTGAAAAATGGAAGACACGGATACGGCGGAAACACAACAAAAAAATTATTGTTTTTTGTATAATTTTATTTTCCATGTATATAAATGTAGCATTCACAAACCACCAAAAATATTTTAAAAAACACTAATTCAATGTACAAAAGTAAAAGAAAACTATCTCATCAATCATAGTTCATAAGCCGTAACCTATTACACGATATATATGAAAAAGAAGAAGAGAAAAAGAAAAAGAAAAAGAAAAATAAGAAGAGAAAAAGAAGAACTAAATTCAGTAAAGTAGAAGAAGAAAAAGAAAAAGAAGCAGTGAAAACAAGCAGTAGGGGCAGTGAAGAAGAAAAAGAAGAAGAGAAAAAGAAGAAGAACAGCAACATCAAAACAGAAGTCTGGGCAGTGTAGAAGAAGTAGAAGAAGAAAAAGAAGAAGAGAACATGAAAATCAGAAAAGAAAAATAAGAAGAAGAGCAGAAGAAGAAGAAGAACAGAAATTAGGGGCAGAGATTTAGTTAAGAAGAAGAAGAAAAAAAAAAAAAAGAAGAAGAGAAAAAGAAAAAGAACAGAAATTCTAGACAGAGATTCAGTGAAGAAGACGAAGAAAAATAAAAAGAAAAAGAATAGAAAAAGCAGAAGAAGAACTGCATTCATTCAATGATCTGTGTCCTAAACGTGTTCTAGCCGTGTCCCTAATGTGTCCACTGCTTAGAAAAATAAATAAAAAATTGAACACGCCACTTGATGTGTCCGACACGTATTTTGGCATATCCTAAAAGTATCCATGTCCGCGGTGTGTCCGACACGCAAGTGGCATCCTAAACGGTGTGTCTATGCTTCCTAGCTTAGTGGAGGATGTGGCATCTCTGAAATTGTTCCCCCTTTGCAAATTATCCACATTACTGGTTGCTGTTGTTGCCATCTCCATTTGTTGGTTATTAATGATTAATTTCTTATGTGGATACAATAGTTACTTATATATGGAATAGCCAGCATTCTGTTGGAAGGCCTAGAGATGAGGAATGCTGAAATTTCCTAAAATCTCTTTGCCCTGAACTTCTGTCCTAACAATTATAAGCATCGAATGTCTGTTGTTTCTTTACGGGAAAGAGCTTTCATTGAGTATTGAGCATATCTTACGATCATCACATCTTTAATGTCTAGATGAACTGATCAATGTGGAAAGACGCAGGATAACATCTTTGGTTCTTCATGTTTGTTCGTGTTTTTAGTGTTGGCATATTCCGTGAACAAAAACACTTTGGTTGTAATGTTCTTAGCTAGTATAATTGAGTCCTTAGTGGAAAGCACAACTAGGGGATAAAAAATTCACGGGAACAGTAAATGAGAATTGAAGCTGTCAAAGACCATTCGAACTTGACCCATTCAGACGGACTGCAAGCATTTGAACGGGTCCCTTGGACATGCGAACATGATGGTGTTCACCTGATTACGAACTTCATTTCCTACTCTATCTTAGAAGCCTAATTCGTACCATATGGGAATTGCACTTTGAGGAGACTTTTTCTATTATAAATAAAGTGCAAGGGGTTGCTTTTGAAGGCATCTAATCCAACATTATTCAGAGAACATATTTCCAGTGCCATGACCTTTTGTTCAAAAAAGTATCTCAAATTCTGAGGGAGTTACTTCTACTTCAAGAAAACAATCTGGGTGGATCTAGATTAGTGCTTGGAGGTGTGTAATCGTGTTATGGATTCAGCACTAAATCAAGGGTGCTAGTATCTGTACCAACATAATGATACATACAAGGAGAGCACACCCGAAATTCGTGAGGAGCAACACCTGGAAGTGAGTGATTCAATAGGGTGGGGTGTGTAATTGTAAACGTTTAGGACACTTGGAAGCGAGTGATTTGATAGGGTGGGTATCTAAGTGTGAACTTGTTAGTTGTTCTACATAGTGTATTGATTAGCTAGCCTAGGGTTCTGTGGTTTTTCCCAATTGGGTTTTCCATGTAAAAAATCGTGTCTTGTGTGATTGTTTTATTACTTCTTCATATTATATGGTAGGGTAATTTAACTGGACCGAGCATTTGCAAATCTATGTCCCAAGGAATCGCTTTTTCATTGTTCTTAGTACATTTGTTGATTTTGGAATCATAACTTTTTAATATTTGCAAGTGCCAAGAAGCTATAGATATACATGTTTGATCTTGGTTTTTTGCTCATGAATAATCTTAAGAAAACTTTTATTTGAGAATTCTGTTAACCTATTTATATGATAGGCTATGTCAATCAAATCTTGTGATCATATTGGCGTTGTCTTTAGTAGTAATGCAAGTTTGACTACTTATTGGGGTTATAAATTAGAGAGAAAAAGGAGAAAACAATTGTTAAAACATCATTATTTAAAATAATGAGAATTACTATGATATCTGTTATATAACAACCCGATGTAAATTAGCCAACTTCGACTCAATCTGTCAATGCCTAATCAAAGAAGTCTCTATTTCTGCTCTTTTATGCAAATTTGACTTTGGAATCCTACTGTTTTAGGATTTTCAGCACCCTCCAAAATTTATTCCGTGAATTTTCCAAAATTTGGAAATATTGGTCATCATTTATACTATTCTAAAGGGAGAACACCCTTTTGAACAAACTTTGTCTTTATTTTCCTGCCAAATATTCTCAATCTGAAACTTTATAATATATATTCACATAAAAAAAAAAAAAACCTAAGGGTATAAAAAGTGGACACAAACATGAACCAAATTTGACGTGCTTTGATCTCATTATTTTCCAATTCTTTTTCAATGTGTATGCAAAGTATTGGAAACTATTCTTTTATTTTTCCTAACAATTATACTCTAATGTATACATGAAATGCCACATTTCAATTTCAACATAGGTTGGATAGGTGACAGAGTGTATCTGATACTTCTTAAAAATCAAAGGAAATTAATTTCAACTTATGGATGCGTTTAGGAAGTATCAAATACACATTTTCGAGTATCTGAGTATCAGTATCCGATATGGATACGACTTCCTTCTAGAAGTTATCGGGCTTCATATGTAAATTATTTTAGATTATTTGAGTAAGACTCCTATTTTGTTGCAAGTAGAGATTAGGAAATTGGTTAACTGATTGTTGAGGGAGAGATGGATAAAGGCATACGAGAAATAAAGAAATTTCCATAAAAAACTATCCCACTTCACTTTTTAGAGAAACTTCTTGTAACAAACTATGTCTATTTTCCAACTCTTTCAATGCTGGACATGCAAAAAACTGTGTGCATTCACTGTTGTAATCATTAATGTGTCTTAACATAAACAACTTCTCCAGAGGATTCCATTGAATGCTTTGAAAAAGACAATAGTACCTCAGACTTTTTGCTGAAAATTGTTAAAACTGTCCTGCAAGAACTATGTTAGTGTTCTTATGCCTCCTCTTCCCCCAAATTGTGCCCCCAGCAGTATTGAGTTGCTTTGTGCGGCATGGCTTTTGTTGATGCAAGATAATTTGGGTATTCGGTATAGCTACATCTACTTTGTTAATTTTTTTATTTTTGGTTGAAATCTTGCTGTTTTTAGAATTTTACTTTTTATAATAAAATAAAAGGGACTTAGTTTTCGATGGATTTTGATCTTATTAAGGTTCTTGCGCAATGTAAATGTACCTTTTTAACTGTTTTTGTTTCTCATGAATTACTTTACAAATTTGCTGCAGGTGGGAACTATTGCTCTTGTGTCCTTGACCGGACTGTTTGTCTTTATGCTTTTCTTTCTGGCAGCAACTGTCAATGCCGTTGTAATTTCTCTTCTTGTGTCTTTAGCTGCGGCAGGGGGCTTCCTGGCTCTTTTCTTTGCCTGTGTGACAGCCATTTACATTGGAGCATTATCGGTGGCTGTGTTTGTTATTTCCACTGCAACGATTTCGGCAATCATAGCTGTTATGATAGCTACAGGTTAGCTGCTTTGTTCTTCCTTATCTTTTTCCTCTTTTCATGCTGCTCCTTCTCTTGTCCTACACGGTTATATTCTTTGATGTTCAATGTGCTTAAGTAATGAGTTTCAATATCTGTGTCGACTGTGTGTGACAAACAAATTGAAATCTCTTTAATTTTTTTGGTTTCTCTTTTGACCTCCGTGATGATCCAGGCCTTCATGGACTGTATCTTGATGGTTCGGTTCAAGAGGTTGGACTAGTACGACGACAGGTTAGGACTTGTGAACTGCTGTAGGCTGTAGGGCAGTGGAAACACTGCAGTGCTGGGGACCTATATTCACCGTAGTTGATGTTTAAAACCTTCATGGTCTCTGGTTCTGTTCACAAAGATTGGCTGGTACAAGGGCTGATTGTGATGTGTGAACTTCCCACAGGGCTGGGGGATCTTCATTTGCATGAACTACTAAGATATTTCTCTGTGGTTTGTTTTTGTGCCTGGCTGTACATGTTTGAGACTGTTGCTCAATTGTACATGTGACGTGTTCAAGAGAAATCCTTCAAAACCACGTAAACTGGATAATGACTAGTATCCCTTAGAAACAAATGAAAAGTAATCTCTAGTTGACATAGCTTCTCCTGAAAGCTTACATTAGAGTACATTTGCGAAGACAATCTTCATCCTATGTCCTCCCAACTGCCCGCTTGTAAGGAATCTCTGATTACAACTAGCAACCTACTGAATAATTGGGGTTGGCATCACGCAGCTCACATCAAATGGGGTAAAGAGGAGAAACAACTTCTTTCCCACTGCCATGAATGTATTAACTGGTGATCAATATTTTCCTTTGCTCCTTTGCATATGCAGCGTTAACTCGTAAGCCCCTTACCCACCTCCAGACCTGGTTGTCAATTCTCAACATTTTCCCCAGGCTGCTGTCCATACAATGAATTAATGAATAACAACTAGGCATTTGCCCATATTGATAAATAACAACTAGGCATTTAGCCAAAAAACATGGACCTGTCTAATTTTGGGATAGTGGGTGTGAAATGGATTGGAGCAGTCACCGCCAAGATAAGTTTGAGTTCAAGATTGACACAGATTCATTATACGCACTACATTTGTGTGTGTGTGCGCGCGCGCGCGCATGTGCGTGTGCGTGTGTTTGTATATGTGGTGCAGTTTGTGTGCGCACTGGCCCATATATACATGTGCCACCCAACAGACTTCAGCTTGGTAGAGTTTTTGGGAGTGAAGGTTTATTGTTCTTTAGATTTGACTTACGTTGTACCCACTAGGATTTTGTATTATACTTTGTGGGCCAGAAAGCTTGAGCCAGTTTTTAGTTGAACCTCCCCAACCAATCCATACATTTGTGCCAGCTTCTCCAATCAATCCTAGACTCCTATTGCAGTTCACATAAGCTGTACCTCAAGAACTTTCATGATGAATTTGCTTCTAATGTCACTGTTTTGTTTCTTCTTGCCTGGGTCTTGAAAATTTTACGTGCACCAGGTTGGATTGGATTCTTTTGGATTGTGTGGTTGGCGACAAAGAAAAGTGTGGGCCTCGCGAAGCATTCGATGACCATGACTGGATCAGCACTTTCTGCTTACTCTTCTGCTCGCCATGCTCGCCGCCATCGTGAGCCAGATGAAGTTTCAGATTGAATTGCTGCTGTAGATAGAAGTCTGTAGAAATGTTTATACGTTGTGTGTTGCACTACTTTATTGAGATGCTTGCTCCTATTATATTGTTGCTGTCTGCTGCGATATTGTTTATTGTCCATATATATTATGAAGCATAATATTAAATCTTGGAGCTGTACTCTGTATTGATATTAATCCGTTTTATAATATGGAAGCATGTTATTGAATCTGGTGGCCGTACTCGATATTTTATTTCTTGTCCTTTGAGATCCCTACTTTCCTCGTTTCATGCCTCTTTTTTTTCTTCTTCCATACTACAGATGGTAGGGCTGCATTTTTTGTGTTTGGATAGTGTAGCCTTGGTTTAAGTAGTGAACTTGTTAGGGTAAATTGCAGGACTTGGGGTTCAGAGTGGTGGTGTGGTAGGTAGGAAAAATAGTCTAAAACTTGGATTGCTGAGGTTGAAAAGTATCTCTGCGACTAGATTCTCTGCTAGTTCTAGCGTCTCTTTTGAGGACCAAATATTCAATATGGTATTATGAGCCAATGAAACAGATTGACAAGCGTTAAAATCCTCTTATGTCATATTAGAGTGAACGTGACAATTAATGCCTGAGATTTTAGTTGAGACTGGGATAAATAATATATTCCGTTGGCCCATGATATTGGTGATACTCTGGCTCCTATATTTTGCTTTTTGGGACAACCAAAAGGGACGCTGACTCAATAAAAAATACGTGCCACTGTAGTTACACGGAAGGGCCAGGAAGGGCTTTGACCCATGTAAGTGAATGGGCCGATCCGGAGACATATGAAATTGATTCGAAGGTTGGCCCATGGTTGTCCAATAACAGGCCATCGTTGTCCTAACCCCACTAACTTACTATGTGCAGTTAACGCCCCAAACGACCCCTCCAAACAAAAAAACAAGAAAAGAAAAAGGGTCAATAAGATGAGATAGAATAATTGACGTAAGATGCAAATAATTTAGCACCCTATGGGCGATGGACTATGGCTATGTTCGGTATGAAAGAATGGGTGAGAATAGAAGGCCCATTATTACGGATTTGGATCTCTTCATTCGTTAATCAATGCACTAGATGAGGCCTAATTAGATGTCTTATCAAAATTACATCATTTTGTATTGCAATGTATTTTCTTGTATCTAATTACAAAAACATTTATTGTTTAGTAAGTTTTAAGCTAACTCTTCTTAACCCTTTAATTTTATTTTATCCAATGTGTAAATTCTTCAATTAATAGAATTAAGATCTCCATATCAACTATAAAATAGAAGAGAAAATATTCGATATAACGGTGATGCTACTTTATTTTATTGATGTGGTATGATAAACTAATCAAATAATGGCACATTGATATGGTAAAATAATAAGCAACGTGGCACATCATCATTTAGTGGTGTAGTTAGAGAAAATCATTCTTTAATTTTAGGTGAGTAGATAAAAACACATACATGTGAAGATTTAATTGACTTGTGATACTATATTAATAAATGACATGATAACATTGTTACATTGAATATTTTCTCGAAATGGTGAGGATCCTTATCTCATTATTACTTCTCATTTCTATTTTATTGTTTGGTACTGAAGTTGGAATAACCATTTCCTCTTAAGAAAAGGAATGAACTTTCCCGTATTTCCCATCCTACAATAGAATGACCAAGAAAAGAGAAAGTGAACAATAGACGTAGCCATCCCACAGCCACCACCACCACCCTCCCCCACCCCACAACCGGCAACTCCCCTCCCTGAAACCCGTGGTCAACCCCAACTCTACTTAAGCTAGAGATGAGTTTCTCCCTCTCATAACGTCTCTCTCTCTCTCTCTCTCTCTCTCTCTCTCTCTCTCTCTCTCTCTCTCTCTCTCTCTCTCTCTCTCTCTCTCTCTCTCTCTCTACACTTTATTCTATTTCAACATTCCAAACAAACAACCAGAATAATCATTTCGTTTTCACTTTGACAAATAAACGGGAAAAAGAGTTACTAGTTCATTCCATTTCCAACTTCATTCTATTTTCATTTTCATTCTCATTTCATCCTATTTCTACATACCAAACATGGTCTATTGAATACAAAATGTTTGGTTTGGATTATCATGGGCGTCAAGAAAAAAAATGTAAATTATCAGCTAGGTGAATTAAACAAAAAGAGTGGATTTTGTTCTTCATAAACCTTCACGACAAGACTAACGTTAATTTCACCAGAAGCAATTTCTATCAAGTTTAGCAAACTTCCCAGATTAGTATACCACATGATAGCAAACAACAATGTTCGAAGTTGGAAGCAAGCTAGGGCTTCGTTAGGATGCATAGTAATAGTGACAAATCATAGTTCGGCATTTCCGAAGGACTGGAAAGCAGTGATGGAAAGGTCTGATCAGAATGTGGAGTGAATTTATATCTTTAACCAGGCCATCTAAAAAATGTAATTATCCAGGATATGTGTGTGTTTGAGAGAGAGAGAGAGAGAGAGAGAGAGAGAGAACTAGGGTCCATGATGAGTGAAAAAGAGAAAGAAGAGAGCACTGGAACAAGAATTGCTGGATTCACTATGGTACGATGAATAATATAAGTTTTGTTTATTATTCTTTGGAAACCAAGATGACCCCTAATATGTCTGATGATTTCCAACTAAATATGGAATGCTTACCTAACAACAATAACTATGGATGGAATATTTCAGAAGCAGCAAAAAAAAAAAAAAAAAAATGACTATGGATGGAAGCCACTGCCATTTTTAAATAATCACAACAATGTTAATAGGTTAATATATATATATATATATGCATATATATATATATATATATATATCACACTAGCTACCTGGACTCTAACCCATATTAAGCACTACTCTACGATTTTAGATTCACACAAACACACAGATAGGCCTAAAAACTCACACATTAGCAACTGTCTAACCTTCCTTTTCCATGTGTGCAGCCGTTGCCACTCCGCCATTCTGCCAGGGGCACGGGCAAAAGAAAAAAAAAAATGAAAACCATGCATGCATGGGCTAACATGGCTTTAACATGAAAGGACGTCCAATACAAGAAGAGACTTAACATGCATGGGATATATGGAAGAACTATTGCCTCTTTTTTTATCCTCACCAGTCCCTCTTCAGATATATCTATGCCTTCTTTTCAAATGCAAAATCACAATGAAAAGAACCACATTATAATTAATTAGCTAATCAGTCGTGCTCCTTCTCTTCCCAATCTGGTCTGCCTAAAGTGAAGTCCAAGCTCGGGTTCTTCTGATGATCCAAATCGGAACCTAAATAGCGCTTCACGTGAGTCAAATTGCTTTCCTGCAATGTTTTGGAGATCCAGATATCTCTTAGTTGAACCCTTTTTTCTCATGTTAGACTACATGAAACATATGCAGTTGAGAGACAGAAAGAAAGAAAGAAAGTCACCATGATGGAGATGCACGTTTCTATACATGAATTTTTGGGTATGTAAGTTTCATTAAATAAAATTGTTAAACTTAATGTAAAAATGTATATCAATTTGAAGTCAATACCTCTATCTGGTGTCCAGATCTTTGTTGCGATGGCAAGGCTGACGGTCTTAGCCCATCCATGTCATTGGAATTAGTTTGCAGCCAAGCGTCTCTACAGATGAAATTTTAAATAAATCACTATTAGTCTTCAACTATACTTTGTTTTTTGCAATCAAATGTCCTGATCATAGGGCAGTAATGTACAAGTTAAATAGGTACAATACAAGTCGTAATGTCTTGATACTGGTTTAAAAAAACTGCAAGAAGCTGCTTAAATTCATTGTTGACTTGAAAATAATGCATGTAAGCGCACATAGAAGCACAACCAGGAGTATTTTTTTAACCTTGAAACTGAATTGCCAAGACAATTGAACACAATAGATCCCTAGGTTGGCTAATATGATCAATTGATCTTTGCAGCATTATCTAGAGATTGGATTCATGTTTCAAGATATTTTCTCGTTGCTATTTATTAGTTTAGTGTTAAGGCAGCGGGTGTATGTTACAGGTACGTATATCTGGTCAATAAAAAATTTACCATGAAAATGAGATATCAAGATCAATATGTCATGCCACAAAAATAGAGATAATCTAAATAGATAGTGGCGCAGAGCAAATATAATCGAAGTTTTTCAGCAAAAAAAATTCATTTTCATGGCTGGAAACTTTGTAGAAACTATCAAAATGAATCGCAAACAATTGCAAAGTTCCAAGGGATTTTCATAATGCCAATTCTAATTGAAGTTGTTTTCACAAATTAAAGAGAAAAAAGTCGGGGAGTGAAAAACAATTTCATGTTTTCCATATATCAAACTGAATTAAGATACAGTAAAATTGATCGAAGTAGAAGGCCTCAAAAACTCGTATATATAGTAACAATGCATCTCCTATAGCCCTCATCCTAATATTATGTATGTTAGTTATCAATGGGAACAAATTTATCTCAATGCATCTAGAAGACAAGTCACTAGCTTTTATAGATTTAGTGAGAAGTGAGAACAACAAAGTTTTATTCTATTTTTGTCATTAAAGTTCAGTATCGTTAGTAATTGTTTTCATATTTCAGCAGAAAAGCGGCAAGTGATGAGGTATTAACTTATAAATTTATGGTAGTTTAGCACTTCAAATGCGGGTGTTGATTTACGGTAAGGGTAAAATATACAATCTGTGAACTAGGTTAAATTCTGGTCTCTCAATTTGCTTTACTTTTGGCTAATTAGGGACTAACCAGCTTATATTTTCAAACTATATATTCTCTTTAGTTTATAGTCAAGAAGGTGACTGGTCTTATGAATCAACATTAGCTGGCATCTCCACAAAAATATTCTTTATTGTTCCAAGAACACGTCAGGGTTGTGATCTAGACTATCGGACTTGTTTCAATTGTTCTCATTCCTCAGGACAAGTCGGGTTAAGGGAAACTATGTCTCAAACCCGTCTCATACCCAGGACAAGTCGGGTTAAGGTAGGAGAGAAAAATCGGGGCAAGGCAGTGCTTCCATTGGGTTAGAGAGATGACTAATTTTGTATATTTCTCTAAATGAAGATATAATTGCTGCAATAGGAACTATAGGGATCAAATTGTGACATAAAACAAACTACACGTACAATCGGTATAATTAGTCATTTTTTCTTCTTTTATTTTTATGTCTTGTGTGATACCTAGAGTGGACATTAGTTGGTCCAGGTTTGGGCCGATACTTTACAAAAATTAATTCTCAAGAAGTTTAAAATAAAATGTCATGTGCCTAAAATAAAAATTATATGTTAAAGCTCGGCCATTTAACTAAAATTTTTTCTTAAAAAATAACATTAAATTTAATTATACATTAAATATATAGATATGTTATTTTAAATAAACTTTGGGCTGAAACTGACTTTAAACAAAATTTTTAAGCCCGCTCAATTAAAATTATAATGGGTTGGTCTAAGTGGGCCATTAGACCTATGGACAACCCTATTGATAACTACAGAAAGAGTTATGCTGAATTTAAACTTTCTTAATCTTATAGTTTGCAAAAAATTTTGTATGGACATACTTTTCATCCCAAATTAAGTGGTAATTAGTCAGGATGGGTTTGAGTTGAGTTACCCTAAACCCCAATCTACTTCGGGTTATATTTGTTTTTCCATACATCCATCTCTAACTCATTTATTAAGAACTATAACCTTCTCACTAGGAGTGGGCAGGTCAGAGACCCGATTTCCGGTTCAAATTTCTATCCCTGCTCAGGATAGCATATATATCACCTAGAAGTCAAGTAAAATGCTTTTCTTGTTACTATATATATATATATATATATATGTATAGATGTATGTGTATTTTCTTCTACGACATGAACTTAGGTACTTTATTTTAAATGTCAAGTTAGCGTACGTATACTGTTTCAATTTTGAAAAAAGAAAAAGTGGATGAATTTCACTCATGAAATTACTATAAACCACTGCAGAAGATGGACCACTTATAACTAATCATTATTAGAAATACAGCGTTCTGTGACAGACATTAAAAGATGAATCACTAACCCAATATTAAACCATTATTAAACCATCGTGAAGAAGGAGAGAATAAATAGAAAAAAAAAAAAACGGAACGCATGAATTAAGAATGCAAGGTAAACATAGCTTTGCAGATGTAGCAATTTATAAACCAAAGTTAAGAATCAA
Source organism: Euryodendron excelsum (assembly GCA_033060915.1). NCBI lineage: Eukaryota > Viridiplantae > Streptophyta > Magnoliopsida > Ericales > Pentaphylacaceae > Euryodendron > Euryodendron excelsum. The sequence continues at coordinate 31,907,455 of CM065385.1, read as the reverse complement.
CTCAAAAAATGGCAACTTAATTCATAACAAAACTTTCAAACCTACTAACACTTCTACTCTGTGTTATGTGAAATAAATTTATGATAAATAGCTAGATATGATATTTATTTGTAAAAGGCATTTGTTTGTTGTGCATCCATTGTGCAAATATTAGATTTGAGCTAAATATGTATGAGTTGGATTATCTACATGTAACAATAGTGCCTGCCTTATCCTCTTTGAGTTTTTAGAGATACAAATTCAACTCATGCCGTTCCCTATTTTTATAGTATATAAGTACGAGGTTAATGTCAAAATTGAATATTAATCACACAATTTTGACACGCGGTGTGATGCTTGATACTATTGCATCATGGATAAATCTTTCAAAAGAAACTTTTTCTAAATGAGAAATGAGATCGTAAATTGTCTTCTAGTAAATATTTGTTCACCTAAAATCAATGGCCCTTATTCATAATCACTGTCTTATTGATCAATGAACTGAATAGTGGATACTTTTTCATCTCTTAGGTGTAATGAGAACTAAAAATGTGAATTTAGACATCTCATGATTATGAAGGCAGGCAAGGAAGAAAAGCAAACAAAAAAAAAAAAAAAAAACTTGATGATAGCTTTCATGCTCTTTAATCTGGTATAAACTAATCCTAAGATTTTTTTTTGGTTAGATTGTACTAAGTTTATTAGTCACGATTTTCATAAATACAAGAGAGAAGGAAAATTTTTTCCTTTTCAGTTACCATCCTTGAGTAAGCCTAAAATTGCCCAACTAGCAAATTTTTTTTTTTTTTTTTTAATTTTATTTCCACTTAGCTTTCTTGCAATGTATGTGTTTTTTTTTTTCTAATCAAATTTATGATTGCTACATGACCTTGATGAGATGGTGATAATGACGTTTCTTATCGACTAAGAGCGCTTCAGTTATTTAGCAGATTTACCTTAACATCATAATATGTTCAGTGATATAATTAATGCACTTACAAATAATCAACCAGGAAAGATCTAAAATATAAGTAGTTAAGATGTTAATGGAAGAAGATAATTCCAAGATCAAATGAACTATTTTAATCATTGAGCATCCCAGATTAAAAGAGAAAAGTAAATCCCAAACTAACAACACCCCAATTGGATGTGGAATGGAGACCATTATTTGACTATAAAGTGTAAGGAAAATAGAAATGAAGCCTAATCAGTGATGTACACTATTGTTACTAATTCTTATACAACTACACATATTATAGAATTATCTGGCATTACTTCTAAATGAGATGCCTTAGATGCTTCTTTGTAAGGATTTGACAACTTTGTTATTTTGTATCGACATTTGATTCCTCTGAATAATAGCAAGATGCTAGCTGCTAAAGCTCACGATCCTTCAAAAAGACCCAAAATAAAAGTGGGAAGACATTGAAAAATATTTAAAAATACTATATATGCAATAGCCCAGTCTACAAATGATCCCGCTCACATCAAAGGAATGATATTAACAAGAATTAAAACATTAATGCAAATTCACCCCATGTTTTATATGCTATATTTGAGTACATTAAATACTGATTAATCCTTCATGGGTTCTGTATTCATTAACTGAAGACTGAAGTGTATATATATATATATGGTGAAACCAATGAGGATGTACAAAACTTCACCATATTTATCAATCTGCAAGACTTGTGTTTTCAGTACAGCATCAGCTAACGGATTTGGCCTGAATTTGTCTGGCTTTTGGAATAAAATATTTTCACATAATTAAAGGGCCAAAGAAGAAAGAAATTAATCAAAGACAAAGGACATTTAATAGAAGCTGGTACCAAACTATGCCCAATATGTAGTGTGTATATACATACATATATATGTATATTGCTATACCAATATACAGACAAGGATCTCCTGTGTATGTAGTTTAGTTAAGCTTTGAAAAAGGGAGAGCACTTAAGTCAAGGTAGTGGTCTTTTTGGTCATATATGCAGTCTCCTCGTGAAGAGAATAAGTAAAAGAATTAAATAAATAAAAAATAGTAGTAATGTCAATTAGAAATAGTTCTAAAGGAAAAAAAAGAAAAGAAAAGTGTAGCAGTGGTTGCTTTATCATATCCTAATCAGCGGTTGATTACGTTTGTAGCTTGTTTTAATACCCCCACTAAAGCAACATATCTCTCAGCTCATCAGAAAATCTTCCAAAGCAATATATATATATATATATATGTAAGAGAAAGAAGAAGAAACGAAACAGAACAAAAGCAAAAGCTGCCACAAGAACCCTTATATTCTTCAAAAATGGTGGACGTTGGATTGCACTTCGAAACTAGGGCACCATGCAAAAGTAATAGGAGAGCATTGTATTAGTCCTATCAGTATTCAAAACTGCACGTGGGCATTTCACAGGTGAAGCATATACATACATACATATATATACATACACGAGAGAGAGCTACCTTGAAGAATTACTCCAAAGAGTGGTAGTAGAGAGGAAGTCTGTTTCTTGTTGCAAAGTCCCATCAGATGGACCCCCTTGGTCAATAAACCTGCGCAGGCTAGCAGGGTCACCTGCGCTGCCCATTGTAGAGATATCTTCTTCTCCAGACCCATCCGATTGGCCTTCAAGAAAACCCAAAACTGTGCAAGTGAATGGCTAAGCAATGCAGTGCATATATGCAGGCAAATCAAGTACACGTAATATAGATATATGGATGTATGCATATGTATATGTATATGTATGTAGACTAAGCATGCGTGCATTTCGGCATCCATGTAGAGTTGTTTAAAGGGACAGTTTGCTTTCCAGTTATCCACAATAGGGTTTGTTGAATGGATTATTTGTGAGGAAGAGAGGACTGTCCAAATGGGTAATGTACAAATTTGTTTTTCAGCGAGAAAAAGAGAGAAAAGGAAAAGAACATTGAATAATGCTTGGGTAAGAAAAAAAGCTGAAAGCTAAGCAATACGAATTACCTGAGGAAGCTGCAGGCTTGTCAGTGGTTTTAACAGTTCGATACATCTGCAAAGTCATTGGGAAGCATTTGCAAAGACAATTGAATGGAATGAGAATTAAAAGTTTGAAATAAGAATGATAAAGATAAAGAGAAAAAGAAAATATTATTAATTCCCATTTCAGATCTCTCTCTCTTTCTCTCTCTCTCTCATTAGTGTGACCTTCTGAGCTTCTGGGTCTTGTCTTGGTTTCTTCATTAACCACGAGGTTGATGTTTGATAAGTAATGAGCTGTATTATTGAATAATGATGACTTACTTTTTTCTGCTATCATTCTACTTCGCTCTCTCTCTTTTTTCTCTCTCTATCTGCTCTCAGAAGATCGGACTTTTCTCCTGTTCTTTAATTCATTCACTCAGTCATTCACTGCATACATCGGCTACTGTGCCGGAGGGATAGACGAAGACCCCCCCAGACATCAGAGAGAGAGAGAGAGAGAGAGAGAGAGAGAGAGAGAGAGAGAGAGAGAAGATTTATTTATCTTTTGCTGTACCTGTAAATGGCTCTTGACATGAGCCAGTGTGAGATCTTTGACATCCATGAGCTCAAGAACTGACTTTGGAGTAGCCCCTAAAATCAAAACCATCCAAAGATAAGATCTAATCATACCCCCAAAAAAGCCTAACTCTCCAAAACAAAAGAGTTCTATTATTATTATTAGTTTTTGGTAACAAAATGAAGAAATTAGGGGAAAGAGGAACAAATCTGTACTTTCATGGCCACCAAGAAGCTCAACAGCATGAACAAATCGGGCATGAAGCGCGCTGGTCCACCGCATCCTCGGCGCCCTCATACTCCGTTTAATTGGGAACTTGGGCATGAATCTTGACCTCGTCATTCCATAAGAGGCCTCGTGAGAAGTCCCAACACCATATTGATTCTGCTGCTGCTGGTGGTGTTGATGGTGCAGTTGATACGACGATGAAAGCCCGTTAAATCTGGCAGCACCGCCAATCCGGTAAGGCGGCAAAGATGCATTAGCCCCCGGCATGGGATCCAAACCGGCACCGAAATAAGGCGAAGAGGGCGAGTGAGAGACCGGAGACAAAGAGGAACAGGAGGAAGAAGAAGAAGAAGAAGAAGAAGAAGAAGAGGCTGATGGTAGGGAATACCAAGGGGGATTATAAGCCATTTGATGATACAAGGACAACTTGGGATCTCTATCTCTAGCATGGTCCAAAGGCAAGAAAGGGAATGTACGGTTGTGATACACCGGTATACCCTTTATCGGCCTCAAGCCGTCTGATACATCGAGCAACGAAACGCCGTGGTTTATGTGATTTAACTGGGTATTTGGGTGGTGGAGATAGAGACTCTGATAAGGGTTTCTTGGTTGTTCTTGATCAGCTCCACCTGTGAAATTTCTTCGGCAGGGGCCAGCATCGAAGAGGGCATTCGCCGGGTGTGCTAGAGAGAGCTCCGGGTAAGCTTGGGAGCTGAAAGAGCTAGTGGTGGTGGTGGTGGTGGTGGTGTTAGACTTGTGGGATTCACGGCGGCGGCTAGAGAGATCGAAACTTGTGTCTACTTCAATATTATTGCTGCTGTTGCAAATTGATAAGGAAGAACTGTTTGGAGGACTGATGTAGAGGGAGAGATCAGGAATTGGGTTTGAAGAAGGTTCAATGAAAATCCCTTCCAAGGGCATTTTTATTGGATTCTCTTACCAAATGGTGGACTTTCTTTGGCTAATTCTAATTGATCCCAACAGATAAACAAGAAAAAAAAATAAAGAAAAAAGAAAAGAAAAGAAAGGCTGCAACTATGTTTCTAAGTGATTCTTGAGCTTTTGATTTTCTCGGAGATTTATGATAGATAACACTTGATGTTCTGAAGTATAAAAAGCTAGGAAAGAAACATCTTGTTATGCTTTCAAGACTAAAGGAGAGAACTTAAAGAGTGAAGTAATAGAAAGACTTCCATATCTTCTTCAAATGGAAATGTTAAGAGAGAGAGAGAGAGAGAGAGAGAGAGAGAGAGAGAGGTGCGTTAATTGTTATGAAGCAATGGAATGGGCAAAAATTAAAGAAAAGCGGAATTCCAGAAAGGCATGGAAAGCAGGATTTGGGTCTGGTGTTCCTCGAGAGTATATCTCGGAAAATGACAGTAGGAGCAAGGTCTCTCCCTCTCTGGTCAATACACACAAAAGCACGTAACAAAAACAAAAAAACAAAAAACAAAAACATAAAAGAAAAGAGGAAAAAGCAGATACGGTCACCTTTGATTTCCTTCCCCGGAGACGACGGGATAAAAAATGTTAGAGAGAGAAAGAGACCTCAAGTGTGATCCCTTTTCCCCACCCTCTTTTTTTTTTTTTAATTTTATTTTATTTACTATTGATTGTCCGGATCAGTTTACGTGTATCTCGACATAGTTTGTACAGTCTTTTTATTTCACACAAACTAGGTAATTACCAGACTAGAGTCTCTAGATAGCCTCAAGTAGGTGATAACATTTAAGATATTCGAACTTGAGATTTTAAACCGAGCATACCCTAAGTCCCAACCCTCTTGGCTTCTCTCTCTCTCATCATATATAATACTTTTATTATATTGTTTTCAAAAATAAATTATTGGCAATTCCATTTCCATGCTTCAATAAAAATTCAAGTTCTCATGGGATTTTGAGTTTACATATTTTATATGTATATGTAATATGAACAAAACTAAAAGTAGATAGACCCATTGACCTGAGTGAGAGACCCACAAAGGGGTGTTTGTTTGCTTGCATATGATAATTCCATATTACCTTCTAATTCCCTTTCATTCTCCCAAATATTCCCTTCTAATCTTGCAACGACTTTGTCCGGCATCACTGGGTTTTATTATGTCTTCCTCCACATGACCCTCCATCCAACACTTACATTGATTGAGTCTACCCCCTACCATTCTATTAGGGTTTTCAATACCCTAGGATGAATCAAAGGTAAAAAGTTTATTTATTTATTTGTTCTACAATGGGGATCCTTCCCTCTTTACATTGAAAAGTAACCCTTCTATCTTAAGGGTAACCCTATACAACCAGCCGCGAACCCAGAAAGGGGGCAACCAATACCAAGAAGTTTTTTCATAATCAAAATAGAAAACTTGATTTTCATATACACAAATATTACGCATATAAGCTTACACACATAATATTTAATAGGGGTCTTTAAAGCAAAATAAACATTTAAGGGGCATTGACAAATTTTTAAAGAGGGCAAATTCAAAACATATCTAAAATTAGAAGTAAAACTAAAATTATAATACTTTTAGGAGGACATTTATAAACTTTCAGAGAGGGCAAATTGAAACCTATACACAAAATTATAGGGTAAAAGTAGAATTTCAAAAAATTGAGGGGGCAGCTGGCTCTGCCAGTGTATATAAACAGAAAAATTAAGCAAAATTTATGTATATAATGAAGTGGTTTGTTTCAAAAGAAAATATTATCTATATTAATTATAAAATACCATTTTTATATCATTTTTATGAAATTTTCTGAATAAATTTTATGAAAAAATAACATTTTTCTTTTTATAATGCTTTCACAAGATATTAACAAGCTTGCTAGTCATATTTTAATGGGGATCTTACTGTGCCGCCCACTTCAATTTTACAACCCAAGGACACAGAGTCTATAGGTGCTGTTTGGATGATCGCATTAAATGCCAAAAATTGGGTCTTGCTTTATACTGTTTTGTGCTCCCCTTTTCTTAGACATTTATTACCTCAAATTACATCAAAGGAAAACTAATACACAAATCTTAAAAGATATGTATTGCTTTCAACGCAGTTTAGTAAAATAGCATTTTCTCGCTCCATGTTTTCATGACAACAAATTTATTTATTTTTACCAGAAACCCTTCAACAACTTTAATTTCACTCTACTTTTTGCTTCATTAACTCTACAACATAGAAAAAGGTAGCCTGAAAATAAGGTGGCTGACATATTTTCTTTTTCTTTTTTTTTTTTCACTAAAGAAAGTTCTCTAATGCAAAAATAATATTGAATTTTACCAAAGAAATGCATCAATGTTGCGTTAGCTATAGCCTCTGTAATTGATTTTTATATTTTTTTTAAGGGGGTTGAATATGGCAAAACTAGTGACAAACATATTTATTACCTTTGTTGTTTCTGAGGTGTCTGGGGAAAGAAGCTCATAATTCTCATTACGTTAACTGGTAAAGAAACAATAGGTCAGTGGTGAGTGTATGAAGACAATGTGAGTACAAAACTCAAGACAAAATAGCTAAATAATCCAACTACTCTGGTAACAACACTGTTGTCATTCAAAAGGATTAGCCTATGATGACAATTGTACTATTCCCACTTGTATACTCAAAACTTCCATGCAAACTTTTGATGAGTTTCAGCACACACTAATACAAGTCACGAGTCTTTTACCACAGTTATCAATATCGGATTTAATGATGATACCGAATTTTATATAATTTATTTTAAAATAACTTAATTTTATTATATTTTAATAATAAATGTCTATTAGAACTTATGTTGAACATATACTAAATAATAATATATCTTCTAAGTATTTTAAATATATATTTACATTGAATAACATGTTTATGTTATGTCAAAATGATTGAAAGTTGAATAATATTTATTAGGAATAACGTTAAATTTTATAAGTGAATATTTTATATATAAAATATATATTTTTATAAGTATATAATATTTATAGCGATAAATCTGAGATGATACTTGATATTGCACTAATACTAATACGTATTGTACCAATAGTAAAAATAATATACTAATCGGTACGGTATTAACAACTATAATATTTACAATATTTTTATTTATTTCCATTACAATTAACTCCCTAGGGTTGGGTTTAAACATATATCTAACTCTTGCGGTTAGGGCCAACCAAAGCGACCCAATGCACTAGTGCCTTCCAGCTCGTGCTGTCGTGTGCGCAAGTCTACCATGACACTATAAGTAACAACCCGATCCTTCACGAAAGGATTAGCCTACGAGATTATCGTATTAGCAGGGTTCATTGTCCCTCCTTCCGAAGAATTAAAAAAATAAAAAAGTAGGGTTCATTGTCCCCACTTAGATACCTCAGATTTCTATGGATAGACTTCTGCTGTGAAACTCAGCATGGTTTAATGCGAGTCAAAATAGTTACAAACAATACGAGAACTCATTCAAAAAGATTTGATTTTTTAACACCTTATGCATCAACATATGCATTTATTTATTTTATTTTATTGGGCTTAAGATTTGAAAGTTTGCTCCTTTCAACTTTTGAAGTTTGAAACCTCTTAGGTGTTATTAATTTCTTGAGGTTACCTTCAGAATTTTTGGTTTGGTAATTACTCAATTTATATGAGATAAGAGGATTACTCAGTGTACGCAAGCTTGTTAGAATACCTGATCATCAAAAAAACAAAAAAATAAATCACAAATGCATTTATACTATTAAACAAAGGACTCTTAAGGTGCCTTAGGCGCAATAAAATTTTAAAAATTGTTACTCCCCAACTCTTGTTATCCTTTTGGTTGCGAAATTGTGTTCTAATTACTTTGCAATTATAAAAAGGACAACAAGTAAACACTAAAATTGTTTACTCTGAATTGTACTGCATGTGTTCTATGTAAATGCTTACAAGATGAAGCATTGAACATAGAGACGCAGAGTTGATACAGAGCCTAAAGAAATTGGAAACCCAAAATAGAGGCATAGAGTTGATATAGACTCGTAAGGTGCTTTTTCATATCCTCTCTACCATATATTCTTTGTCTCAACGCGAGAATTCTCCACATGGAAGACACTAATTAATTGATGGTCAGTTTGAAAAAGACTGTATGGTACTAGAGAGGATATGGAAAAGCATGGTACGTACCGATAGAGTTGAACATTGGAACATCTCTCTGTACCAACACAAATGATGCTCATCAATCAGAACCATTTGATCATTTGGTCCCACGTAAGAAACTTCTGGCAAAAAGTAAACCCAATTAAATCATTCTTAGTTATTCAGCATAATTTTTATTGTTACTTTTATTTTTATTTTTTCTCCCGATAACAAGAAAGAATAGTAGCAGGAAAAAAAGCTAAAGCTATCGAATGACTCATATCAGCATGTAAGGCTGGATTTTTGCTGTGATATTTATTCCTCATGTGTCCAGTGATGGACGGTTGGTATGTAACATGCACATCATCTGATATTTTCATAGAATCGTTATTTTTCCTGTGAGATTAGACTATTAATCCGTGTTTGGTACTATTTCACATTTGGTTGTGTGATTACACTCTAAAAGTGTCATCTTGTTATTCAATTTAGTTGGTTGTTAGCTGTAGATTATATTTTATATTACTTTATTATTTAGTTTTATTCTTAAAGTTGTTTTATCAAACCTTGTGTAGGAAATGAAGCTTAAAAGGATCAAATGGAGCAAAATTGCAAATGAGCGTTTGAACGGGCCTCCGAATGCCCAACCCATCTATTCTAATGGTCGTTGGAGATTCAGAGAACTCATTTTGTTGTTCGAATTAAGTTCGATAGTGTGCGATAAAAAAGAAGAGATTTAGAAACATGCAAAACTCGTTCGATAGTCGTTTGCTGGCGTACGAATGGTCGTTTGAATGGTAGTCCAGGGAGTTCGAACGATCGACGACGCCCTTGTTTTGTATTAACGATAAAGGCAGCTTTGGCGGATTTTGTAGGGGGATTCAGTTTTGTATGGTTCATATATTTCATTTTTAGGATTTGTAAGAGTAGTTTTAGAAGTAGATAATCTTTATTTGATTGTATTTCTTCACTTTTCTTGCAATCAAACACTTAGATTTACATTTTAATGAAAAATATTTTCATTTTTATACTCTTTTCCATGCATTTTAGTAGCTAAGCTTGCTCTTGGATGTAAATGTGAAGATTAACCAAGGGTTTCCAAGCTTTCATGGAGGTATAACGCTTCTAATTGATTTAATCTCTTATTACTTGAGTTTATTGTAATAGAAGCCTAGATTGGTTAGAAAACCTAGTTTCAATATTTTATGTAGTAACTCATATGCACAATCTTAGGAGTGGTATAGGGTTTGCACAAATTAATGGTTTGAACCTATGGAGTATTGATTTGTGGTATATCAAGCCTCTATTGCTAATAAGTCCCAATTTCTATAGTCGAAATCTTTCAAATCAAAGGTCCATTGAGAGACCTTTGATTTGAGTTATATATACACTTTTATTGAAGTCTTGGAGAATATATTGGCCAATTGAAGCATTTGTGTCCAAGCCCCTTTCCCTTACTTCTCAAATTTAGTATAATTGTTGTAAATTGATTTGATTAGTGTAATCAAACCAATTTTTAAAACCCAAAAGATTTTTAATACTTTTGTTACTTAGTTTCAATTTACCAAGTTGCTATTTAATTTAAGATAGTTTAGTGTTCTCTAAGTGTTCATAGCCTATATTAAGCTTAGTTTTCGAAAGAATCGACATCTGGTACTCACTGGGTTTATATTTTATTGTCAACCAAATCTTGCGATTATACATTGCGCACATTTGGAAGTTAGCCAAGTTTTGGGGCCGTTGCTGGGGACCAAAGGCACAAAGTAAGCACTAAAGGACATTGGCTTGAAGAGCAATTGGTGGATTGGATCTCCATTTATCCACCACGATGGAGGATTCTTCGGCTAAGGCTATGGGTAATTTTGTTCCGCCTTTTATGTGAATAGCATGTTAGATTTTACCTTTTATTTTATGATTGTTTGTTTGAGTAATGTAGAATTTTGATTTGCTTAGCTTATTCAATTGGTGGATAAACTTGTGTGCTATTTGCTAATTGGTGGTATTGTTTTTGCATAAGAAAATTGGAAATGTCGGTTAAAAATTAAATTGAAACTAAAATTGTGAATTGTAAATTGGTGATATATTTATGTGGAGATTGGAGGGTTCAGAAGAAAAATTAGTGAAAGATAATTGTGAATTGGCTTGTTGAGGCGTGGATTGCCAATTTATGTGTGCATTGAATAATCTTTTACACATCATCATCTCTACACATTGACATAGGCACAATGAAATACTTTTCTCAATAGGTTGAGATTGATGGTAGTAGGAGCATCCATGGTTATGGGGGTGTGGAAGCACCTCCTTGCCGGTCTTTTAAAGATCACATTCGAGCTCATGAGATTAGAATGCAAACACCATCGTCCCAGTCTCTTAGAGATTGCCTTCAAGCTAATGGCCCATGGGATCGTTTTCCACCAACTTACAATCCAATGTGGTATGATGAACTTAACCATGTTAAGCCGCATGAAGGAACTTTTTCACCCCACTATCTACCATCACCACTACCCTATCAAGAACCACTTGAACACTATCAAGTATCACCATCGATTTATCATTACCAAGAGCCTATTTTATATTTATCTCTACTCAATGAGTCTCTTGGGGACGACTCCGAACTAGCATCTTTAGAACAGACTGAAAGAGCATTAGCTGACTTAAAAGGTTAACTGGCTTTATTTTTGGAAGCCTTGAATGTTCAAGAGACAACCACTAATCAAGAGAGTTTTAATGAAGCTCATCCTTATTCCACCCCTACCTAAGAGCAAGTCGATCCAATCGTGCAATTTCATCCCATCACTAACTTTAGGAATGAGGGCATCATTGATCAAATCATCCTTCCCCCAAGAGTTTCAGTTTAGAAAAGAAGTTCCTAAGGTAAGTGAGGAAATTATTGAAGATCATGATAGGGATGAAGAACCTGAGAGAGAAGAGCCCATAATTGAGGCTCCCAAGCACGACAAGAGTGAGAAAGCAAGTGATGAAGGAACTAGTGAGAAAGAAGAGGAGTCCAAGGAGATCAAAAATGGTGAAGACCATATTGAGAACCCTCTAGAGAGAGCTCTTGCCTGTGATGAAGGTCTTAAACCTTTGGATGTTGGGGATGTTCAAGTGCATGAGGATATTGTCAGGTTAAAGGATGTGTCCACCATGTTGGAGGGTCAAGCGACCCCTACCCTTAAGTCTTTAGAACTTAGTCCTAACACGGAAACTCTTTTGAAGCTTGAACCCCCGCTACTAGAAACGACTACCTTTCACCTAGGCAAACAACTAGATAGAGAGGAGGGTCAAGAGGTTAATATAATGACTTTGAGAGTCACCTTGGTGCATGATCCTTTGACTCCCTTTACATTATATGACCCTTTTGACCCATGTGTCCAGGATGATCCTTTGACTCCCTTTACTTATTATATCCTTCAAGTTCATCCAGGATATTATGCTTGACTGTGTTTACCCTCGTTTAATCTTTTCACAAATTGCCATTGTGGACTTTTGGAATGATAGTAAATTTTTCCTTAGTGGTATAGGGTGATCCTCACTCATGTGGTTGTGTAGGAGTAAGGGTAGTTTAGATAGTTTTTACCTTTGTTTTGTTTTGATAGTTATGTTTCCATCTTAATTAAGGGGGGGTGCATTAAGGCACCCTAGCCTCTTTTATCTCGCGTTTGGTCTCTTTTCTTGCATTCTCTTCATGCATTGAGGACAATGTATTATTTTAGTTGAGGGGAGAGTAGTTATATAGAGGCTTAACCTCTATTTTTATTTTTATTTTGTTAATTTTTGTAGAAAGTTTTGAAAATTTTAAGTCCATGATGATGACTTCCTCTAGTTAGATGTAGAGTTTAGATGTCATTTGTATAAGCATATCACTTCATTGCATATACCTAATACTCTATTGTTCGTAGTGGATGTCACTTTTGAGCTTTATTTATAGCTTTCTATATATTACTCTTTCTCTTATGTATGAATTGTACAGTTATAGGTGCGATATGACATTGTTATGTTACAACCACTTGTATAATTTGGTAGAGACTTGGGTATTGAATGGTCCCGGTATTGTTCATTTTATTGTTTTAGCACATTTTTCATGTATCTTTTATGTTGATTCCTACTTATTCATGGTGGATGTGTTGATTCTTTATTTTTGAGGTACTATAGTAACATTTGTGAGAGTGCAACTTGAGATTAGAAGATAGGAGTTTTTGTATATATCTTGACTCAAGTTAATATTGATCCACTCTTTCCACTTAACACATTGTGGGATTGCATTATTCATACTAAAGTAGAGGGGATTACTTCTTTGTACACAATCATGTTATATGACATCATTTGTTGCAATCTTTTGTATTTTCGTCCTTAATTTAGTGAAGAATTATACCTTATGAGCTTTAGAGTTTTTATTGTCTTTCAAAGCGATTACATTCACTCAAGGACTAATTCTTCACACTCATTTTCTTTAATAACTTTATTATGCTTGTATTTGATTCATAAGTTGAGTATTGATTGAGATGTTGATACTTATACTTTATTGAATTCTATAATTGGATATTTTGGATATGATTCTTGGCCATCCTTCTCTTTGCAAGCCATGGTTCTTCATGTAAAGTTATTGTTTCCCTTGATTCTCCTTGATACCATCTCTTGTCTTTCATCTTTATACAAAGTGGAGTTTGTTGAAAAGTCTTCATTGATGAGATGAGTTATTGTTCTCCACTTGAAAGCAATGAGAAAAGAAAGAAAAGTAAAGAAAGAGATTGATAGGGGAAGTTCAATAGAAAAAAAGATCAAATTAAAAAAAAGATGAAAAAGTTGAATGTAAAATAGGCAATCAAAAGATCAAAGCAAAAAAGGAAGAAAAGTAGAGGAGACGAAAGAAAATAAATAAGTAAAGAGGCGTTGCAAAGTTGAAAAAGAATATATATATATATATAGAAAGTAGAACACTTCCATACCCTCTTTACTTTAGAAAAGCCTAATTGATCCAAGTTGTGCTTTATTGGAGATTTCAATAGAGTATGAGTTATCATTTATCAACTTCGTTAGATCAATATTCAACTATGATTTTTCCTTTCATTATGCTATGTTAGGTTAATACACTCATATCTTTACAGTTTTTATAATTAGCATGCTAATTTGCTTTTCTTTGCATTTACTCTTATTTTGAGGATGCTATTGTGAGAGTCATGTGGGTATTTCTTTGAGAGTGTATGATCGGTGAGGCATTGAATCAAGGCTTAAAGGTTTGGGAATGCATAAGTGCTTTTTAGTTGAGTCATATATCATGATTCTTCACCTACACACTTGAATCTCTCTTTGGTATGAATTGTTGTTCATTCTTGCATATGTTAGGAGTTAGGAGTAATATCTAATGTTAGCATGAGTTGGATTATGAATGTTTTTCTTATTCTTATCTCTAATTATAATACACAAAGGGATGTTTATGAGTATCATCATTGGAAACCCTCACGAGACACTACTCGTCCACTAGGGGTAACCTAGCGGTTTAAAGGCTTAATGCATAGGTTAAATTTATCTGTGACTTCTACGAAAGGGGAGAGCATTTTTGTATATAGTTTGGTTTAGTTTATAGATTGTGCTAGGGACTGGCAAAAAGCCAAGTTAGGGGGTGTGATTGTACTCCAAAAGTGTAATCATGTTACCTAATTTAGTTGGTTGTTAGCCTTAGATTAGGTTTAATATTGCTTTATTAGTTAGTTTTATTTCTAAAGTTGTTTTATCAAACCTTGTGCAGGAAATGGAGCTTAAAGGATCAAATTGAGCAAAATTGCAAATGAGCGTTTGAACGGAGGAGTCCACCGTTTGAACGAGCGTCTGAATGCCCAGCCCATCCGTTCGAACAGTCCTAGTGTTCGAACAACCTTTGGAGATTCAGAGAGCTCATTTTGTCGTTCAAATGGAGATCAATAGTGTGCGATAGAAAAGAGGAGATTCAAAGAGATGCAAAACCTGTTCAACAGCAGTTCGCTGGCGTGTGAACGACCGTTCGAACGGTAGTTCAAGGTAATCAAATGGTCAACGACACTCCTGTTTTGTATCAGCTATATAACATAGCTTTTGCGAATTTTGTAGGGGGATTCAGTTTTGTAGGGTTCATATATTTCATTTTTAGGGTTTGTACGAATAGTTTTAGAGGTAGATAATCTTTATTTGATTATATTTATTCACTTTCCTTGTAATCAAACACTTAGATTTACATTTCAATGCAAAATGTTTTTCACTTTCATGCTCGTTTTCATGGATTTCAGTAGCTAAGCTTGCTCATGGATGTAAATGTAAAGATTGGCCAAGGGTTTCCTAGCTTTTATGGAGGTATAATGCTTC
The DNA here is from genome assembly GCA_033060915.1 of Euryodendron excelsum. Taxonomy (NCBI): domain Eukaryota; kingdom Viridiplantae; phylum Streptophyta; class Magnoliopsida; order Ericales; family Pentaphylacaceae; genus Euryodendron; species Euryodendron excelsum. The sequence continues at coordinate 31,892,331 of CM065385.1, read as the reverse complement.
TAATTGATTTCATCTCTTATTACTTGAGTTTATTGCAATAGAAGCCTAGATTGGTTAGAAAACCTAGTTTCAATATTATATTTGATAACCCATATGCACAATCTTATGGTTGGTGTAGAGTTTGCACAAATTAATGGTTTGAACCTATGGAGTATTGATTTGTAGTATACCAAGCCTCTATTGCTAATAAGTCCCAATTTCTATAGTTGAAATCTTTTGAATGAAAGGTCCATGGAGAGACATTTGATTTGAGTTATATACACACCTCTATTGAAGTATCCACTATTGAAGTCTTAGATATTATATTGGTCAATTGAAGCATTTGTGTCCAAGCCCTTTTCTCTTACTTCTCAAATTTAGTATAATTGTTGCTAATCGATTTGATTAGTGTAATCAAACCAATTTTTCAAAATCCAAAAGATTTTTGGTGCTTCTGTTACTTAGTTTTGATTTACCAAGTTGCTATTTAATTCAAGATAGTTTAGTGTTCTCTTTTTGATTTACCAAGTTGTTATTCAATTCAAGATAGTTTAGTGTTCTCTAAGTGTCCATATCTTATATTGGGTTCAAGTTGTTATTCAATTCAAGATAGTTTAGTGTTCTCTAAGTGTCCATATCTTATATTGGGTTCAGTCTTCGAAAGAATTGACATTTAGTACTCACCAAATTTATACTCTATCGCCAACCAAATTTTGCAATTATACATTGCACACATTTGAAAGCAAGCCATTGTGTAAAAGAGAGTTGTGATAAGTGATCTATAAGGAGTCTTTATTCTATATACACACTATTAAGTTATCCTATGAAAATGTGGGATAAGCAATTCGAAAATTGGAATTGGAGGTAAAATTATAAAATTACCTTCAAAAAATTTATAGTTCCAAAATAAATTATACTCTTAAATTCCTTATCATTTATCCCACCTTGAAACAACATGGCCGAAGAGATGGGAATAGCCTTGACCATGTTTCCCTAATAACTGTTCTATGAGCTGACAGTGGTGGTGGGGTTTAGGCAGAATTAGGTGAGGTCAAATTGGCAGATTAACAACTACACAACTAAAAACAAACTATTAATCCTTTTAAATTGTTAAGCAAGTTAAAATATTTTCGTAACTAATTAGACAAGTAAGTAGGTTATGACATTAATAATCAACTTTGGTAAGAAAAATTGGCTCTCCAACAAGCCATAGCTCCATTAGTATCCAAGGGTGCTAGAATACTGAATTTTAGTGGTCTAGGATCCAAGCAAACTTTGGGACTCTCTCAGTTTTTTTTTTGGAATGGGATGTAATTTTATGAGGCCTTTTATGGGCCCGAAGCCATCTTGTTTGCATGAGAAGCATGATTTGCATCTCTAATTATGTGTGGATTGGGTCATGTTTCTGACAAAGTTAATTACACTGGGTGATATAGGGCTACACGTGTTTGACTCAAGTAACTACTTCACATAATGATTTTAAATAGCTAAAAAATGAGAGGATCAAAAGGGCTAGCTAAAAATAAAAAAGGACACGTGAGAGGACTCAAAAAAGGTCACCCTGGGGCCTCTTTTGTGCAGCATATCATGCTTTTGGAATATTTAATCTCATCATGATCTTTGAGAGAGAGTGAGAGAGAGAGAGAGAGAGAGAACAAAATTAAAGTTTTAAACATAGGAGAAGCAAGTCCCCACTTCCGTTTCTTGCAAACATTAGCAAGTCTAATTTTTCTGACAATAATTCTTTTGGGAATCCATGTGTTTTGGGCATTTTGCGATCAAGGCACTAACTGGACTTATGCTTTACAGTAACTGTTGGGGACTCACAGTCAGTTACAATGGAGCTGAGTCCACCTGATTACCATCCCTTTAGTAAGTAATATATAATTTCTTGGTGTGGGTGACAAGTCAAAATGAAAAGAAACAAGAAATGGCTCGTTTTCCAATCAATGCCTACAGTACCAATATAGAAAAAATTTGAATGAAAGCAATGTATTGTATGGTCATCTAACCCCTATGCCATCAACATTAATGTTTGATGTAAAGGTCCACCGACAACAGATGCTGCTTTGTACAGTTTTTTTCTTAATTTTTTTTAAAGTTTATAAGTAAAAAATTTAAGTTATTTTTTTATTTTTTTATTTTTGATTTATCTTTAGTTAAGACAAAAATAGAAGAGCAAAAAAAATTAAAAAACACTTAATTTTTTTTTCTCATAAACTTAAAAAAAACATGACAAAAAAATTATATGAGATAAATCCTCACAAGCCCTTTTTTAGAGCTTATTATAAGCAAACCAAGTCACATGATCCGAATGCAAAGTCCATAAGCCTCATTCTTTGAAAGAAAATCCACTATGAAACGTCTCCTTGGGTATTTAATGCTCTTTTCATTGTTTGATGACTTTTCACCTTCTCTGTTTATCCCATGCATTTTGGCTGATAAAAGCATTACCAGTCTGAGGAAACGATAAGACGTTGCTTACATGAAAAGCTGATAGAGGAACAACTAGCGAGTACTTAAATGAGTTTGAGTCACTTAAAACTCAGTTTTGTGAGAAATGTATGCCTTGCAGGAGAGTATGACAAACACTTTCTTTCTAGTTAGGGTAAGAATTGGCCCAAACTGGTTAACTAAACGGTTTAATTATTAATATAACAGAATCATAAATGGGTTTATTTTTGGATTAGCCTCTCAAAACCCAGCAACACGGAGAAAAAATCAGATAATACCAACTGCTATGTGTTCATTCCTATTAAATTGGGTAAAGAGTATTTTATTATATTAACAACATGAGTTTGTAATTAATAAAAATACTTTTATGCAATAAATAATATATGACAAAATTTAATATGCATGACTATTGAAGATCCTTATACTACCTGGCTCATGGACTTTTTTTTTTTTCCCCAGCAACACAATCCAATTCTTATCATTTTTGTTGTTTGATTTCTAATCCAATTGATTATTAACCCTTTCATTAATTTTTAAAAAGAATATTATTGCATACTCAAATTGTCATTATGGTTACATTTGGTGGCGGTTTTATTTAAAGTCTAGCCAGCTGATTAATGCAAATGGATTGGGTGGGACAATTCTAGGCCTCAAATCTCTTGACTTGCAAGAGATTTGCATTTCTTCACAAAATTATAATTGTCATGTGGATGAAAAATTGATGAAAGTGGATTGAAAAATAATTGTTGTGCTACTTGCATGGATTGGATTGGGTGGGACAATCCACCATTTGAAAAGTGGATGAAAAATTGTCATATAACTTATATTTATTCACAAAATTATAATTTTATACCTAAATTGACATCTTCTTATTATAATAATTGTCTAATGATTGAAATACCCATTAAAATGGTGGTTCGACCTCAAATGTGGTATATTTATTTGCAAATGCACGGTTGACGGTTGTAGTTTTATTCTGAAAGTTCAGAATCGTATTTCCTCAAGGACCAAGTCCAATATAGGCTATTGACACAAAACTTTCACTAAACTAACTTGGATTGAATAGAAATTATGTGAATTAAATCTAAATAAAAGAGACCAAAAACCTTTTGGGTTTTGATGAGAGTTTTGAATTACTAAACTATTGCAATCAAAATAAAAATAATTAACAACTAGGCAATTAAATTAAAGTAAATTGAAATTAGATTTAAAACAATTAAAAGGGAATTGAGCTCAATTGATCCAATCATCCAATTTATCCAAGATTTTCAACGAGGTTTATAATTCAAATCAAACACAACAATCAAGAGTGTTTGATTTGGAAGATTTAACTTTAAAAACTAATAATTCTTAAGTAATTGAAATTAGATTCATGGTCAATGAGAGAATCAAAGGTTAATATTATTGATTTAACTAGAGTCAATATCAATTTGGGAGATTGAGCATTGAATTAGCCAAACATAATCAATAATCTAGTCATTCTAAGATATTTAGCAATCGTGGATTAATTATCTAGTAAAGAGTCATAGATTAATACCATCAATTTGGGTGATTAAAATCTCCAAACTTAGTAATCTAAATATTCTAAGACATCCACATACAATTACTAAGAATTAGAAATCTAGAAAAATAAAGTAATAAATTCATAAGATACTTCCATTGAAACCCTTAGATTCTTTGAGTGACCTTCACATTTGAACTCAATTTAAGAGACTAGCTACTTGAATCTATTAGAGAAAGCATGTAAAAGTAAAGAAAAAGCATGAAGAATTCAAATCTAAATTTTACTTGAACAATAAAAATATTTGGTTACAAGAAAAATAAAGGAAAGCGTAAGAAAGTGAAGAAAAATGCAAGAAAATGTAGAAAAATTACAAACCTTAACTCTATATTATTCATACAAAGCTAAATCTATACTAAAAATGAAGAATAAATGGGGAAAAGCCCTTAGAGGGAGCTGCCCCGCCGCCCCTTACCTAAAACTAACCTAACAAACCCTAATTTTTTAAAAACTTGCCCAAAAATAAGTTTAAAACTCACCCAAAACTAGGTTTAAAACTCATCTTTTGTGCAAACTGTTTGAGGGGCATCCGGTGCGCGTCCAAAGAGCGTTCGGACGCACTTCGAATGCAAAAAATACAATATGGAATTACTATTCACCGTCCGAACAGACTTCAAACGCACGTTAGACGCATAGTTCAGACAGTCATTGTTCACTGTTCGGATGGTCATTGTCCCTGTTCACCATTCAGACACACTATTCACCGTTCGGACGGATACTATTCACCATTTGGACGGCCTACAACCTTGTTGCATGATTTTGGCCATACTAGAGATCGATTCAGTGATGCATATTAGAGAAAAAGTTGTAGCTTTTGAAGTTTTCTTTTCAATGCCGCAAAATTCATATCAATCGGATACTAGAGTAAAAAGTTATGGCCATAATACCGAGATAATTTAGACTTCTCATTATGGTTTATTCGTTTTGAACCCGCTTTGATATTTTTTTGCTTCTATTTGCCTTTATTGGCTCTTATAGCTTACGAAACACACACAAAATATAATCAAACACATATTTAACTAAAATAAGGCAATTAACATTAATCTAAGTCTAACAAAATGCGAATTAAAGGCTTATGATTGTAATTTTATGGTGTAATCAAATGGCATATAAATAAAGGGGTAATCAAAGAGGCATTCCAATTATTTGATAATTATCACAAAAACAGAAGGTTAATTAAAGTATAAAATCATACTTTCGTGAATATGGACAACTCACATGATAATTTTTTATCTATTCTCTTAACAGATTGCTAATACACTGCTAATAAATGTATTAGTTGATGCAAATTAATAGTTCAAGGCGTCAATATGTTATGTTTTAGAGTTTGAGAGAGTTTAGTAATTAAAGCATCAAGGAGTGTTTTTGTAATTAATCCTTATTTTAATAAAAATTGGCAATTTTCTTTTCTTTTCTTTTATTATTGAGTGGGAGTACCCTCCTAGTATAAGTCGCAGTACCTTTTTTTTTTTTTCTTCAGTTTAGCGGTTAGTGCACCTCTAATAATTTCTTCCTCAATCCGGTCAAAGTCAGGCCATTCATGCTTGAACTAGGATATATTCTACGACCAACTCTTGCACTTGGCAAGAGTCTAACTCTTCCATGAAGACCGAATTCAATTTTATGTGTCTGGTAGGCCATTGAGAGATTTACTATTGAGTCAGCTGGCTTCTCCAATCTTGGTAATAATTTTTATCCGATATTGTAATCTTTAAATATATATCAACTATATAGGTATGTAATGCTTATTGCAAATAAAACGCAGTGAATACTAACTATCTATTAGTGGCGTTTGATAAAATATCGGGAAACTCGCTTTTGTTGTTGTACTGCCTGTGGTAAGGATCAAATCTCTAATCCAAAACCCTCTCCTTTCAATTGCGCTAATTACACCTTCATAAGGTACAACTACAGCCAACACAAAAAAAAAAAAAAAAAAAAAGTAAAAGCAAAATTTCGGGCTGCATTACTATTTCAATTGCAACATTTATTTCCACAGCAAGTTCGTCAAAAGCTAACAATGAACCGTTCTGCATGTTCATCTTATGGAAGAAGCTTAAAAAATTTGGTAATTAGAAAAGGAATTGAGTTAGGAGAACTATAGAGCATGCAGGGATGCCCAATGGTGCCCCAATCTCTCCAGCAGAATGACTAAAAAGTTATTCCACTGGAATTGAGCGTGACATATCCCAGATTTCCAGTTGCACCTTGTGCCACTTTCAACGTGATGTGGGATGTTTGGTGTTAGCGATGACTTCTAGCTTTCAAGGACCATGTTTGTCTCTAATATGCGTCATTCCAATTAACTACACAGTTGCTTTGGAATAATTGAGCGGAATCATTTTCGTAGTCACGATATTCATTTTATTCTGTATGGTAACTAGGTCTAGTCCAATTCCATCTTGGTTGAACGATGAATTGTATCGTCTCCCTCGAAAGCATTTGGGGGGTCCCAGTTGTACTATGCAGTTCCCTAAATGATATGCATGGGTGCCCCAATTGCATGGTATTGAGATGTTACGGACAATTATGAAATTATATAGAAATAAGGTGACAATGACTTCAAATCAAGAGCACAAACGTGAAAGCTCCTTTACATGCCATGAACAAACTTAAAGCATTGTGAAATGCCCACAAACAAAACCAAAAATTCGCATTCTACCTTTTAATTAAGTCAATAATATCATAAATGTGTGGCTGGAAAATCTAGATTTGAGATACCCCATTTGCTTTTTCAGCCTATCATTTCACATTTCAATCCTCTTTTCCAACTTGAAAGACTTCTGTAACTTGTACTGTTCCTATAATTCACATGTGAAAATGTTCATTTTCATGTTATTCCAGTTTTAGCTTAAACTCATGTCTGCTGAAATCTGGATCTAATAGGCTTCATTTGTGTGGTGTCTACAGCAACTAGTATATTATGAGGATTTTTGTATCAGCCAAAACCATCAAACTTGTGGCTCATAATTTTACACTGTTTAATTAGTTTGTATATTAAGCGAGAGAAACGAAAAGACAATATTGGGGTAATTAAAATTTGAGGAAAAGGGAAATCGGGAAGGAGATTTTTCACAAGTTCAACATAAAAACTATAACTTTCCTTTTTTTTTTTTTTTTTTCTTTTTGTTGATTCCTAACACTTTTTTTTGGAAAATAGTAAAATTCTTAATTTTATTCAAGTAAAAATCGGTGAGACTAATCATTTTCTCTTGTATTTTTCTTTTCCTTTCCCTTTTTTCTTTGAAAGACGAAACAAAGACTTAGACTGTGTTTGGTATAGCGTATGAGTTAGCTTTTTCATAAGTTTATAAGCAAAAAAGCTAACAAAAGTTGGCTTTTTTGCTTTTTTTTTTTTTGTTTTTTTTTTTATTTTTATCTAAACTAATATTAGAAAAGCAAAAAAGCTAAAAAAACTTAACTTTTTTACTAGCAAGCTTAAAAAAAGTTTGGTTTTTAAGTCCTACCAAACAGGCACTTTGTGATTGGTAGCATACGATGAGTCTCCTTTTATATATCAAACTCAGTGTATCTATTCTCAATCCATAAAGCTCTTTATCGTAACACAATGGACCTGAATTAGACTTATATTGTGTATAGTCATACAAAAGAAAGAATTGCTGCAAATTAAGTACGAGTTGTAGGGACCCAAGTGAAAGGGATGGTATATATGGAATATATATATGTGTAAATATAAATAAAAGATGAGCCTGAAAATCTTGTGCCTACACCCTTTTGTGCGGTACTAATGGTAAATGAAACCTTGGTCCCATCATCGGGGGCACTTCCTTGCAAAATATGTAACAAATAGGTTAAGGAAAGGCTCTCTTTCGATTGTGGTCGTCTTATCAAACCCTATTGTTGAAAAAAAATGTTACTAAAGAGAAGGCTCTACAATGAAATTAAAATAGCAAGAGGATCAAAAAGCAAAGCAAAGCAAAAGGTGGACTTGATAATGCTTTTGTGACAATGGGTAAGTACGAGTAGCTATGACCTAGTTCCTCGTGTCCCTAGTGGTGCAATAATGAAGTAATGATGGTAGATATAGAATCAGAAAAAAGGAAACGTTGTTTATAGTTGATTTTTTTGAACAATACTAAGAGAGAAAGAGAGAGAGAGAGAGTTGAATAGCTTGGAAGGACAAGGCATTTTCCAAGGATGATGAGTTTGATCACAAAGATTTGAGAAGGCTAGATTCCCGGAAGTCATGTGAGAGATAGATGTCATCACATGACCCATTTATATTTATTTTATAATCTACACTCTCAAAACATTCATCACTTATTTGTGCACGAGCAAATTGAAATCAAGAAACATATACATATATATACTTACAGATGTGCGTGATGGTTTTAAGTGATTGCTCCTCAAAGAATATGTTGGAGAATGAAAGTCTCCGATGATTCTGCCTCATCATCTGACTCTCTCTCTCTCTCTCTCTCTCTCTCTCTCTCTCTCTGGGCCCGACCCAACAATTACGATCTGAACCAGCTGTTCCCCTCAATCTAGTCATCAATGCATTGGCTTTTAGTTTTGGTCCCACTTCCATCCTGCTTTTTAATTTCACAAGAGATATATATATATATATATATATAAACAGTGGCAGACCTAGGGGGCCGGCGAGACCACAGCCTCTTAAGTTCTGAAAATTACCCTTATATATTATGTATTTTGGGTATTAAAATAAAAAATAATAAATTGACCCTTTTAAAAATTTAAATAATAAGAAAAGTATTATTTGCTTAGATAATAGTATTAGCTTGCTTCTTTAAAGTTCAAAAGATTTTGTTTAGATCCTACATATTTTCTGAGTATCTAAGATAAAAATAGAATATTAGCCCACTAAAATACAAATAATTTTATCTTATCCTTTGTTCAAAAGTTTCTACAATTATTTTGTTTACCTATTCTAACATTTGCCATTGATTATCCATCCAACTCTGTATAATTTGAACGTAACCCTCTTAGACACTAGTTAACTATGATTTTCATATTTTGTGTATTCTACCGGTGCTCTACGATAAAGGTTAAATTTGAATAGTCAACACCACTAAAAATAATATATACATATATACACAAACATAAATGCATGTAGCTAGGTATATGCACACACACATAAATACGTATGTAAACAAATCACATTTTGGGATTCCTAAAACTCAATTAGCTAGGGAACTTATTTGAAGGTCCGTGTTCCCCTTACTTTATTGACGTGCATGTGTAAGGTAATGCTTTCATCTTCATCAAAGGTAATGACCACAATGCTTCTAAAAAGCAAAGGTAATCCATATCTGTAAAGTGATCAATATCGATATCTTCATCTCTCTTACTCACTTTCTTGTTCTCTTGCATGAAGGAATATTTTCTTTATCTGTCTTTTCTCGTGTATTGAAGAAATACTAAACATGCCCAAGTTATAACAGCAAATCTTACTTTATTTTTGGTTAATATGGCCCACACAATTTGGTTGTAAAAATTGACAAATTAACTTACAATACCATCTATTTGTCTCACAGGTATTACAACCAATGCTTGATTAATTTATGGCTCTAAAAAAGGGATGGTTGTTGCAAGTCAACTTCCCCCTATGACAACCTATTCACCTTTAAGTTGACCTACATATATATGTGAGGGATAATTTGTGATGATGCCACAAGAGTTGAAAAATCTCACCAACTGATATATATAAATTTTTTGATTATATAGCATTACAATATGACCAATTGTCCTCTTTGCGATGACATCTTCATACTGACCTTCTTCAATGTCATGATAGAGAAAGTATTGGCTTGCCCATGCAATTTGGAGTTAATGGTTGCTACCACACCAATTACAAACTTCATGAGAAATGAATAAGTTTTCCCATTTTTGACACCTATATTTTGCCTAGTTGAAGTGCATGTGGTCTCAAGATTCAAAACTTCCACATCACTCTCAATTTACTTGGAGTGAGAAGAGCTGAAGATTTGGATCAACATAGAGACTCTGGGAGGCTCTTGGATTAGAAGAAAGTATCTACTTATGAGCTAATTCTAACTGCTCCGGCAAGGAAGATCAAGTAAGGTTTGTCTTACCACACCATTGACCTTTTTTTTTTTTCCAAGTACGGAAGGAAATTTTCAATTTTATTGTCTTAATCCTATGATAATCCTGAGATTATTTTGTACGTCCATTTGTTTACTGTAAATCCAAGGGTTGTCAAGAGGCCTCACCATATTTAAGCGAATCGTTAGTGTAGCTTATCCGCTTTAAAATTTGTTCAAAGCATACAATCAATTAATTTAATTTTTTTTTCACATGCCCATTGAGGTTTCACTCAACGAAATTTTTAACAAGTAACATCAGCAACAATACCCGAAATAACAAGACTGAGGTATACCTAGTTTAAGGAATCATTATCATGATCCAGTTTTAAAGCACATAATTCAAGGGGCCTTGGCATAGCTTGTAGGAGCAGTTAAGTTGGCATGCCAGTGTAGCCCCTAACTCAATTTAAGATTTGCAGCTCCCAGCCCCTTAACTTTGAGACATCAAGGGCTCGTTTGGTTTGGATTATTCGAGTTGATTTAATTAAACTAAATGTGAAGTAGCACTTGAAGGTTGGTGGACAGCCCCTAGAGCCAACACCGAGGTTTGTGGGATAAAGATTTTCAATTGTTTGCTTCCCCCCTCCCCCCTTTCCAGGAAAAAGAAAATGGACTCCAACATGTACTCCTTCCTTGTCATTTTTAAAGATCCCTTATAGTCCTATGATTTAATCCATATAATGTTTTATATATATATATATATATATTAGAAGATTTGTACTTTCCCGCAGCAAGTTCAACACTCTTCAGTAAATTAATTATTTGCGTGAAAATAGAAATAACAGTCTTTAGCCATCAATCAATCGGTGAATTAAGTTTACAATCTAAAAGCACCAAACTGTCCCATTTAGTTTGAGCTTAGGTATGTATTATGTAGGTACTTTCACACTCTGAACCACCTAACTGTCCCATTTAACTTGAGCTTAGATATGTATTATGTGGGTACTAGGTATTTAAGCAATTTGGTCAACGAAATCCATTTAAAAAACCTGAGCCATACAACTTCCTGCCTAGTGTGTGCTTGATACTTTGACCTGAACCCTCTTGGACTTGAAACATGTTCCAGTTTAGTACATCCAAATCGAAGCGATGACGTCCCTAATTAGATCCAAGATTCTTGCATCTTAATCTTAACAGTCCAAGTGGTGACTCCAAATTCATATATTAAAGGGTAATGATATATAAATAAAAATATTCATACAAAATTTTTATACAAAATGATGTGTTTTAATGAGAGTCTTTCACTTTAAAACAAGCACTTGCTATAATGATTTTTAATTACAAAATTACTAATGTCACATCATTTTGTATGCAAATTTTATATGAATTTTTTATAAGAATAACATTTTTCTATATTAAAAGATTTGGAAGTTCCTTGTACTTCTAATCTTGTCTAGATTATAGTGAATCTCATTTTGGTTTCTTTTTTAATTCCATTCTAATCCATTTAAGTATTGAAGTCAATTACAGATGAAACTCCACAAAATGGTTCAGTATTATTTGATATCTTATACCTGGGAATCACATTTAGGGTTTGAAGGAGAATGTTACATTTCTGCACATAATTTTAAGTCTTGATTGGATTGTCATTCCTTTGAATGACAGCTCATTTTCTAGCAAGCACTTCCACTGGATGGTCACAAATTTGAGCTCTCTCTCTCTCTCTCTCTCTCTCTTCAATTTAGATAGATATGGTGGCTGTATCAGCCATTCAGGGAAGGAGGGCAGGGTTGTTCGTGCAACCCTGACATTGCTGTTGTTTTCACATGGTATTTATCTTACACTTACCAGTTCCCGAAAATTTATTATTAGTATTATTATTATTATTATTATTTTTGTCCTGTACCATTAAAAAAAATGCAAATATCAAGGTCAAACTTGTTGAATCTCTAATAGGTTCTTAAGGAAAGAAAATAAGAGATAAACATATTAGGATTCTCTCCCTTCCATGGTTGGAATGGAGATTTCTATTCCACTCATTGAGCTGTTGACACGTTAGTTAACATAAAAATAAAAGGTAAAGATAAGTTGATTGAAAATTTATATAAAAATAAATAATTTTGTTATTATATATAAGAAAATAAATTTTAATAGAGAATGATATAGTTTTGGTAAGATATTTAATAAGAATTCATCTTGTTTATTAATTGATGAAATGGAGATCTCCATTCCAACCATGAAATAAAGAGAATCCTAACCTAAACTCATGGACTTTGATTCTATTTAATTATCATTGTCCGAGGTAGTGTGATTGTCAAGGTCAAAACTAGCAAGCTATCTAATACATTTTGAAAACCGTTATTCTTTTAGAATTTTTATACAGAATTATGCATCAGAATGAAATGGTAATGACAGTTTTGTAATTAATAATCATTTTGATGGGTTCTTTATTTTAAAATGATAGGCCCATAACTTAGCTACATTATTTTGGAGATAAATTATGTATGAATTTTCTAGTTGTATAATATTATCCTACATCTTTCATCAACTAACAAAATAATAACAAAAACCGTTTGTGCTTATGGTTTTAACAAAGTTCAATATGACATTTTTTAGGTAAATATCCAGTCTTTGACTCTATACTCAACCACTCAGATTATGTCTTTTGATAATTTCAGTACTGCAAGATATTTCCCAACTCACAGTGAACGAGTTGTCTCATGCATCTTTCCATTGTAAGCTCACATACACCCTGCAGACAAGGAATTTCTACTATGCATGTGAATATAACAGGGGAGGATAAAATGTCTTCTTATCAGATGGGGCTTCTTTGGAGAGGAAAAAAAATTTAAAAGGAAGACAATGTGGAGTGATGAGATTAGTATTGAAAAATTTTGGATTCTAGAGAGCCCCTGTTGAATTGTAAGATCTTATGTAGATTGAGAACAGTGACGTTCTCTTGTTTTTTTTTTTGACATTTCAACTCTATCAATTGAACACTTAACTAAGAATAACTATAATTATCGTATTTTTCATGTCTTGGTTTGATTTCTCTACTGCATTGCATGGATTTCTTCCCCCAAAAGGGCACCTTACTCTTTTAATATATTATAAAGCTCAAAATTCAATTTTAATTCTATTATATGGAAATCGAATTGAATTCCTTGTCCAACCCAGTTGCCCTAAAAAATGTTGGCTTGTAATTCTTACCAGATGAGTGTTTCTATTAGTGCCCAAACACCCATGGTGCCCAAATTAAAACCCAACCAAGCATGTCAATACAATAAGTTCATGCCTAAAACTCTAGTCTCACATGCAATAATGCAATTAGTTATAAATTTTATGAAACCTACATTAGGAGGACTAACGATATATGCAAATACAAATTCATGCATTGAAACCTCAAGGGGTTGGCTTGCTGGTGGGGCCTGCGGGCTTGCTCTCTCCAAGGTCTCAGGTTCAAAATCTCTTAGGTATTATCAACTACTTGGGGCTATCCTCAGGGTCTTTGGCTGGATAATTATCTGGTGTGTGTGGGATGGGTGACTGCACAAATCTCAAGATTAGTTGAGCTGTGCGCAAGCTGGTTCGAACACCTAAATAAACCTTGAGATTAGTTGAGCTGTGCGCAAACTGGTTCGAACACTTGAATAACAGGAAAAAAAAAACCCAAATTCATTGCCTATGCATGCATGCAAGCATTTACATGTGTATATACAGATAAATGCACGAGTAATTATACAATGTATACGAATATGAAAGCTGCCACAAATGTTGAAATGCTCCAAATGTGTCATGTTTTTCTAGAAATTTGCCATGCATGGGGGGATCAATGTTGAATCAACGGCTTGCATCACATGTTGCAACTTGGGGGTCTATTGCATGACAATCATATACTGAACTTCACACGTTGTACGGAAAAGCATAAAGCTTAATCTCCACTACAAATCCAGAGAATTTTTAATCGTATGGCATTCATTGGGGTCTTTTTCATAGACTTGAATATCTTGAACTTTCCAATGAGCCTAAGGACTTGATCGCTAACGTTAATTGCGTATTCATTTTATATAAAACAAGAAAAAAAAAACTTAGAATATATTTAGAAGTGGAGGAATCATCTGATATTGAGAGCATTGTTTCTGGTCTCTCTCCCAAAATCCACGAGACTTCAGTCTTTTTGGAAAAGCATGAAACTTTTTCTTGCAGTAGTCTGCCGGCGTACTATGCTTTCGCTTTTCACGGTTCAATAAAACAAGAATAATGCTATACAATCAGAATATATAACCAGAAAATATAACCAGAATGATGTAACTGAGTTGTGGGCCTATCACTTTAAAATAAAGAACTCACCAAAATGTATTTTAATTACAAAACTGTCACTGTCACATCATTCTAGTTCAAAATTCTGTATAAAAATTATAAAAGAATAACATTTTTCTTTTGATATATATATATATATATATAAAGAGAGAGAGAGAGAGAGAGAGAGAGGTCATACTGTAGGTTCTGCGTGAGGAATTAAAAGAAAGAAGCACAGTTCCAGTATTTTCATTTCATCCATTTTGACGAGCGAAGATATTGAGCGTGAAAGACCGCCACTCAAGAATGTTAATTAAACATGCCAAAAACATGAACCGACATATAACTCGTACCAACAAACCCCAAACGCAATTACGGCACCGTTTGGGGGCGTGTTAATCACCCTCCCAATAGTTGTTGACTCAAACCTGTTCACCATACTCTCCCCAAGTAAATGAGACAGTGCCGAAGAAGATCCAAAAGTAGAGGGGTGTTGTGAACGCAACTATGAATGGAAGAGGATCTAGCATTCCCTTCAAGGTAAAATCGTCTTCAAAACCAACCCAATGGCAAAGAAAAGTCATATTTACACGTTGACACTCAGAACAAAGTTGTACCCATTTGAAGTTGACACATGAGTGAGAGAGAGAGAGAGACTAGGGCCAAGGGGAAGGGACGGGCACCAGGTGGCCCATTCCTCGATAAGAGAGTAATAAATACAGCAAGGACTTTTTCTTTCTTTTTGGCAGAGAAGAAAAGATGGATGTGAGAGGATAGTAAATCATTTTGTAATCGATTGCTTTATGATTGAAGATGAGAGAGAGAGAAAGTATGAGAGAGAGAAAGTGGGGAGGGGGTTGATGGAGTGATAAAAAGGCTCTTTTAAAGCCTTCTTTTTTGCTTTTACTTACTTTTTTACGAGGACAGAGGTGAGGGGGTGGTGTTGCTATCACAAGGCTATCATGGCACTATGATTAGCATGCTGTAGAATAGAATGGTGGTCTCAGTTACAGTGCTTTACTGCCCGAGGCAGCGGGGACGGGCAAGAGAGAGAGAGAGAATTGTGAGGGATGTGTTAATGAGCTTTCACATCTAGGGGACCTGGGTTTGGGGTAGAGGCTGACATTGCCCTTCAGTATTGTCCGCCCCGCATTTAATGCGCGCGCTGTGCAGTGTTACGTACGCATTGCCACAGTATATACGTATGCATACTTGTCTATGTACACATACATATAGATATGTACATTTTTGTGGACCCACAGGTTCGACTAGGGTTAGCTAAGCTCCATCATCCGAGCAGAGTCTAATGCAATATTATTAAGTTGATAACCTTTGTTTTGATGGAAAATGTCAAAATGCTATGCATAATCTTCTTTTTGACCCACTATTTTATCCAAAAAAACTGTGATTGAGTCGTATATGTATTTGTTAATATGAGTTTAATTGCATTATATCGTGTGTAATAAAATTGATTGACATATTGATTTATGTATAGTATTATTTTTGTTTGATATGTACTTTAGTTTTGATAGCAACTCAGTTTTTCACCCATCAATTTTCTTAAGGGTTCTTTTTTAAATTAAAAAAACCTTTTTAAAAAAAAAAATGCTCTACGTAATCTCTTTTTTCACTCAAATATACAAGTGAATCAGTTTCATATGAATTTATTAAATTGGGTTCTATACTCTTGAATATGAGTGAAAAAAAAAATTTGAGAAATTGAATCATATATAGTACTACTTTTTTTTTTTTCTATGAATTTTCAAATGATTTCTTCCAGTTGATTTTTTTTCTTTTTTTATATAGAGTTGGTCGGGGGGCTTGGGCCCAACCCAATCTCTTTGGCATGTACTGTGGCAATGGAAATGCTATATTGGTAGTTCATCTAGCCCATCCGCTGCGGCAAATAGAGGCAAAAATTAACTCTTTTGGCAATTGCCTTTGAGTTTCAAATCCTTAATTTTCACGCATGTGTTGTAAATTGTTAGTTTTGAGTTGCCTTAAGACAATTTCATATGTCTGAAACAACTTGGGGTGGCAATTTCTTCGGCTTACAAGCAGAACCTTTACATTTAGATTGGGCTTTGGTCAAGCATACAAGTGATCAGTACTTCAGCCCAGATTAACACATCTAAGATTTCAGCTATTGAGCTTATTTTTGTTTTGGTTGGAAAAGACAACTGGCTTCCTTAGTTGTTTTGTTTTTTGGTGCTAAAAAAGTTTAGAATGAGGGGAGGCTATCCAAATTCAAGGCCAGGGCAAGCACCTCTATGAGTGCTTACAGATTGCTTATCAAGGGACATTGTTGGCAGCAGGAATCGAACCTAGGCGTCCTCAAGCAAAGTGCCCAATCCTTACCCACTAAACCACCTCCATTGGTGTTTGTTTGTTTGTTTTTATGTGTTGGAAAAGCTCAACTCAACTTAGAAACCAACACAAAGGGCAAAAGTTTCAGAGTCTGAATTGCTTATTTAGTGATATGAATGTGGGTTGTCCACATCTTGGCCTGCAGCCTTTGTAATCTCTCCACATCTTGAACAGATTGTCCACAGTCCTTTTATGTAATGAAATTTGCATGGTTATTGTTATTGGTGTCCCTCGTATGTTTCCAGATTGGGTGCATATAGATGTCATTCTTGGGCCTAAACCCAATAAGAATGCACCAAAACATATAATTGGGTATCCAGTGGAACAATGTGAGGCCTTAATTGGCTCAATTACATCCCCCAATGCCATGAATCACTTTTGACCGACTAAACCAAACAAATCAGTTAAACGAGAAAGTTTGGTGAGATGCAACAGCACACACCCTAAATCCTCCCAGTCCACACGTGTAGAACTGGGCCGTAGACCCCCCCGCAGAGTTGCAGGCCCTCGACCAGCCCAACACCGAGGCGGAATGGTTCTGCTAAATGACTTCTTAGCAAAGTAATGAAATTATCAATGCATCCTGGTCACCACGCTGATGTTGTCGCGTGGTACACGCTCCAATCGCATTCGGACACAAACAGCAACACCACGTATGAAGTTAGGCCAATATTTTCCATTTATCAAATTAGACAAAAAGAATTAATGTAGTTTTCCACTGTTTAAGCCAGTGGTGGAGCCATAAAATTGATATGGTTCATCTCTTTTCTCAAATGGATATTTAGGGCTCTCTCTCGTTTATAACTTTATAAATCTTGAAACTCCAAATTTTTTTCTCTTAATTAACAATAGGACAAGCGGCTTTTATATATATATATATATATATGTATATAATACATGAAAAATCAGTTGGCAAAAATATTTTTATAATTAAAAGATATCATTATATGTGTTTGTGTTTTAAAGTGAAAAACTTAAATTCAACCATATCACCCTACGTAGGAATTTTATACAAACTTTTTGTATTTTATAACATTAGCCATAATAAGCTTACAGGTAATATTTAGAAGGGCATTTAGAGAAAATAACTATTAAAAAGTGGTATTTAGAATTTTTTAGTGGGTAAATTCAAAAATATTTCTTAAACTGTATGTAAAAATTAAATCTTTGACTATTTCTGACCCATAATTTTGGTCTTCACCAAAAAAAGTAAAAAATAAAAAAAATGAACCCGCTACCCCAACGCGAGTACCCATTTCCAATATTTTAAAGTCCAGACCTGATCAGAACTGGTTTGACAGAAGACCGGATAAACTTCTAAATCGTTATAATAAGAAAAAAACCGAAGTTATTATTTTGCAAAACGGCAGTTGAACCGGTGGCGTGCTGACTGTTTACGGTTCAGATTCAGCACGCCACCGGTTCAGAGAAACCGCCCCGTTTCTCATCAGTCTAAAAGGGCTCAATGTTCAGGGCTCCAATTTATTTTCTCCCAATTCACAGCCGCCAATCAATTCGACCGTTCGATCTTTCTGTCGAAGTTTGTATTTATCTTCTGTGTTCGAAATCGGCGCTCCTGACTGCTGTTCGAAATCGTCTTCTTAAAAAGGTATGAATCTCTCGGTATGTATAAGCATACCTATAGATATGTATATATATATGTATGTATGTATGTAGGTATATATTTATATGCATGTAGAAGAATTCTACTATCATGGGGAAATTTTTATCGCTTAGGGTTTTAATCAATGGGGTTTACACCGTTGCTGCCCACTCTCTCTGTATATATACCGATACACTGATACACGCATATATGTATCTACTTGGGTTTATGTTCCTTCGACTCTTCATGAAAAAGTTAGGGTTTCCTGAACCTTGGATCCGGTTTCCGGCCAAACTGGTGTTCTTCCTGTATATATTATCAATAGATTCTGTGTTGTTGTATTGATTTCTTCAGAAAGAGAAAAAAATTATATACATGATGCTACTAAGCTGAATTAATTCTTCTTTAGGATTTTATTGAGGCCCCTTGTGATTAAAAACTTGAAAATTTATGCCTTTGATGTATGTGCTATGCCTGTATTTTTTCAGTAACCAGACGGGTGGTAATGGGAATTATTTGTTATGTTTGTGTGTAACTTATCTGAGCTCTCTTTGGGTGTATTTGATAAATATGTGAGTATTCCTCATTTATAGAATCGAACTAATAAGCAATTAGTTGCTGTAGTTAGTTATTTTTGTTTGAGTATTGTGTGGTTCAGCTAAAACTCAACTTGTAACTTCTGTGAAATTCTATGTGGCATATTGTAACTTTTGTGCGAAATTATGTCTCTGCATGTGTGTATAACTTGTAACAGGTAAATTAACATACTTTGTTTCTTATGAGAGCAGTATGCCTCTCCTAATGAAGGCGAAACCCTCATGATCCCGGAAATAATTTCAAGAAAACTAAATAAAAAGAATTAATTAAGTTTCATGTTTTTAGTTGATGAGTACAGTTACTTGTCTGACAAAGTAATTTGATTGTTTGGGGCCTTAAAGCTCTACTCATATTTGGTAGTTCCAATCTTAGCTTTGATTTCTCTTTCCTTCCTAATGGTTCTTGATCTCAGTTTTCTATTTCTCCTTGTACTTTTGTTATTTAATTGATATCCAGTGCTAATAAGTTCATATTTATGGGCTGAAGTTTGAGTGCATATTAAATCAAGATATGGAAGGATGAGGGAAGTATTATTGATTCTTGTTGTTTTATGTCAATGAGTATTATGTTTAGTTATGAATTCCTTTTATATATGCATGTACGTGTGCCCATATAATTTTTTATTTTTAATTCAACTTGTAAATCATTTACCTTTTGATTCTCTTCCTTACCGTAATGAGCATAAACTTGTAGAACAACTTTTAAGTTAACCCATAATTTGAGATAACAAAAAGTTTGGGTTTCTAATTTTTGCTTATTTCTGGCTGATTTTCTTATTCCATTGTTTTTGCGTCTTACCAGTAGAAGATAAAAGATAATTATATGTTCTTGTCCATGTTCTTATTTTTTCTCTTGCATGCTTCGGTTAGCAGCCATGGCAGAGGAAGCAGGTATGTTCATGGTTCACCAAACCATTGGTAGTGTTCTATGTTGCAAGTGCGGTGTTCCAATGGCACCAAATGCTGCCAATATGTGCGTGAAGTGCTTGCGTTCTGAAGTTGACATCACAGAAGGTTTACAGAAGCATGTCATTATCATTCATTGCCCGGAGTGTGATAGCTATTTGCAGCCACCGAGAACCTGGATTAAAGCTCAACTGGAATCAAAGGAGCTCTTGACATTTTGTGTGAAGAGACTGAAAAACTTGAATAAAGTAAAGTTGGTGCATGCTGAATTTCTTTGGACTGAACCTCACTCCAAGAGGATTAAAGTCAAGCTAAGAGTTCAGAAAGAGGTCCTCAATGGAGCGATACTTGAACAAACTTTTACTGTTGAGTATGTTGTGCAAGAACAAATGTGTGAGTCTTGTACTAGGGTTCAGGCAAACCCTGACCAATGGGTGGCTGCTGTGCAACTGCGTCAGCATGTTTCTCACAGGCGAACTTTCTTCTATTTGGAGCAGCTTATTCTTAGGCATGATGCTGCAGCTCGAGCCATAAGAATTAAGCAGATGGATCAGGGAATTGATGTCTTTTTTGGTAATCGTAGTCATGCTGTGAAGTTTGTGGAGTTTCTCGGCAAAGTTGCTCCAATTAGGAGTCGTCACGACAAACAACTTGTGTCTCATGATCCCAAGAGCAATAATTACAATTACAAGTACACTTTCTCCGTTGAAATATGCCCAATTTGCCGTGAGGATCTGATCTGCCTCCCACCAAAAGTTGCGATTAGTTTGGGAAATCTTGGCCCACTTGTGATTTGCACAAAAGTGAGCAACAACATTGTTTTGCTGGACCCCTTTACCCTGAGGCACTGTTTCTTGGATGCTGATCAGTATTGGCGGACATCTTTTAAGTCTCTACTTTCTAGTAGGCAGATTGTGGAATATATTGTATTGGATGTGGAGATTGTTTCTGCTGAAGTTAATGTTGGTGGATCGAAGTATGTCTTAGCTGATGCCCAAGTTGCTCGTGTATCAGATTTTGGGAAAAATGACACAATTTTCTGTGTGAGAACACATCTGGGCCATCTTTTAAACCCTGGGGATTATGCCCTTGGTTATGACTTGTATGGAGCTAATAGTAATGATATCGAACTGGACAAGTATAAAGGTTTTGTCCTCCCGGATGCAATTTTAATTAGAAAGAGCTATGAAGAGAAGCGCCAGAAGAAGCATGGGAAGCCTCGTGCATGGAAGCTTAAATCTCTTGGTATGGAAGTTGATAATACTGCTAAAGGTAGAATTGAGGAGGACAAGATGAATTCAGAGTACGAACAGTTCCTCCGAGACTTGGAAGAGAATCCTGATATGAGGTTTAATATATCGCTCTATCGTAATAAAGAATACCAGCCATCGGAAATGGCTTCCATGACTGATGGGGAGGATTTGCCTTCCGTGCCTTTAGAAGAGTTGCTTGCTGATCTTGATTTAAGTGATGTGGAAGATGGGGAAGGTAGCATGAGGGAGTGATCTGAAACTGTGTTTGTATGAATTGGAGTTTTCTACATGTGATCATTAGTACGGTGGTAAGATATTTCTGAGCTCCTTTTTTTCCCCCCTGTAGTGCTACATGAAATTTGAAGGATTTTTATTCAATAGTGTTAAAACTTGCGGTGCATAGCTTATTGGGATTAATTTTTGGTGTTTTCTCATGTTACTTTGTGACAGTAGTCTGTAATACTCATGCTTCCAAGGCTTTGGCCCGAGTCTATTGTACACAACTGCATCAACATCATATTGGAGACATGAACAAGGTCTACCGAGTCTAAATGGAGGAATCCAAAGTTTTTTGTTTGCTATCTGTAGCTGGTTTGACGATCTTCGGTTTTATGTTGTCTTCTTGATTGCAATATGGTTTTGCAAATTTTATCTTTTGTAATGAGCTGTTTCGTAAATAAATACTCTGTCATTTTCCCATTTTATGGGCTTAGAAATCTGATTCCATTCTGTTTTTCTTCTTCATATATGCAACCGAGATTTTTCTGTCAAAATTCTTGGAAGTCAAATCCAAGTTAACCAAAGGGGATCCTATTTTTATACTCTTGGGCAAGAACAAGGAGTTATTATAGGAAGTCAGTTTTGTCTTTGTAGACGAAAGCAACCCAAGTGAGTTACAAGAGCTAATTGTCCACTCTTTGCAGATTTGATTTTGCTTCTAAAATCAAATGGTGCGATAAGAATGTGTTTTCATTCCTAGTTCTAACTTTTGCTTGTAAATATGATTAAACCTTTACGATACTCTTAAATTAGACACAACAGACTGGAACTTTAACAGCAGACGAACTCACATATCACACCAACAGTCAAACAAGAGAATTATAGGAACTAATTAAGTTGCAGTGGGTTCCATACTTATACAAGGTACTTTTGGCACTGAAATGGCTTGAAGAAATGAGCAAACTCGCACATCACGGTTTGAGGAATCAATTACAGGCCAGCTAGCGACCTGTAAACTCAGAAAAAGAGGCGGTGGCATTAGAGGTCGATGATGGCGTAGATGTGGAAGTGTCTCCATGAATCCTTTTATAGTTGTCAATGTAGGAGGGCCTGTTTGGCCTTCTAATAGGTGGCGAGCGCTCGCTTAGAAGCAAAACAACAACTTGGGACATTGTTGGCCTGACCGAAACTGGCGACTGAGTGCACATCAGAGCAATCTCTATGATTTTCTTCACGTCTTCTTCTTTATATTCTTCTGGCTCCAATGTCTCATCCACCAAATCCTGATGCATGTCATTCTCATACAACTTCCATGCCTGTAGCATTAATAGCATATGATATGATATGATATGGAAGCATAAAAAAACAAGCAAATCTTACTTAAACCAATCAGCTAACATTTGAAAAAACAAAAACAAAAAAAAAGGGCATGGTTTAGTTCTGAGAAGTCACCTGTTCAAGGAGGTACTCGGAATCGGTGTCAGGTTCGGCCTTCATCTCGTTGCCCCTTCGGCCGCTTATGATTTCGAGGACGACGACACCAAAGCTGTAGGTATCAACCTTCTCAGACAACTGTCCATGGATGGCATACTCTGGTGCTGTGTAACCTCTGTTGGTTGCATTAGAACAAGCCATCATTAAAGGAATCTTTATTATGGATTACGCGTACTACACATAATCTCATTTATTAATATTTTTTCTTTATTTTCTTCCTTGAGGATTGAGTGTGGTAGAAATGAGAGTTATTTTGACTTACAAGGTCCCGGCAAAATTGGTGCTAAGATGACTCTGATCCTCAGGTAAAAGCCTTGCCAAGCCAAAATCAGCAATTTTGGGCTGGAAACCATCATCCAGTAGAATATTGCTGGATTTTATATCTCTATGTATATAATACATACATGGTATTGGTCATGTAGATAGGCAAGACCCCTGGCTGTGCCAAAGATTATGTCAAATCGTTGTTTCCAGTTCAAGGAACCTTGTCTTTCACCTGTTAACGATGTCAAAAAATTTAATTTAACATCCATGAATTTTATAAAATAATAATAATAATAATAATAATAACAAATCTAATGCATGTGTTTTTAGTATGGCCCTTACCATATAAGAACTTGTCAAGGCTTCCATTTGCCATGTATTCATAAACAAGAAGTAAATCTGGCCCCTTGCTGGAACGCCCTAGAAGACGGATGAGATTCCGGTGATGAACATTACTTATAAGTCTAACTTCACTCTCGAAATCTGCCTTTGCTCTGCTGGATCCCATATCTAGTTTCTTTACTGCAACTACATTTCCATTTTTCAAAATGCCCTGTTGATGAATGACTCAATGATGCGGACTTTAACTTAATTGTATTCCATCGGCATATTATACATATATATCACCTATATATATATATATATATATAATTACGTACCTTGTATACATCACCGAAACCTCCTCCTCCTAGTTTATTTTCTTCACTAAAATCTTTTGTTGCAGATTTCAATTTTCTATAACTGAAATTCACTGGTCCTTGCAACTGGGTTGCTCCTAATACATTACCTGGTACACAAGTAAAAATCACATTTCATATTTTCTCAGCAGAACTTTTGAAGGAAAAGAAAAAAATAAAAAAAAGGAAAAAGAAAAACACTTGATTTCATAGATTTGTTTAAAAAAAAAAAAAAAAATTGTTGGTAGCAAGTCGCACCAGTAAATCTGGTTTGGCTTACCCCTTTGAGCTGCCTTTGCCTTTCTTGAAAGTCCGTACCATGAAAAAAATGCAATTAAAAGCAAAACGAGGCCTCCGCCTCCAACTACACCCCCAATAATAGCTTTCTTCTTGCTTGAACCTCCTGTAAGATACCAAACCACCAGTTATAGGCACACACGTGTTCCTCTACTTCTAGCCTTATATAATACAGAAGGAAATAGTAACAAATTCGAGGACAAATATTTAATGGCGAGATAGTACCAATTGTTACTTGCAATTAAGCTTGTAGTATTTTATAGTCTAGTAATGACACAAAGGAAAGAGTACAAATACAGCGGTAAGGTAGTCTACCGGACTATCGCCACTAAGATTCAGGTATTATAGCGTGGAACGTACCCTACATGAATGGTAAAAGATCATAACGATCCTACCTACTGAACATTCAAAATCAGGTAGGTAAATCAGGGAAGAAGGGGTCTTACCTCCTCCAAGGAAGGGGGTGATATCAGTCGTCTGATTATCAGAAAAGAAAGCAGTGTCTGAGTATCTAAGGAAACAGCCGGCATCAATGGCCCTAGCATCTGCATTGGGAGGACACCTCTGAATGTTGCCATATGCCACCGTCAAGCAGTCTTGGCAACCACTCTTAGTTCCAGTTTCAGCACATTGTGCCACCGCATAGGCGTTTGCACCACCACCACCACCCACTTCCCTCTTCGCCGCCGCAAAGAAACCATTAATCCTCGGTGTCGCAACTTCAAGATCCGCTAACAGTCCAGCCACTGTTGTTTCAAAAGCCACAGCCTGAGATGCAGTTCTGTTGCCACATTTTCCTTCATTCCCAGGGAGAGTGGTCTGGTCATAGAAGCCGTTGCTTTCGTACCTTCACAAAAGAAACAACCAATCGAAAACTAAATAAAAATCGTAGACAACTCTTATACGGGACCAGAGAAAATTATCCTAATACAGCTTAAATTACTAATTAAAAACCAAAATGGAATTTTTGTAATATTCAAAGAACTCTCTGCTCATTTTTCATTTGATGTCAACAGTGTAAAATGTTCAAAGTGAACACGTAACTCTTTACAAAGTTTCAATACTTTTGGTTTTAATTTTCAATTACAAAGTTAAATAAAGAGTTTATGGCTCTCTGTTACAAATTATGTATTTTGACTTAAGTCTGCCAATTTAAAATGATATAACCCTTGGTCTTGTGGGGTTTGTTCAAGAGTTGTACTTCATTTGTGAGCATTTGAAGTATATACAGCTTTGTCACTTTTGTGTCATCAAAACTTTGGGAGAGACGCAGATTCAGGACTATTCTTCTACAAAAGATTCACCACTGTATACATTTTTTTATGAGAACTTATCTTTGTTGAGTTGATAAGAATCGGACACTTTATTTGCGAAAGTCTAAATTCGATTCTTGCTACCAGCAAGCCCTCTTGATAAGCAATTTATAAGTCTAATTTAAGTTCTCATAAAGTCCTATGGCTTACCCTGATCTTGGATTGAGGTAGCCTCTTTTCATCCTAAACTTTTACAAATCTAGCCAATTATATACATTCTCTCTCCTCTATTTTCATAAATACTTCCATGCTAACTATTTTGTGGACAATAGTGACCGAAATTATTTATTCTGTCTTGGTGGGACAGTCGAGCAGAATAACTGTGAACATGATTGGATTGAGTCGTTAAAGTTGAAACTGCTGATTTTCAATTGCATCTTCACTTAAAGGAACAAACTTTATGACAACAACATTGTGGTATCTCTCAATCTCACAGGCTGATATTTTCCTATCTTTATTTTTATCCTAGAAAGGTGTCATCCACCTCGTGGATGATATTATGCAAGTGAAGAGGAAGGATGAGTGGGCGAGCTTATACAAGCGGAGAAAAAAATAACGAGTGACTGGCGACTGGTTAAGAAACTTTTCTAATCAAATTGCTTACTAGTTCTCATATGATTTAATAAAGCTCATCATTCTCGTAATTCTTTAATTTCTTTTAGATTTTTTTGGTAATGAAAGCATGATATCAAACTGCTTTTTCTAATATTTTACTTCACCAATGCTCTTGGTGTTCTCTTATTATAATAGTATAGATAGTACTAATATATTATATCACATCAATGGGTTGGGCCGGGCAGTCCAATGATTGCTTTTTGAAGCCTAGGCCCAACCCACGAGGCCTAAAATATATGAGCTGATAGGCCATGGGCGGGGCATGTCTCATATGGGCTTAAATTCAGACTAAATAGGAACCCAAATTTGGACTTAACTATGGGCCTAATTCGGATCTAAATTTGGATTTCTTTATTAGATACAAAATTAATTTGAGCCTAAGCATGTTCATTATCGTTGGGGTCTACGAAATATCACTTGACCAGGCTATAGTGTATATGCATAATATTAAAAAATTATAATCTGATTAACAGAAACTAATTTATATGATTAGTATCATACATTCGAGATCTCTCTAATTTGATATTAAATAACAACATGTATGAACTTCGAAATCCCTCAGTCTTGATCTTGAACATCAAGCAACAGTAACAAGCATGAATCAACTGTTCGAATTCAACTTTCAGACTTCTCATATGTCTTTTGTACACGTCTTACTCGAAAAATAGTGGGCTTGCAACTGCTAAGATTTCTCTCTTACAAAAATATGTATTTCTCGATTATAAGTAAGTGAACCCTAACTGCTCATAAAATAGGTATATAAAGAGGCTACAGCAAGGAGCACATGATTAGTATGACTAAGGCTTTTAATGCAAATAAGAATTCCTAATCTAGTCCGAATTAATCCCTATTTACGTAAATTATATTTTATACCACTAATGAATTATAATTGCACTTCCTGTAATACTACAAATTAGATTTCGAGTTTCATATTATTAAATATTTATTTGTCTCCCCACGTTAATATTACAAATACCTGTCTATTAACTTAAATTACTAACAATTAAATTGATTAGACTTATTTAATTTCTTAAGACCTTTCACTTAATTTATTTGATATGCTGGATTCATAATTCACTTGCAAGATTTGATAATTAAAATTTATAAGTTTCCTCAATGGAGTATCATCAATCCCTATATTGAGACGTAGATTCCATCACTAATTAATATTCGCCATACATGTAATGTTATTGTTCAACTCACTGAGTTTATTGATCCATAAAAAATCTCACTTTTTTGTGAATCAAAACAATAAACAATATATGCATGTGTCCAATAATTATATTAAGATTAAGAGTATAATCACTCATAATAATCATAAGGTATTAATTATTTTATATAGTTAGTATAAAAATAATTACCTTAACACAATTATGTTCAATACACACTACGTGTATTAGTATAAGGAGTTGGAACTATACCGGTCCCTATAGTCAAGACAAACCTATTAAAATCTTGTGCTACAGTCCAACTGATGGTGTGTTCAGTTCCATCTAAAACTGTTAACTATAAGTTTACATTCCATAAGAACCGATGATTTAATCTTTTGTGTGTAAGTCGTACTCTATACATTATATCATCTACTATGTAAAATAAAAAATACACATGCATAATTATTAAATAAATAATGCAAAACAAACACTACTCACATAAATTTTCATTAAAATAGAATAACTAATTCAATAATAAATACTAAAGTCATTACGCAAAACATGTCTTTTAGTATAAATTCCTAATAATAATTTATTTTAAAATTTTTTACATATTTAAATTAATATATACATTCATATATAACATATATTATAAGAATGGAATTTTGTTACTATAAAAGTAGGCTTTACAAAGTGTGAATCACAAAAGAAGTTATTGAGTGATGTAATCATCCATACTGCATCTTCCAATCTTGATAGTTGAGACCAAATTACACATTATCAAGTCATTTTGCAATCAACTCAAATATAAAAACCCAATGAATACAAACTAGGTATGATCAGTGAGTCTAGACGACGACAACAACAACAACAAATGTTTTGAAGTGGGCTATTATGAAGTTTAGCCTTGACAAGGTTATTGAATGGCTCAATAACAAAGGTTTAAATAACTACGGAACTAATAGATTCTCATGATAAGTATTAAGAATTAGAGGTGCATAAACGAAATGAAAAACTCAAGAATCGAAGCAACTAGGCTTTTATGGGTAAGTTTAGTTCGGATCTATCAAAGATTTAGTTTGGTTCTGAGTCAAAGAAATGCCAACCTGATCAAATCAGTTAAATTCTCGGTTTTACCTTTTCTTAACCAAAATCGAACCAAGACCCAATTTTTGTATGTTATAAAAGTTTATATACAAAGGTAGAATCAAGATTTAGTTTTGGAGAGTGTCGAACCTTAAACACAAATTTTTATTTATTGATGTATATTTTCACATTCCCAAGTTCAAGCATATGCAAAACCAAATATATGTCAAAAAAACTAGTGTCAGTTCAATCTCAGCAAATATGAAGAAAAAAAATGGTTGTCTGTACATTCCAACTCAATCATCTATTAAAGTGAAACTCGACATTCTTTTAAATATCGAAAGTCATCAATAATTGATCCTTCATTTCATTTCGTTGCAAAGGTTATTTTTTACAATATCTATGCTGTAGTTAGATTAAAAACTAAAAGAGTTAGCACAAGCACAATTACTCTATTAACAAGTCGATAGGCAATAAAATAAGCCGCATGCTATTAATTTTATTTATTAGGACATACAAAAAAAATGAGTAGGAACAATAGTCTATTACACAAAAAGTTCGATATTATATTAGAGGGTAATGCCATTATTTATATATAAACAATTTTTGTATAGAATAATGTAATTGAAGCTTAGCCTTTTACTTTAACCAAAACACTTGTCTTAATTAAAAAAAATTCATCGCCGTATCATTTTGGTTAGATTTTTTTTTTGTACTAATTTTTTTAAAAATCACATTTTTTATTTACTAAAATAAGGTCTTAAGAGCAGTTTTAATTTGTGGGGGATGCCAAATAAAATAAATCTTTGCTTGGACATTGGATATATATACCATATATAGGAGGGTCACTCAAACCATGTCACCTCTCGCCCAATACTTAGATCTGCACCTATCTATAAATATTTTACATATGAGATTATCTATATATATTTTATATATGTCTTTAGATAATTGTTTGTTGACATGTGTTTATATGTTATTTTTTATTTATTTCAAAAATTAAGGATGCAAGGCTACTTCTATTTTTTAATTTAATAAACTAATTTTCATACAATAAAAGGAGGCCCGAACTGACCTAACCCGATTTTGACTCAACTCAAACTGAGGCGTAGAACTAAACCGACCCAACTCAAATCATGAGATGCTCAGTTTGATTTTGAGTCTAAAAATTTTGAACTGATCATGATTGAGTCGGTTCTGAGTTTAACTTAAATCAGACCTATGCACACCCTAGTAAGAATGTTAACAAATTTATTAGCAAAAATGAAAAGAACTAGTTTTGTTAGAAGATTAAACTAATAGAAGTCGTAGTTATTTATTGAGAAAAAACATTTTAAACTACGTAACTTTGATTGGTATTTTCATTATTGTTACGTTACGACTCCAATGCATTGATTTAATACCTTTGATAATTCTTTTTGGGATGGGCTTGCTGGCCAAATTTGGGCCGGGCCTCTGTTGGTCTAAACTTAGGCCCAAACCCAACACAATCGGGCCTTGAGCGGTTTGATGACCCTTAAATGTATTTGTTCATTTGTTATTTCAAAAAATTAGAAATATTATACATATGTTAAAATGTTATTTTTTTATTATATTTTGTAAATATTATTTTAAAGAGAAATTACATTTTATCCCCTAGTTTGAGTAAAAATCAGATGATTCTTCCTCCCCAATTGTTTTAATGGTTGTCTTTGTTGGGTATTTTTGTCATTTTACTAAAACTATAATTATTTCATCAACTTTACCGATAAATTTAAATTATAAAAGAGTCCAAATTATAAGAGAGTTATGTATTAACTTTTAAATTATAAGAATCTCATTTAATTTTACTCAAATCATAATATGATAAAATGTAACTACCTGTTTGAATATTAGAATTAAGGTAATACATATCCAATACACGTTAATATTAGATGTCTAACATGTGCAAGAAGAGAGTCGCAGTCACCTCAGGAAGCAACCGTCGTATATGACACGAGCCCCGTTGGCTGCCGAACAGTTGCGTATCTGAGACACCGCAGCGTCGAAGCAGGCGGTGCAGTCGGCCACAGAGAGGTAGTTCCTGCACTGAACCATGGCATAGACTGGATCGGACGTCCTCACCTGCTGCGCCGTGGCAAAGTGCTTGTTTCCGCCGGATAAGTGGCCCCTGAGGTCGGCGAACGTCGCGTTTAAGTTGCTAAAGAAGTCGGACAGGTTGGTAACATTGTACTGACTGCAACCCTTGTTCAGCAGATTGATTTGTGGGTCCGATGTCACTGGCTCTAGCATCGACACAATAGCGAGGATGACAACCGCCAAACACCACCACCACCGCCACTTGGGTGGCCTCATTTCACCTTTTTGGTTAGCTAAAAAGGTTTGTCCCGAAAATCAAAGAGCTAGCAAAATAAATAAGTAAAAGCCATGCTCTGGTTTACAAATCGAACCTAAAAACAAAACTTGAACAAACTGGGAATCGCATGCGCAACTTGGTTTCGACATAACCTTAGCTGTGGATTGATTTGCTGCTGCTGCTGCTCAAAAACAGAACCATAGTGGATGACTTCTTGTTAAGTCAATTGTTGCGATACCAAGCAATGGGCCGATTAGAGATAAGAGAAGGCCCCACGGAGGATGTGGTCAGAAATTCATTGTAGAGTTTCCACTAACCCCACTTATTTTCTCTATGCCTTCATAGAACGTAATGTCGCAAAATATTATGCGAGTGTTGACCAAATTTATCAAAATTCTACAGAGTGGTTGGGGAGCTGTTTCTTTCACCCAGCGGCGGTTCCTTAACGGATATGACCTTTTTTTTGTCTTTCCTCTTTACTTTTTTGTCTTTCTCTTCCTTGTTTTATTTATTGTAGTACAATCAAACCTAAAAACAAGCGTGTGGATACGAGGTGGTCTTCATGGTATCTTTTTCCGTACATATATCACTAGAACAGGTTTGAGAAATTACAACCGTTCTTCCTTTGACGAGCTAATGAATCATGGAAAATACTTCTGTATCTTGCGACAAATTACTACTGACTTGTGTGGTGAATATTTTCGTCCTATTTGTGTGATATTTGAGACTCGTAAAAGTTGTTGTTAAAGACACTCCTTTTAACATCGACTTTTCTTCTTTTTTGTGACAAAATAATCTGTCACAAAATCTCTTTTTTTTTAGTGCATTAAATCCTTTTTTCTAATGACGGTCGACACGTTGTGCAAAGCAGGCCCTTTGGACCCCCTAATTTCTAAACTATTGATGAGGATGGTAATTATAAGTGAAATTTTTGAGAAAACCTGACCGATCTCTCGAACCAATATTAATAACACTACTAGAAATTGTAGTATTTGCGACGGCAGAATGCCGTCGCAAATGCTTGTTTTGCCGTCGCAATACTCAATTGCGTCAGCTATGCGACGGCATTTCCGGCGACGAATCTACAGGCATTGCAAATACTATTTGCGACGGCCAAGCGACGGCATGGGTCACCTTTTGCGACGGCAATCCCCCGTCGCAAATACTTGTTGCAAAGTAAATAGTATTTGCGACCGTTGCAAGGCCGACACAAATAAACTATTAGCGACGGGTTGGTGCCGTCGCAAATAATCTTTTACTGCAATTATTAGCGACAGCCTGAACCTATGGAAATTGATAACTTTAGCGACAGCACGAAACCGTCGCAAAAGGCCAACACATACGCCTATGCAGGCATTTTTACCGATAGTTATGTAACCGTCGCTAATACTTTTCAAACTTTTGAATTGGCGAATACTTTTGTAGTTTTTTTCAACCTGATAAAATGTAGAATTAATTTTATACGAATGACAAAATTAAAGCATTCATTCAAATTCAAATATTTATAAACATGCGTAACAATGTAAACTAACACATTTTAAACATTATTTCACATTAAAATTCATAAAATAAAAAAATATTTATAATGCCTTGTAAAATAACATTACAAAGTCATAATCCATTGACCAAAATGGAGTTTTAAATGTACCGCAAAATATGCTGACAAAAAAACACCATAGATCGATCTATTCCTTGCGAACAACCTGAAAAAAAAATATATAAATATTAGATAAAATAATGAACATATTATAGACAATGAATAAATATGCATATAAATAAATAAGCATACTGAAAGAAAGATTCGGGATTCAAGTATTTAAAAAGCACGGAAGACATTGTTTTTCATATAAAGTTAAGTGAAAACGTGACAACTTTCACCCCAAAAGTCCGGCGACCGTGTTGTTTATTCCCACATGTCACTCATGCCTAAACCTTTCTACGTGTCAAGTTTGATGGACTTTCGATGCCGTTTTGGCATTTGAGTACCTAAACGGTTCGAAAAACAATGTTTTTTTTCTTAAAGGTTAAGTGAAAAAACGTGACAACTCTCAACTCGGGAGTCCGACGACTGTGCCGTTTGTTCCCACACATCACTCGTGCCTAAACCTTCCTACGTGTCAAGTTTGACGGACTTCCGATGCCGTTTCGGCGTTTTAGTACCCAAATAGCTCGAAAAATAATGTTTTTTTTTAAAGGTTAAGTGAAAAAAAGTGATAACTCTCATCTCGGGAGTTCGACGACCGTGCCGTTTGTTCCCACACGTCACTCATGCCTAAAATTTCCTACATGTCAAGTTTGACGGATTTCCAATGCCGTTTCGGCATTTTAGTACCCAAACGGCTCGGAAAACAATGTTTTTTTTTTTTTTAAAGATTAAGTGAAAAAACGTGACAGCTCTCAACTCGGGAGTCCGACGACTGTGCCGTTTGTTCCCACACGTCACTCGTGCCTAAACCTTCCTACGTGTCAAGTTTGACGGACTTCCGATGCCGTTTCGGCATTTTAGTACCCAAACGGCTCGAAAAAGATTAAGTGAAAAAAAGTGATAACTCTCATCTCAAGAGTCCGACGACCGTACCGTTTGTTCCCACACGTCCCTCGTGCCTAAACCTTCCTACGTGTTAAGTTTGACGGACTTCCGATGCCGTTTCGGCATTTTAGTACCCAAACGGCTTGAAAAACAATGTTTTTTTTTTAAAGGTTAAGTGAAAAAACGTGACAACTATCAACTCAGGAGTTCGACGACTGTGCCATTTGTTCCCACACATTACTCGTGCCTAAACCTTCCTATGTGTCAAGTTTGACGGACTTCCGATGCCGTTTCGACATATTAGTACCCAAACG
Source organism: Euryodendron excelsum (assembly GCA_033060915.1). Lineage (NCBI taxonomy): Eukaryota > Viridiplantae > Streptophyta > Magnoliopsida > Ericales > Pentaphylacaceae > Euryodendron > Euryodendron excelsum. Next base: position 31,858,992 of record CM065385.1, on the reverse strand, counting down.
GCTCGGAAAACAATGTTTTTTTTTTTTTTAAAGGTTAAGTGAAAAAAAGTGATAACTCTCATCTCAGGAGTCCGACGACAGTGCTGTTTGTTCCCACACGTACCTCGTGCCTAAACCTTCCTATGTGTTAAGTTTGACGGATTTCCGATGCCGTTTCGGCATTTTAGTACCCAAACAGCTCGGAAAACAATATTTTTTTTTTAAAGGTTAAGTGAAAAAACGTGACAACTCTCAACTCGGGAGTCCGACGACTGTGCCGTTTGTTCTCACACGTTACTCGTGCCTAAACCTTCCTACGTGTCAAGTTTGACGGATTTCCGATGCCGTTTCGACATTTTAGTACCCAAACGGCTCGGAAAACAATGTTTTTTTTTTTTAAAGGTTAAGTGAAAAAAAGTGATAACTCTCATCTCGGGAGTCCGACGACCATGCCGTTTGTTCCCACACATCACTCGTGCCTAAACCTTCCTACGTGTCAAGTTTGACGGACTTCCGATGCCATTTCGGCATTTTAGTACCCAAACAGCTCGAAAAACAATGTTTTTTTTTAAAGGTTAAGTGAAAAAACGTGACAACTCTCAACTCGGGAGTCCGACAACTGTGCTGTTTGTTCCCACACGTCACTCGTGCCTAAAACTTCCCACGTGTCAAGTTTGACGGACTTCCGATGCCGTTTCGGCGTTTTAGTACCCAAACAGCTCGAAAAACAATGTTTTTTTTAAAAGTTAAGTAAAAAAAAGTGATAACTCTCATCTCGGGAGTCCGACGACCGTGCCGTTTGTTCCCACACGTCCCTCGTGCCTAAACTTTCCTACGTGTCAAGTTTGACGGACTTCCGATGCCGTTTCGGCATTTTTGTACCCAAACGGCTTGGAAAACAATGTTTTTTTTTTAAAGATTAAGTGAAAAAACGTGACAACTCTCAACTCGGGAGTCTGACGACCGTGTCGTTTATTCCCCCACACCACTCATGCCTAAACCTTCCTACGTGTCAAGTTTGACGGACTCCCGAGGCCGTTTCGGGATTTTAGTACTCAAATGGCTCAAAAAATAATATCTTTTTTTAAAGGTTAAGTAAAAAAACATCACAACTCTTAACTCGGGAGTCTGGCAACCGTGCCGTTTGTTCTCACACGTCACTAGTGCTTAAACCTTCTTACGTGTCAAATTTGACGGACTTTCAGGACCTTTTTGACATTTTAGTACCCAAATGGTTCGAAAAATAATGTTTTTTTTTAAAGGTTAAGTGAAAAAACGTGACAACTCTCAACTCGAGAGTCCGGCGACTGTGCCGTTTATTCCCACACGTCACTCGTGCCTAAAGCTTCCTATGTGTCAAGTTTGATCGACTTCCAAGGCCGTTTTGGCATTTTAGTACCCAAACGGCTCGAAAAATAATGTTTTTTTTTTAAAAGTTAAGTGAAAAAACGTGACAACTCTCAATTTGGGAGTCCGGCAACCATGTCGTTTGTTCCCACAAGTCACTCGTGCCCAAACCTTCCTACGTGTCAAGTTTGACAGACTTCCGAGACCGTTTCGACATTTTAATACCCAAACGGCTCAAAAAATAATGTTTTTTTTAAAGGCTGCAACAACGGTAAAAGTAAAGCCCAGTACCAAAACTACAAGATGTGGCCACATGTACACAAGTGGCTTGTGAGAGACACTTACACAGGCTAGTTTAAACCTCATCAAATAACACTCACCACTCCACTCATATTGACTTATTCTCATGCATGGCTGTATTTCAAACATGTATCAGATGATTCACATGGTTCTGCCATTATTAATAAAGCATATCATAATAAATTGGTGGTTCATTAGCATGATGTCAAAATGGACGAAACCAATATACATATATACAAAAACATTCATACCATCACTTACCCAGTCGTAATTTTTAGAAAGAAATTTAGCTACAATTGATTTATGTCTCGTCAAGAGTTCCTGCAACAAAATGTTCCAATTGAGTCACTGTAATGCTAGAGTAAAAGCATGCAATGACAAAATGGCAGACAATTGTCATTTCCTATTCACTGAACTGTTATAAGAGAACCACTACACTAGGGCCTTCCACACCATAGTGTCCCTCATTATAGATAAAGATGATACATATAAGTTCAAGAAAATGAAAAAAGTACTTAACAGCAATATGATACATTTCTAAATGTAGACAGATAGCATCAGGCAGCTCTAAGTGGGGAAACATATTCAACACACACACACAAACCACATTTTTTTTTATTACAGATTGGCTATATTTTGAACAAAGGCATTAAGGTGCACATGTGTGCATGCGTGTGTGCGAGAAAAACATAGAGAATTAATCATTAGTTTTCTCAACCATAATCAACCTTGAAAGTCGCAGCAGCAGTGTCAAAAATAGGAAGTTGGATGTAATCAAAAAATTTCGGTAGCATTTGCAGCAATGTCAAAGTTAGGAAGTTGGATGTAATAAAAAAAATTCTTCACATGCTCTGGTTCCAGAACATATCTGCGAAACAGACCAGAGAAAGATTAATGCAGTTAACAACATATGAAGCAATACCACATCAAATAACAGTTTTAATTAGGACAAATATACACAAAAATTAATTCATGAATCAATATGTTTGACAAAGCTTTAGACAAAAGCCACTATAAAATCCATCATAAAATCCACGTACTTCATCCACTCATAAAATCCATCAAAGGGACTCAAAGAGAAAATAGACATACAAAATGAAATTAGATGCAAACCAGTGACATAGATAGTCACAAGGATCCCAGCCATGCATAATTATTTGAATTTTGTTATATGACATGTATCAGGGATTTCCAACTTCTTCAAGTTTGTATGATCTACTTTATATGCGAGCCTAATTCAAAACAAATTATATTATCATTGACACACTGGCAATCCAAAGAATCCAAGAAATGGTTCAGGAGTGGTTAAAAAAGTCATTTACCACCAATGAATCTAAATAACTTAGAATTATTACCTTTAGATCAGGTACACGCAAAATCTGAAGAACTGTAATTATCAGTGCAATTCCTTGATCATACAAGAGGTAAAAAAAAAATATCATTGTTCGAACGTTGCAAGAACTTAGAAAAAGCCTATAGCATCTATTTAAAGTTGGGGACGCTAGTGTGGTAATATGTCAGATAGGTATAGCAACATGAAGAGAGAGATAATCACAGCCTATCCTATTATATGAGTAAAAAATTCTCTTGTTTTATGTGATAATAGAGAATCAGTAGGACATATAACATCAATAGTCATGAGAGCAAATGGTATATTATAGCTTTTTTATATCTGCCTTATCAGTTAAGTTTAGAGCATGAATAGACAACAAGATCAATTAGGAGATACTTTTTTTCTTTTTCTTTTTTTTTTCTTTTGTTGTTAAGTACACTCAACAGTGTTCTTAGATCAGAGAAAATGATAAGAAAGCCACCATATTCTTCAGCACAGATACAAAACCTTGCAGCAAACAATCTGACCAAATGCTAAGAATTGAAGTATTGTCTCATATGAAGGCCAAAGGTGGGGCACATCATTTTAAAAAGCTCAAATTTAGAGCAATGCCCAGTTCTCGGGCTTAGAATGATAGATAGCTTTTACAGTAATTATTGTTCTGGTGGTTCACACACACACACAGAGGAATACAGAGAGAGTGAGACAGAGGTTTGACGTCATCAAGTGAAAAAGAGTTACAGTCACAACATATAATAGTAACAACATAAAACACATTTGAATGGACGTAATACTTGATTTGCAGAAGTAAGAAGTTCATCAATTTCATTGTTGTGTAATGTGATCTCTAACATTAAATCAAATGGGTCATCAACTAGAATGAATCAATATTTATTTAGATAAATTACTGACCACTGGTTTGCAGTCACACCTCAATCAAAACTAGTAATTAAGCTAACCATATAAATGTTCTATTTTGTGATGACAGTAGGAAAGCTTCCAGTAAATCAAGCGAATCCAGTGCAGAAAGAGAACCACATGATCCAAGAAAGAAGCAAGAGAAGAGAATTCCTTCAAAAGTTACTTGATGTGTGTTCTGCTTCCAAGGTACAAACTAAACCTCTCGTTTACTAAAATCTTATGCATATATATATATACAAATTATAAATGTAAGATGCTGCTAACATAGGAGCTAATTATTCTTGTTATATAACTTGGCTAAAAAATGGAAGCTGTAGGTTAAAGTGGATACCATACTTATCAAGAGTGACATGGAGGCAAAGGCATTGCTGGACCTCATTCCTATCCTCAACATAAGAAAGATGGTGTTGGGCACCACCAAATCCCATCTAAGGTAAAACTTCCAGCATATGTTAACATATTATAGACAAACAGACGGTGAGGGAGAGCGAAAGCAAAGAGTGAGAGAGATTGCAAAATACTAACCTGGTCAACGAGGGATTCCAGCGGTGAGGTTTTCGGCGGCGAGGGCTTCTGGGTGACCCACCGGTGGATGCCTACAATGGCACATGAAAATAGAGGGGTTAGAGAGAGAGAGAGAGAGAGAGAGAGAGAGAGAGAGAGAGACAGATACAGAGACAGAGAGACAGAGACAGATAGTTATAGAGAGACAGAGAGAAGCTTACGGAAGCCATGTCGGAGATCGACTGAGAGAGGGATCGCGAAAGAGGGAGGGCGCAGTCTTCTTGATTTGGGGGAAATTGATTTAGGGCTGGGTTAGAGGCAAAGGGAACCAAAAAAAGGGGGGAATCAATTGGGAGCAAAACTCATAACCGAAACGACGACGTTTTACTAAACTCATTTGTGACGGCCATCAACCGTCGCAAATATGGAGTCGTAAATAAGGGGGACGCATTTACCGGCTTAAAACGACGTTGTTTTTGGACTTTTTTAGCGACAGCTTTGCTGCCGTCGCAAATGGGCCTTCGCAAATACCATTTTTTGCGTCGGGGTCATTGCCGTCGCAAATAATAGGCTTTTGTGACGGCATTTTAGCTGTCGCAAAAGAATCTGTCGCAAATAGTGATTTTTCTAGTAGTTTAAGTTTTCAACTTACTGTAAAAAGAAAGAGGAATCAAAATGGGTCGACCCTCTTTAAGCCGATCACATTCCGATGGTCAAGTTAGTAATCTTAACCAAGAATAGAACTTGAAATATAGACACCGAATGCTTAGAAATTAATTGTCCACACCTTACTTCTTCAAGATGCTGTATTTTATAGTGTAGTGTTCTCTGTCGAGCCTACTCACGTAATCATGGCCTATTTCATAGGCTTATGCTATTTAGAGTGGGCTGATTGGATAGGAATACACCTTTATTACCATGCTTGAATTCGACTGACCGAATGTATACATGGTCGTCACGTGTTGTATCTCCTTCGCGTTAAATGTGGATTCGTTCACTATTAAATGCTGACAATGGAGCATTGAATGTTCTGATATCCCTGACTCGGGTGACCCAGTGGACTGGGGCTAGGTAGTCCTCCTATTTGGGTTGACATAAAGTGTGAGCCTGAGTTGTTGTTAGCCCGCATGAATCCCTTTAGTATTTATTGGGCCTGCCCTATTGGGCTGGGTTGGAGTTTTTTGACCCACAATTGCCCCTTAGCCCTAGCGTCCTCTGGTAGGGGGCTGAGGCTGATACACCATAACAATTTGAACCGTTACGTTACACTGTTAGAAATTTTAATGTAACGTGACCGTTGAATGACCCAAAGACATCACCGTCGCCTCAACTTTCTCTGTCAGACGAAGGGGTTGTGGCTACCTTTCACACGCAGAGCCAAACTCTAACTTCGAACTTTGAATCTGTCTCTTTCGTGAAGGTAGCAACTCTGTAAATTTTCCCTCGTCTTGTGTCTCTTTCGCGTTCCCGGGTAGGAAACCTTAGAAAACCTCTGACGTCTCTGGTCTGCAATGGGATCATGCCTTAGGAGTATGCTTACCACTTCCGACGATATAGTCGCGTTTACGGTTTGGTATAGTTTCCCGACGGGCGTAAACATTAGGCTACTCAATCCCAGGGACGACGGTTGGGTAGTAACTGATGAGGAAACTCCCTTCCCTTTCGTTGCCATTGTAGAGGGTGGACTCCATTTTCCCATTCACCCCTTTTTGACCAAAGTTCTCAACAATTACGAAATTGCCCCAATTCAACTCGCACCGAATGGGTATAGGATAGTAATGGGGGTGGTTGAGTTGAATAGAAGGTTGGATCTGAACCTAGGGCTTCACGAATTTAACTAATGTTACACAGCAGTGGAGGTGAACATTGCCCGGTCAGACCACCGTAGATACTATTTTAGGGCTAGGACTGGCCCCAAAGAGTTGGTTCAGCTCCTTTCGAGCTCGGGGAAGGGGATTGATGATATCATAGTTAGGGTAAGTGGCCCCTGGGAATTTGGAAAAATCCCTATGGAGCTAGCCCCACCAGCACCATAGGGATTTTTCCAAATAGGTCGATCTTCTCTTCCCTGATTTGGTACAACTTTCCTCTTTACTATTTATTTGAAACTCCATCTATTTCTGACTCGGCACCTTCCTGTTTCTACTTTGCAGCTAATTTTGGTGCTAAGGACAAGGATACCTAACTTCTAGGGGTGGATTTGAATGCTCTAGGCATTGCCTGGGCGTACAAGGGTGAAGGAGCATTGGCCGGGATTGGGCGAGCCGCACATGTTTTGCTGGGATACCTAGTTCCTTACCAATCTTTCATAGCAGTGTACAGAGTTACCGCCTCAGTCCTCGTAGCGTAGAAGGTAGAAGGAACTCTACACGAGATCGGTGAGTACCAGGCCTTGTTGCCCCTACCCCTTACCGCTTTTACTGTTGTGCCTATCTCAACTGTTGTAAAAGAAAGCATGGCTCCTAAAGTGCACGACCTGTCACTGGCACTAGGAGGGAGAGCTTCCAAGAAGAAGAAAGGGGTGATCCCATCCTCCATTGCTGCCACCTCTTCCACCACCGAAGTAGCTGCCCCAGGTGGTAGTGTTGAGGTTCATCCTCCTGTTGTGCACTTTGGCGCTAGAGCTGATGCCGGCCCCGAGCTGGTAGTTTTGGATGGAGCCCTAGCACCTCAACAAGGTGCCAAGAAAAGGAAACTAGTGAAAACTACCGAAAAGGAGGCTGCTCAAGCGAAGAAGGCCGATTCTGCTATTCCTCCATCTACATCAGCAGAAGTTGAGCCAAAGGGCAAAGGCAAGGTTAAAGAGCCGACGCCTAAGAAGTTCATGGTTTCGCCAAAGGTTGCTGGTCGGCCTATAAACACCTAGGACTCGATACTTAATTGTCCTGTAGTGGCCGTTAGGGCTCTCCAGGCCTTGGTGCCGCCTAGAGATGTCTAGTAGCTGAGCAAGATCGACAATGATGTGCTGCTAGCAGGCGCCGTTCACGGATCAATGGTGGTAAGGAGTTTTTCCCATCTGTCTTTCTTCTTTAAGTTTTTTGCCGAGCTCTCATTTTAACTTTCGCCATCTTTTGTCCGATGTAGGGGGCCATCCAAAGTTTGGAGGTTTTCTATCCATTTTGCATTTTACAGGATCGATACGCTAATCTGTTGTTGGACCGTGACCAATACAAGCGTAGGTTCCATATAAGGGATAATGACGCCAGAGGCTTCCAAAAGGCCTTCTCGGAGTAGCAGGTCGTCCTAAAGGATACGCTGGCCACCCTCAAGTAGAGGGAAAAAGATTTTGAGGAAGCTAGGGTTGAAGTTGCCAATCTGAAGACTAGGCTGGCTGAAGTTGAGAAATCGGCGTCTGAAGTGAAGGTGGCTCTGGCTAAATCTCAATCAGAGGTGAACGAGTTGAAGAAGGAGTGTGAGGCTCAGTACACCAAGGGCTTTAATGATGCCGGGGATCAGTGTGAGACTCAGGTGAAAACCATATTCGAGGGCACCTTTTAAGACAGTTGGACGTCAGCACTGAGGAAATCAACGCTGGACAAATCCTCCCCTCTATAGATGAAGATACCAGTTGGATTCTAAGGACGACGAGGGTGTCGACGCCCATGGTGGTGAGGCGAATATTGGCTGCGAACCCCGGGTAATTGATGAAGCCAATCCAACTGAGCTTCCTCCAGTTAATCTACCATCAACCACTGAATTACATCCGACTGACCTATCCACTACCGAACCTCCAGTGGCTGAGCTACCTTAGGGCCACTTTTGTTTGTTTTTTGTGAACACAATAGTGTAATTTTTTATTTTGATTTTTTATAAATGTACATTTCTCTAATTGTCTCTTGCGTGCCATTCCCCTGTTAAATAGTTGAATGCTGATATCCGAGCTAACTTGCCAAAGACAGTTACTCTAGATAATTTTAGGAAAATAAAAGGTTTTCACTTATTCGCCGAGCTTTCGAAATTAGGCCAAAAATTAATTTTTAGTGAATAAAATGAATGCCTTAACTCGTAAACTGTGGCCTTTTACTAAGCCAAACTATTAGACTTAGGTCGAGCTGAGTCGAGATACCTATCTTTTTTTATTCCTCAGTTTTTGGTGGTTCTTCTACTGATCTTCTTAATTTAGGCAGGACCAAGGCGGGTCTGTGGCCTATGTGTAGCCGATTTGCCCTACATTTAGATAGGACCAAGCTTTTATACTTGGTTTTTATGACCCTCATCGGCCAAGCTGGTCATAAATGACCCAGGACTAGGTTTTTACACCTGGTTTTTTTTTTTTTTTTTGTGACCTTCATTGGCTGACCTATCTAACTTAGACAGGACCAAGTTTTTATACTTGGTTTTAATGACCTTCGTTGGCCGACCTGTCCAATTTAGACAGGACCAAGTTTTTACACTTGATTTTAATGACCTTCATTGGCTGACCTGGTCATAAATGATCCAGAACCAGATTTTTATACCTGATTTTTTGTGACCTTCATTGGTCGACCTGTCCAACTTAGGTAGGATCAAGTTTTACACTTTGTTTTAATGACCTTCATTGGCCGACCTGCTCATAAATGATCCAGGACCAGGTTTTTATACTTGATTTTTTGTGACTTTCATTGGCTGACCTGTCCAACTTAGACAGGACCAAGTTTTTACACTTGGTTTTAATGACCTTCATTGGTCGACCTACTCATAAATGATCCAGGACCAGGTTTTTACACCTGGTTTTTATTCTTCCTTCAATACTTTGTAGTTTAGAGTGGCATCAACTTTGTTGAGTAGCTTCCAATTTTATTGGTTTGTATAAGGATTACATTTTTGTTGAAGGAAGTTACCTCCTTCTGAGTACAAACTACAGGCAGATACATCATTTGAAAATAAAAAAGGCATACTGGTAGAATTTCTTGAGATTGTTTGCGTTTCAATGTTAGGATAATTGTCACTTTTCTTCGACAGTTTCCAGTCGATATGCCCCCACGCCGACTTGGGACGTAATTCTATAGGGACCTTCCTAATTAAGGCCTAGCTTCCCCTTTGTTGGATTTTTTGTTGCCCCCAATACCTTTCTTAATACCAGATCTCCAGGAGTAAAGGTTCTCGGTTGTACCATTTTGTTGTAAGATCGGCTTAGTTGCTAGTGATACCTGGTAAGTTTGATTAGAGCAGCTTCACGCCTTTCTTTAACAAGGTCCATGTCCCTTTCCAGAGTCTGATTATTGAGGCCGGTATCGAAAGCTGCCGATCTGATAGTAGGGAATTCCACTTCCAAGGGTATCACTGTTTCTACCCCATATGCTATTGAGAAAGGGGTTTCCCCAGTAGTCCTTCTCGGAGTGGTTCTGTAAAACCACAAGATGCCGGGGGGCTCTTTAACCCATCTTCCTTTAGCTTTTTCCAGATGCTTTTTGATGCCATTGAGCATTGTTTTGTTAGAAATCTCAGTCTGCGTGTTGCATTGTGGATAAGCCAGCGTTGAATAATAATTCCTGATGCCTAGCTCATCGCAGAATTCTCTAAACTTATTTCCATCAAACTAGGTGCTGTTATTCGATACTAGTGCACGGGGTATGCCGAATCGTGTAATGATACTCTTCTAAGCAAATCTTTTCGCGTTCGACTCTTTGATTATCGAAAGCGACTTTGCCTCTACCTATTTGGTGAAATAGTCTATGGCCACGATGAGAAATCTCTTGTTACTTGGAGCTCGGGGCAGTGGTCCGACTATATCTAGTCCCCATTGGGTTAAGGACCAGGGGACAGTGATCATTGTGAGGTCCTCAGCTGACTGATAGATCAACGAAGAGAATCTTTGACATTTCTCACATTCAGTACGTACTGGGTGGCGTTTGTCTGCATGTAAGGCCACCAATAACCTTGCGAAATTGCTCAGTGAGTGATAAACTTGCCGCCAATATGGCTTCTGCAGATCCCTTCATGAATTTTAAACAAAATGGCCTGCATTTTGTCAAGATGAACATAATAACAATATAAATAGGGGCCAATGAAAGACCTTCTATAGAGCTCCTTGGTGGGAGAGAGCCAATATTTCAGAGATTTGTATTTGACTTTTCTGGCCTCATTCTTGTCTTCGGGGAGTATGTCTTTGTCCAGATAAGAGACAATTGGGTCCATTTAGGAGGGTCCCAATTGTTGGATAGCTAGGGCTTGCTCTTCTTCTTGAAATATGCTCAGGCTGGCTTGCGTCTCCACATGGATTGTTCTTTTTGAGCCTGACTTTAGGGCTATGGCAAGTGTTGCCAGGGCGTTGGCGTGAGCATTACTATCACGGTAGACTTGGTGGAGCTTGTACTTGCTGAATTTTGACAGTAGCTCTTTTGCCTTTGCTAGATATTGCGTCATTCTGTCTTTATTTGCTGCGTATTCTCCGGTGATTTGATTCACTATTAACTGGGAATCTGAGTAGATCATGATTTTGGCAATTTTGAGATCAATAGCTCAGCGCAACCCTGTGAGCAGAGCATCATATTCTGACTCATTGTTTGAAGTAATGGCCTGCTCCAATGTCATACTGTCTGGTATGATGAGGACTATCCCTGAACTTGCCCCTGGTCATTGGATGCTCTATCTACGAACAGCTTCTAGTGATCAGCTTTCTCCCAAAGGTCCAAGGAGAATTTATCATGTTGCGTATTGAGAATCGGGGTTGGATTGGTTTCCTGTGGAAGTTCAACAGAAAATTTGACAATAAAATCAGCTAATATCAGGCCTTTAATTGTCGTTCATGGTTGGAACTTGATGTCAAATTCTCTCAGCTCAATGGCCCACTTGGCCACTCTTCCAGAGAAGTCGGCCCTTCCCAAGAGTGGTTTTAGCTGGTGGTCTGTGAGCACATTGATGGTGTGGGCTCGAAAATAGTGCACCAATTTGTGCGATGCCATTATCAATGGAAGGGCTGGCTTTTCTAACGGAAGATATCTGCTTTCTACCCCTAAGAGAGTTTTGCTAACATAGTAGACCAGTTTCTGTTGCCGATCTTGCTGTTGAAGTAGCACAGCACTAACCGCATGCTCTGACACTACGAGGTAAAGGAAAAGCTCTTCATGCTTCGATAGGGTGGAGAGCAGAGGAGGCTGTCTCAAGTATTTATTCAAATCTACCAAGGCTTGATCACATTCCGAGGCCCAGTTGAACCACTTCTGTTTTTTGAGAAGTTGAAAGAATGGTTGGCATTTGTTCGATGATCGACTAATGAACCCGTTGAGAGCCGCTGCCATGCCAATTAATTTCTATACTTCTTTGGCATTCCTCGAAACTTGGACATTCTGAATAGCACTGACCTACTGCAGATTTGCTTCAATGCCCCTGTGTGTAACCAGGAATCCCAAGAATTTTTCTGAGCTGACCCTGAACACACACTTGGAGGCGTTAAACCTCATTTTACACTGCTTCAGAATGTTAAATGCTGTCGACAGGTTTTTCAAATGGGAAATGCCGACCTTACTTTTCACCACCATGTCATCGATGTAAAATTCCACGGTACTGCCGATGTAGTCTTTGAACATTTTAGTAACCAGTCGTTGATAGGTGGAACCAGCATTTTTCAGTTCAAAAGGCATTACCTTATATCAGAAGATACCTCTGGGGGTTATAAAGGTGATTTTTTTTTTGTTGTCTTCATGGAGTGTGTGATATCCCAAACCTCTATTTAATTATATTAATGAGAATTTCTAGTGTATGCAATGTTTAAAGTTAATTATTTAATCTTTTGGGTCAAATATGACCAATAAGAGTGTATATTGTAACTTAAGTCCTTGGGGTGAGACACATGGGATTATTCCCATGTGTATCACTCTTATACACACCCATGTATACACACACTCACACATAACACACACACCGACAACCGTTAAAGAGAAAGAGGGAGAAGAAGAAGAGGAAGGACAAGGAAAGGGGAAGCTTGGAGAGCCTCAACCTAAGCCAAGAGAAGTCATGTGAATACTTGAACAAGCTTAAAGAAGGTAAGATCCCATTCTCTCTCTACAATGTTATATGTATATGTATCTATCTTGTGTTAGGAAATGGTATATATGCATCTATATGGATTGGGGTGTTTGGGTTTGTCTTGGGGGACTCCTTTGTTGAGTCAATGTCTTGATTTTGATGATAACAAAAAATGGTTTAATGATCTAATAATTCTACTTAGTGTGCAGAGTAGTTATTAAATAGATCTTGGTTTGAAGCTTATCAAAATGGAGGATTCATGATGCAAAGATTTGAATAAAGAATGAAAAGCATGATGAGGTGATGTATTCCACAAAGATGATATTATAAGAAGATAAAGGAATCTCAAGTTGATGAAAATATTAGATTGAAGATTGATACTCATGAAGGCATGTCATATTCAACAATGGTGATCTTATAAGAGAATGAAGATAATGGATATCAAGGAAGAAGAATGAAAATGCTAAAAGTCTTGATTGAAAAGATTGAAGACTTTGAGGACTTGAAGATATCTTGCAAGAATGGAAGAAGAAGAGACCAACTCAAAAACATAAAAGCTTTCCTAAAAGATTTGAAGATGTCTTGGAGACATGGAAGAAATTACAAGACTAGAAAAGCTTTCTTGGAAGAGTTGTTGAAGTATATGGAGAAGCTATATTGATTGAAGAATTCTAGAAGAAATCTAGAAATGAAGATGTTCAAAGAAGATTAGAAAATCAGTTGAAGAAATGAAGTTCTTGAGTCTTGGAACCTCTCTTGAAGATCATGAAAAAGACTTGGATCAATAGTTGAAGCTTTGATAATGGAAGAGCTCTACAAGTGATTAAAATGAAGATAATTCATCTAGAATGGATTGAAGATGTTCTTGGAGTCATCTAATCTTGAAGAAGTGTTTGCAAGTTTTAAAAAGCCTATTTAGATGATCCTTGAAAAGATTAGAGACTTTAGAGAAGAATGAAGAAAAATTACAAAAACATATTTTCTGCTAAAAAGAGCCGACCCCTGCTGTAAAAAGAGTCGACTCTTTCGAACAGAGCCTTGGAATTCTGTTGGAGACTCAAAAGAGTTGACTCCTGCTGTAAAAAGAGTCGACTCATTTCAACAGAGAACAAATATTCTGCAGACTGCTTAAAAGAGTCGACTCCTGGAGCAAAAGAGTCGACTCATTTGGACAGTGACTTGAAAAATCTGCTGAAATGCAAAAAGAGTCAACTCATTGTAAAAAGAGTCAACCCCCAGACAGTAACGGCTAGTTTTTGATAGACGGTATAGGCAAATATGCAACCAAATCTTCTCCCATACTTCTCCAACGGCTAGAATCGATTCATATCTTTAAATACAAGATACATACAGCTTCAATACTGATGAGAAGAGTAATTATACCATTCATATCAAGTGCTTGAAGCTGAAAATCACTTGTACCTCACTGCCACATACTTTTGCTGAGTATTTAAGGTTATCCATTGAGTTGTATTTGTTCATATACTCACTAGGAGAGTTAGCCTTTGTATAACCTTTATTCATTTACACTTGGGTGGGTTTGTAAACTTGTAAGTTTGAGTGTTCTTGGGTAAAAACACTTGTAAGTTTGAGTGAAACTTGGACAAAATCACTTGTAAGTTTGAGTGAAACTTGGACAAAATCACTTGTAAGTTTGAGTGAAGCTTGGACAAAATCACTTGGGTTTTGAAAGCTTGGGAAGAAGCTTTTGTAAGAGTGAGCTGGGCACTCGTGATAAAACCAGCAGCTGTGTAAAGAGTGTTACATAGTGGAATTCCTTCGAAAGGATCGAAGAAGAGAGGACGTAGGCAAGGTTGGCCGAACCTCTATAAATCCGGTGCTCTTCTCTCCTGTCTCTGTTTTGCTTATTTGCTCTCTATACATGCATGCATAGATACATACTTTGATATATACTTTATTTGCTTGATCTACACTTTGATTAATCATTGCAAAAAATTCATAAACTGTTTTTAGTTGCAATTCTTGGTAAAAATTCTATAAAACCCAATTCACCCCCGCTCTTGGGTTGCCTACTAGGGCCAACATCCTTGAGTTCCAATTACTTTGAATTTGAGAGTTTGTAACTCAATATTGGAGGATTGGAGAGTTGGGGGTTGAAACCCCTAAATATGTGAATGTTAGGGTTTTTGATTTCTTCTTTACATCCCTTTATTTTGATTGTTCTTTCTCCCCCATTTTGAGTTATTGTCATCATTGTGGGCTAATCTCTGAGCTCTAAGAGTGTTGGGAATGTTTGGTTGTGTTTGGAGGGGTTTTGGGAGAGTTTTGGGTTGAGAATCGTTGCTGCGCAGAAGGGGGTGTTCGAACGCTTGACATGGCTGTTCGAACAGCCCGAGAGCAGAGTTTTCCATTTGGCCTGGCGTTCGAACGGCCCTTTCGGATGTTCAAACGGCTCGAGAGGGTGTTTTTCCACTTTTTCCTGGCGTTCAAACGGCCCAATTGGGCGTTCGAACCGTCTGCCAGTTTCAACACTGTTTTGTAAAATGGGCATAACTTTCACTACAAAACTCGGATTGATGCACCGTTTAAGCATTAGAAAGTAGACTCATAGAAATTTTTAGCCATATAAAATTTGTTCTCTAATTCCTTATAGATTGAGATTTATTGAAGTTTAAAGTTGACCCAAAATCTATGCCAACAACATTGTTTTTCAAAATTTTAGTCTACATTCCGTGGGGTATAACTTCTTCACCCGAAATGTGTTTTTGGCCAATGACCTATCAAAATAAAAGCCTTTAAGCCTATTTTCAAATGGAACTAACCTAGAGTGTGAACACATCCTTGAGAGGTGGTTGGGACGCGATGAAAGAGTCGACGTCCCCGTTTTCATGTTCAGACCCCAACTTTATATTTTTCTTTTACATTGAAGCCTTGCCCTAGAGTTGAGCCTCGTTCTCCCGTTATGAGAATGAGGTATTGTTAAGTCGGGGTTGAGGGACTTATGTGTTTAGTCTCGGTTTACGTGTTATTGCTTTGCCTTAAAGTCTTATATTGATGTTTCTATATTTCTATGTGCATTTGTGTAGGAACACCTTGTTTAGTACCCATTCTATCGGAGAGAGGTGAGTAACGATATGCCATGAGTAAAACTCTAATATTTTCTAAATATTTTAAGCTCACCTCTATATCATAAATGTTTTCCATACATTTCAATGCATAAACGCTACGTTCAATTACAAATGTCATATTTCAAATGCATTAAAGTTATATTTATGTTATGAATAAAAACCATGGACTATAATGTTTAAATGAAAAAGATGCTAAGTTTCCAATGTATGGTGCCAATTTGAGTCTTCTCATGGCAAGACTTTAATCTAGCCCGATAGTTTTACGATAGAGGACGGGAAATAAACTATCTATGTGGAGAGACGTCCCTGGCCTAAAGAGCCTTAGCGTGACCTATATGGTTACTATGGAGCCTAACTCATATGTCAAGTTGTAGCACACTTATGTTTTGAACCGAGAACCATGATATGTTCACATGTTTTACGACAAGTTACGAAATGCTATATCAAGAATAATGTTATGTTGCATCTCTTCTTATGATACTATGTCTTGAAATGTTGAAACATTTCAAATGATGTTTACGTTACCTATGAGTTCTAAGCCTACGCTTTAAACGTTCAAAAGCTCATTTCCTTATGCATAAATGATTATCTATCTATGTACGTTGGATATAATTGCTAGTCCATGATATTTCCTCGCTCATGTATCATTATTATTTACTAAGCATTAGCTTAAGTTTCCCAAATGATTTTCAGATAGCCAATCCGGGAGGCCATAAAGCAAGGCCACATGTGGATTTTGAGCTACAGCCCACGGGCCTATGTCTTGTATAATGTTTGAGGGCTGGACCCAATGTTTTCTAATGATATATTGCTATAACTTTGGTGGACCTTGATTTAGTTCTTATGTATGTTATGTTTTGGATTAGGCACAGGTCTACCATGTATGACACAAATTATGTTTTTAAGTTATCAAAAATTCTATTTTCCACAATTATGCGTCATTCTAAATGATTATGCACAGGTGATCAACCAATTTATGTAATGCGGCCTTGGGTAGCCTTGCTACAGGCTGGTCACGTACCCTAAATCCGTATAGGCCGGGTTATGGGCGTGACAGAGTGGGATCTGGTGATATCCACGATAAGCATCCAAAAAGCTCATCCTTTTGAAACCAACAGTTGCGTCCACTAGTTGGTCAATTTTGGGAAGGGAGAAAGGATCTTTGGGGCACACTTTGTTTAGATCAATGAAGTCAACACAGACTCGCCACTTGCCATCCTTCTTCTTCACCACAACGGTTTTTTACAACCATCGCGAGTAATAGACTTCCCGTATCACCCCAGCATTAAGGTGCTTTTCGACTTCTTCTATGATAGCATCCATATGTTGCGTGGCTACTCTCCTGCCTTTTTAGACCACAGGTCAGCAATCGGGGTCCACACTTAGTCTATGACTGGTGATTTTTGCATCGATTCTTAGCATGTCGTAAGTAGTCCAAGTGAAGATTTCAATAAAGCTTGTCAGGAGCTCGATCAACGAATGTTCTTCAGTCTTGGATAGTGAAGCACTTATCACAAAGTACTTTTCCCCTTACCAATCTATGTGGATTTTCTTCAAGTCATCAATGGCTTTCTTCTCTGGTATCTGCACAACGTCATTAATCGTGGGTGTCTTCTCATGAAGCTCCGTCATCTGCACTTCATTGGCTTTTGTTTTTATTGCACATGCAATAAGGAAGCACTGCTTGTCAGCGACTTGATCCCCTATTATCTTTTCCCCTCTGGGGAGGAGAATCAAATCAGTTGATGTTAGGAGGATGGGATCGCCTTCATTAGGTGTAACCATGTTCGGCCCATGATTGCATTATACGGGGATGGTACGTTGACCACCAAGAATTCTGTCTGCAGAGTAATTCCTCCCGCCGTTACAGGAATAGTTGCCTTTCCAAGTGGCCAAACTGGGTTGGAGCTAAACTCGATCAATGGATTGAGTAAGGGTTGGAGGTCGGCATCCTTCAGCTCTAGCTTTTTGAAGAGGTTGTAGTACATAACCTCAGAGGAGCTCTTTTGGTGAATGAGCAGCATCTTCACGTCACAACCTGCCATGCGTAGGGTCACGACCAGTACATCATTGTGGGGAGTTTGAACTCCCATGAGATCTTTGTTAGTAAAGGTTATGGCCGCAGTATCACCACCGACCTTAACTTTCTTTCGGGGGAGGGGCCTATTTGTATCATCTCCCTTAAATGCATAGCCTTTTGAATATCGGCCTGGTATCTATACTGGTCGATAGCTTCTGATTTCGCCAATCCATGCAACATGTTGATCACCCAGACCGGTTCAGCTTTATCTTCTTTCTGTGGGGGGGGCCCTGGCCTTGGTTGCTCGGCCTCCCGTTTTATGTTTTCTCATCCGGTTGCATGGGCTCCTCTTCTCCCTAAGAAGCTAGTACTCATTTTTATTTGGACCTTTCCACAGACGGCGCTAATTGTAAGTGGGATTTCTGGGAAGGCCTGGCCGATCTCTCGAACCAATATCAATGAGTTTCCAACTTGCTGTAAAGAGAAAAAAAAATCAGAATGGGTCGACCCTCTTTGGGCCAATCACATTCCGACGGTCAAGTTAGCAATCTTAACCGCGAATAGAACTAGAAATACAGATAGTGAATGCTTAGAAATTAATTATTGTAGGTATAAGTGCCCAACTCTCCTCTGTATAAGGATACTTAGGCTACTCACCACCCCTTCGTATTGCTCCTCCTCTCATGATTGGCTCCACATAACAACCTACTTAAGGCGATGTGTGCACCAAGTCAGCTCGCTCACTGAGGATAGCGCAAAGAGCGTCTCCTCCAAGTTAAGACATCGAGAGTCCCTCACCTACAAGTAATCTCGGGACACCTCCTCCACGGCGTTCGCACATGGCTTCGCGCTCGGCATGTCCTGGCTCGGCCATGGAACCTCTCTGCCGAGTGTATCTTCATACTTAGCATAATTCTGCACATAAGTGTATCTACATAACCTAGGTTGGGAGCAGGACCTAGGTATCTCCGAGCGGGATCATAAGGAGACAAGTGGATTGAAGGCTAGAGTTGAGGGCTCGCCGATGGGTCTTGCCTCTTCGACCGGTCTTAGAGAGAGGGGGATCTCCAAGCAAACGATAAAGAGCATTTAATGCCTGAGCTGCCTGAATCACTGACATCACTGCCACCTACAGAGTCACAGAGTTGACATTTAGAATGTCGGTCTTCGAGAAGCCCTCAGACTGAGGAGCCAATCAGTAAGGGCCTCAGCTCAGGTCTGAGGAGCCAATTACCGAAGACCTCGAAAGCTGAAGAACCAATCATGGAGTACCTCCGTCACCTATATAAAGGGAACCTTCATTTGTTATTGACAAGATATTCATTCGACATTGAATGCTCACCAAAAACCTTTGAGAATCCCTTGAAATCTTGACTACTCTTTGGGACACTGCCACTCTCTTTCTTTCTAGGACCACCTCAACTCTCTCTCCTCCACCTCCGGTGGTCCTCCGTATATACAGCGCCTGTCGTAACTTCCTAGAGGGTCACCTTCATTAGGTTTGACCACTCACCCCTTACTCTACTCTACACACAATAGTCCACTGCGGAAGAGCGGTACTTACTATCTATGGTGTCAAAGAAGAATACGCAAGTGTCCTTGCAAAACGCCCCAAGGGTCAAGGATTCGTCCCAGCACGACCTTGACCCTCTTTCCCTCAAAGAGCAACTTGACGGTTCGACCCATCCGATCATTTCTGTGGGTGCCAACCAACTTGGAGCCCTCACCGAGAGCATCACCTCGATGCAACGAGCTTAACAGCTCATGCTCGAGACTTTATTATCAATACAAAGGGAGACACCTCCCCCTTCAAACCAACCAGTGATCCCCTTGGCACCTACCAACTCGGGAAACCGCTCAGGACAACAAGAAAGATCTGAAGTTAACCAAGATCTCCCCAATAGGGACCCTCTGGCTCCTCTCTCGATGACAACCCTCGGCATTGTGTCACCTCAACAGAGCTCTTGCTCATCGCCTCGGCAAGACCTAACAACTTTAGTGACGCCTAAAAGCTCATTTGTTTATGATTCATCATACTCCACTATTACTACACTCTAACACTTCGGGTCCACCACTATCATTTATTCTTTTTCTTCGTCATTATGATTCATCATACTCCACTATTATCACACTCTAACATTTGGGGCCCACCAATCTCATTGGTCTAAACATCCAAAAGGTTCCCAAATTATACGTGTGCACCTACTTCTATGCACACTAATATCTTCATGATATATAATAATATTGTACTTTATATTTGCAATGATTTTCTGTACGTGGGGCCCACCACATCACCTTAGACATTACATGTCTGAGGGAAAAAAACTCCATGTCCGAGGGAAAAAAACCCCAAGCACCAAGCAAATGAGGATTTTTTTATATGTGGGGCCCACCACATCATACACATGTCACATGTCTTCAAAGTGCAAACGTAAAGCACTATTTCAAGATGTCTTCTCGGTGGAAGTTACAACCCCTCTTCAATTTCAACCAGCAATCCACATTGAGATGCCATATCCCACAACCCAACAGTGATGCCTTCACGTCTGCGTTGAGCGTCGTCACTCTCAAGTGGAATGACTCACCTCGAGGTATGCTCATCTCGGTGTTGAGCACCCTCGGCCTCAAGTGGAATGACTAGTCTCACCCTTGAGCACCCTCACCTCCAAGTGAAATGTCTCAGCTTAAGGTATGCTCCTCTCAGCCTTGAGCGCCCGCACTCTCAAATGGAATGACTAGCCTCACCCTTGAGTGCCCTTGCCTTTTATGAAATGACTCGCCGTAAGGCACGTTTGTCTCAGCATTAAATGCCCTCTCTCTTTCAAGTGGGATGACTCGCCTAATATATGTGCCCACCCTCTGGGCTTCAGAATGCTTCTCTTGCCTCGCCTCACTTTGCCTTGACCCCCTCCTTAAGAGTCATAGCTCCTAGTGGATATCGTTCGCTAGACAAACTTCTTTACCCCTCCCCTCATAAGTTCCTTAACAGCGGAGGGAGACAAGGTCACCCCTCAATAATAATTGGCACTTTATTACCGCAGGCTAGATGACCTACTGGCTTGAGACGTAGACCTTGAGGAAAAGCCAACACTTCAATTTTGGACTCAGCTTAGGCACACAGTGTCCTTGACTCGAGCTATACAAATATTCGAGGGGCAATCTCCAGCATCCAAGGCGCACTCGATCTCTAGCTAAGCATGCACATCACCATTTATGGTTTCCAACTCGGCTAAGCGCCTATGTGGGTTTAGTCTCAAGTATCATATATCTCAAATTGCTCCCATCCAGGGTCAAGGTTCTCCAAATGCTATCTTTAAATGCTCTCCTCCGGGGTTGAGGTTCTCCAAAGGCTTTATCCAAATGCTCCCCTCCGGGGTCGAGAATTCTCCAAATGCTCCCCTCCGGGGTCAAAGTTCTCCAAAGGCTTTCTCCAAATGCTCCTCTCTCGGGTTGAGGTTCTCCAAATACTCCCCTCCAGAGTCGAGGTTCTCCAAATATTTTATAACTCAGCTAAGCAACCGTATGGGTTTAGCCTCAAGTATCATATATCTCTATACGCTCCCTTCCGGGGTCGAGGTTCTCCTAATGCTCCCCTCCAGGGTCGAGGTTCTCCAAATGTTTTATAACTCGGCTAAGCACCCGCATGGGTTTAGCCTTGAGTATCATATATCTCCATATGCTCCCTTCCGGGGTTGAGGTTCTCTTAATGCTCCCCTCTGGGGTCGAGGTTCTCCAAATGTTTTATAACTCGGCTAAGCGCCTGCGTGGGTTTAGCCTCGATTATCATATATCTCCATACACTCCTCTCTGGGATCAAGGTTCTCCAAATATTTTATAACTTGGCTAACCCGTGTGAGTTTAGTGATGAAAGCATGTTTATCATTCATAAATCTGTTTTGTTTCCCTATTATGAGAGTGTTCCCTCATGTGTGGTTACATGTCCTTATTATTGCTGGGTTTACTTTGTTTGAACCACCTTCTCTCACTAACCATATGTGACATCTGCTGCATGCAACTTCATCACTTGAATTGGTTTTGATACCATAAAACATATTGAATTTGTTGAAAGCTTTGCTCCAGATTGTATACGGATTTACGTGCAACATCCATGTCTTGCTTTGTTGATGTGCTATAATTGCCATGTATATTTATCTATATGCATACATATATATGAGATGCCTATACTCTTTATCTCCGAATTCATATAGGTGAGAGTTAATATGCTTGCTTATCCTTTATGGAGATTGGCCATTTATTATGATATGGACATGCATATAAAGAAATGATAATTTACTTATCTTTCTAATAAAAGCTGCATGTTCACATGGGTCTGACCAATTTTTTATAGCAGCTATGTTATGGTGCTTTTCAAGTTTTTAAAGATCGATGCACCATGAATTATCCTTTATAGAAGTTGCCCACGTGTCATGATCTATGCATCATGAGAGAGAGATTTTTGTCTCTTACTTTATTTGTTTATTTGCTATGTACTAGTGTTGTGGTCTTATTATGATGCATATATATAAGGCTTGTCTTTATTATATGATATTGAATATTATATTGCATACAACAAAAGTGTTCACATGGATGAAAGATGTGACTACTAAAGCTTATAATAGTGCTTGCCATATTTAACATAATATTATATTTAAATAATGTGTGCATACAACATCATGTGGGTAGTTATTTGCTGCAAGTTTTCTTGCAATGCATATCATGGTGACCTGATAAAATTTTGTCTGATTCTATCTCTCATGCCACACACATCAGAGGCTCACTTTTTATGACACCATAGCAAAATATGGCCGACAGCTTTTGCCAAATTTTGGCACCCTATCAGCTTGTCGTACTTGAAAAAAAAAAAAAGTGTGGGGATGGTGCACGTCGGTTTAGTTTATTACAAAAGAGTTGTTAGAGTCTGATTATTCCATTTTGAGTGACAGCCTGTTTGGTTAGCCTTTTGTTATATTATAGGTCTTGAATTCAAGACAAATGTTTTATGCACTAAGGATTAAAAATATCAATACGGTGGAGAAGTGCATTAGGTGTGGCGGCGGGGGCCATTTTTCCACCAAACCACTATTGTTAGCTGACACGAATTAACAAAAAGGGGTCGCACCTTCAATTTTTATTTGTGCCAGGAGATGATGCACGTCGCCTCGATCAAGCCCAGCAACCTCGGTGGGCTCATACCTCGACTCACTGTCTCGGTAATTCGACCTCAACGACCAACCTCGGTCAGACCGGCCTCTGTGAAAACACCCAACTTGGTCAAAAAAAAAATAAACAACTCGGTTCGTTGCCTCGGCGTCAGACCCACCTCGCCTCACTACCTCGTCTCGCCTCACCAGCTGCCTCGCGCCTCGGTTCGCTGCCTTGCCCAGTTGCCTTGGGGCCTCACCCAGCTGCCTAGCCTTGACTGCCCTTGACTAGCCATATTACAAAATCACTAAAAATTTCAAACCTGGTGAACGACCCAGTAGCTTCGGTGACTACCCCGGTTCAACACTGCCTCAGTCCAACCGCCTTGGTTAACCCCTCCACAAGACGCCTTGGTCAACCCCTCCGCAAGTTGCCTTGGTCAACCCCTCCGTAAGCTGCTTGATTAACACCTCCACAAGATGCCTTGGTCAACCCCTCCGCAAGTTGCTTGGTCAACCCCTCCGCAAGCTACTCAGTCAAGGCCTCCCTCGCCCAACGCCTCAGCCTAGCACACCATGCCTCACCCAAGGCCCCTCGGTCTAGCCTCCCTCGACCAACGCCCCCATTAGCCCCCCTCGAACACAATGCCTCGCTAGACCTGCCAAATGCCTCACCCACACCCCTCGGCCCCCTCACCCACGATGCCTCGCACCAACCTCTCCCCTCACCAAGCGCCCTCACGCCATCTCCTTTGCCCACCCCCTCGCCTAAGATGGCTCGCCCAAACCCCCGCTCGCCCACAACACCTCACCTAGCACCCTTGGCCCACCTTTCGACCAACCCCTCGCCCAAACCCACTAAGGCAATTTAGCAAACACCTAGGGTGCAAGCTTTGATCCTAGGAAAGCCAGCAAAGCTTATATCTCAACTCACACCAGTGACCCCCCCTGGGCAAAAAACCCACCCCTCGATGCCCTCACCTTACCACAGCAACCTCAGGAAAGTCGGCATACTTAAACCCAGTGCCCTCTGGCTACAAGCAAATCAACTACGGCAAGCTTGGTCCACCCAAGTGCCCTTCGCAACTTGATCCACGCCCGAATTTTGCGATCTCAACAGCAACCCTGGCGAAAGCCTCAGTTCGGCCAAAGCCTCAGCTCAAGGTGGCCTCAGTATCGTCACTCCCAGCCTCGGTGACAACTTCAGTACAACCCTTGGCTGAAACCCACTCTCTCTCAGTGCAGTGGAACCCCTGCTTTGACGATATGCTAACTTTATCTAAAATAACTTTGGCAAAGGCCACAACAAAAGCCCAACTTAACAAACCTAGCAGCAACCCCGCACCAGCCCCAATGGTCGAAATGTGGTCTCGGATCGTCTCGATCATGGTGATAGGTCACCTCAACACTTTTCGATGGGTCGCCTCGGTGAAACCACCTCGCCCAAACCACAAGCCTCGGCGTACACCTCCCTCCAAACTACCCCTCACAATCCTCAGTGCTTGCACCCTAATCCCTCGCTAAATTGAGCCTTGGCCCTAGATGCCTACAAACCAATCTCTCGGTGGTTGCCACTTTATATCCTCCATGACGATTTCTCCAAAAAACCAAAGCTCTCTAACCTTGACAAAGACAAAGCCCAACTCTTGACAAGAATCAACCTCGACACTTAGTCAGCTCTATCAAAAATACGGCAACCCAATTTGAACAATTAACTTTAGTAAATTTCAAACAGTAGTGCCCACACTCTATAAAATCAAAAGCCCAGTCAACTCACCTCCACCCAATTAACTCGGCTCTATCAAAACACCTAGGCAGCTCTCGCAGTGGGTCCCTCGGTAAAACCCCTCCCTCGGTCAAGTCTCCGCCTTGGTAAGATAGCCCAGAGACTTAGCCACAAATCGCGATGAAACCTCTGCCGACCCAACGCTCGGTGGCACCAAACACAGACAATCCCCTCGGTCACAATCTTGCCCAAGGCACTCGATCAAGCAAACCTTAACAAAAAGGAATCTCAAAAGAGCTTGAGCTCACAAGACTCTTCAAAATTTTGTGAAGGGGCAAAATGAGTAAGGCTTTTATTTATACTAGCCTGACACATGGACAAGCCTCTGTTGCACTATTGTACCCAAGGGGCATTACAAACCACCCAACAAAAGTACACTGCACTCTTCCTTATCCCTTTGATAAATCATATCACTCTGGCAAGCGTGAAAAAAATCTTTAAGAAAAAGCTTCTACTCCAAGTTGGCAGATTGATCAAAAACTATCTCTACTAAAGTGTGTATGCGCACCGTTAGTATTAGTGAGGGTAGACGCACAAGGGGCATATTATAGGTATAAGTGTCCAACTCCCCTCCATATAAGGATACTTAGGCGACTCACCACCTCTCCGTATTACTCCTCCTCTCACAATTGGCTCCACATGGCAGCCTACTTAAGGTGATGTGCACACCAAGTCAGCTCGCTCACCGAAGATAGCGCGAAGAGCGCTTCCTCCAAGTTAAGACATTGAGAGTCCTTCGCCTACAAGTGATCTCGGGACATCTCCTCCATGGCCTTTGCCCGTGGCTTCGTGCTCGGCATGTCCTGGCTTGGCCATGGAACCTCTCCGCAGAGTGCATCTCCGTACTTAGCATAATTCCTCATATAAGTGTATCTGTATAACTTAGGTTGGGAGCAGGACTTAGGTACCTCCACGCGGGATCATCAGGAGGCAAGTGGATTAGAGGTTAGAGTTGAGGGTTCACCAAGGGGTCTTGCCCCTCTGGCCGGTTTTAGAGAGAGAGGGATCTCTAAGCAAACGACAAGGCGCATTTAATGCTTGAGCCGCCTGAATCATTGACATCACTGCCACCCACAGAGTCGAAGAGTTAACATTCAGAATGTTGGTCTTCGAAAAGCCCTCAGACTGAGGAGTCAATCAGCAAGGGCCTTCACTCAAGTTTGAGGAGCCAATACCGAAGACCTCGAAAGTTGAAGAGCCAATCATGGAGTACCTTTGTCACCTATATAAAGGGAACCTTCATTTGCCATTGACAAGACATTCATTTCACATTGAATGCTCACCAACAACCTTTGAGAATCCCTTGAAATCTTGACAACTATTTTGGGACACTGCCACTTTCTCTTTTTCTAAGACCGCCTCAACTCTCTCTCCTCCACCTTCGGTGGTCCTCCGCCTACGCAGCGCCTACCATAACTTCCCAGAGGGTATCCCTTATTAGGTTTGACCACTCACCCCTCACTCTACTCTACACACAATTGTCCATACCGTGCTTCTTTGAGATGCTGTATTTTATAGTGTAGTGTTCTCTGTCGAGACTACTCACGTAATCATGACCTACTTCATTGAATGCATGTCTGTTCAACATTAAATGCTGACAATAAAGCATTGAATGCTTTGATATTTCTGACTCGGGTGACCCAGTGGACTGGGGTGGGTAATCCTTCTATTTGGGCTAACATGGAGTATGGGTCTAAGTTTTTGCTAGCTCACATGAATCCCCTTAATATTTATTGGGCCTGCCCTATTAGGCTGGGATGGGGTTTTTTGAACCACAATAAACATCCAGAATGCGCTAAGTCTCAAGTACAGTACAAATCGCTCAAGCAGATAATTGTATTCGAAGTGACCAACACTAGTATAATAATTTTCTTTAAAAAACGGTTCAAGCAACGCACAAATGACCTACATTAAAATTTTCCATCAAATTTTGATTCATACCCGTCTTAGTATGATCTAATTTTATTTTTGACCATAGGATCAGCGCATGTGAGCTTATTTCTGGTGTTTTATTATGATATTTTATTAGTGAGATTTATATATATCTTAGTGACACGAAGATGTTGAGGTGATCATACGTGGTAAGTTTGTTACTGCCGGCAGGGTGGATCATCTAGACAAACAGCTCGTGACATGAATCACAAGGTTATCCTTATATATCGCCTAGTAGCGTTTAGGTGCGATTTTTTTTTAGTAGTTTATGGTTTAAACTTACAATTTTTTTAAATTGTATTGAACTCCCAACTTAAAAAGCTACTTTTACAACTAGTTTTTAAGCTTCTAAAATATCATTTTTTTAGGTGACTTTTTAAAATTAACTTAAATTTTTGGCTTATAATTTTTTTAAATTGCAATCTAAACACCCCATTACTTCATATGTATGTCTACACTTAGGCTCCTAAACAATCAGGGCGGAATTAGCATTTTGTTTTGGAGTATCAAAACTTTAAACATAAATTTTTGCCAATTGATATATTTATAATTATGTTTTAAATTTTTTTACATATATTTCTAAATTAGAACACAAAAATATATTAAGATGTAACACTAAAATTTTCTAGATGAAAAATAAAACTAAATTGTATTTAGCCTCAATAAAATATAAAAAAAAAAAGAAAGTTAATAATTTTTTAATACATTTTAACTCAATTATTTATTAGGGTGACACTTCACATTGTGTGATATCATGAAAGTTATCTATGATTGATATTATATAGTTTTGTCTCCTTCTTTGCAGTTCCGCCATTATTAACAACTATTAATCTTTGTTAATTCGAGCTACTGTTTCAGTTCGGACAGACAATAGATATATAGACACTCAAAGTGACAAGAAGTCCTAAACTAATTATAATTTCAAGCTTACTCATGCTATTACAATAACGTTGAAAATAAACCTCGATTAGAATCATTACAAAATCACTTAAATTTTAGTTCATTAACAGTATAAAATTTGCTTATACAGGCAAAGCACGGAAATTAAACTCTTACATAATTCATAATTAGCTAATAAATTTCTTTTTTTTTTCTTTCTTAGCATGAGGAAGCTGAGAAGTTTTGATTTCTCTATAAATTTGATATTTGTTATCCGCTGCGAAAAATCACACTCTGGAAAATTGAACAAGATCTGAAATTGAAAAAGAGAACCGTGGCCTTGCTAACGCATGACGCGCATGTATTTAATTATAGGAATCCATTTTTTTTTATTTTTTTGATAAATGTCATACATAAACATATTTCTTTATTTATTTTCTAATTCACAAGCCACAAGTGAATGGACTCCAAAAGTGTGGTTATAATCCTCTAAATTAGCTCTTTATTGGCTTTAGTTTCGTAGTATTTCAGTATTTTAGCTATCTTTTGATGCTAATATAGTTTTATGGTTGTTTTGTAGATTTTGGGCTGAAGGGCAGCAAAAAAGGCAAAATTAGCAAAGGGCGTTCAAACGGGGTCTCAACTGTTCGAATGGCCCCCATGGGCGTTCAAACGCTTTCATAGAGCTAACGCCAAATGAAACATTTTGCAAAACTGTTTGAAATTACAAAGGCTTTAATTTCCTACTCAAAAGCCTGCTCAAAAACCGTCTGAAGACTGTTTCATGCCGTTCGAACGGTTGAGGGCAGCTCTGTTTTATTTCTGCACTATTTAAGTAGTTTTGTACTTAGAATTGTAGGTCAGAGCTTTTGTACGAAAATATAGATAGATATAGGTTAATTTGAGAGCTTTGTAGAGAGAAAAACTCACCCATTTCAATATAATTCATAGTTTAGACTTGAATTCATCTTGTATTTCAATTGTATTGTTAATTAGTTCATGAAAATGAGTAGCTAGTGCTCAATTGTGAAGATCATTCAAAGCTTTCAAGGTTATCAATGGATGTATATTATGATTTGATTGTTCTGTCTTCTTAAACCTCCAATTCTTAGTAATTGAATTCTAAATATCTAAGGACACATAGGCTATTGATTATTTTTGGTAATTTTAATGTATAATTTTATAATTGGTATTGTAGTTGCACAAATTGATAGTATTAGTTTATGATTCTCACATTGATTACATTTCTAAGTTCAATTGTTATGAATTCTTGTGATTAAATGCTAAATTTTTTGAATCAAATACTTTTGATTATTGTGTTTGATTTGAGTTATTAATCCTCCTTGAGAATCTTGGGCAAATTGAATTATTGGATTAATTGAGTCTAATTACTTTTCTTAATTGTTAATCTAGTTTAATTATCTTTATTTTAGTCAAAACAACCAACTCTTGCAATCAAGTGATATTTCATTTTACTTTTAGAGGTATTTTATCGTGTTTGTTGCAATTCTGGAGAGAAATAGATGCTAGTTGAAGCCTATAGTTTATATTAAACTTGATTAGTGTGGAATTCAACTTCGGACTCACCGAATTATACTTCACAACTACCTACACTTTGATAAATATTACTAAGATCGTGTCATGTATTTATTGATATGAGTTTTAATAAAAAATATATATATATATTAAATTTTTAATTTATGTATAACATTATTATTTTTTGTTTTAGTAATGAAAATATCTAAGCAAATTGCAACTTGTTGGGAAATAACGGTTTTTTTACCAAAGTAATTGATATTTTTAAATTTATTCCCAAACTATTAATTTGGCAAATGTAATTCCCAAAATACTTTAAAATACAATTCAAAATTGCGATTTAAAAAAAAACGCAATTCAAAGTTGCATTTTACAAAAAAACGCAACCTTGAATTGCGTTTCTCTATAAGACGCAATCTTGGACTACGTTTTACAGAGAAACGCAACCCAAGACTATGTTTTTCTGTAAAACGCAGTATCAAAGTGCGTTTTTTTTATTGTATATCTCACTTACGTCTCTCACCTTACTAGGCCCCCCTCCCCCCTTCTCTCCCTCACATTTGGCTACAGCCCCTGCCCCCTGCCCCTCTTTTTTCCTCTGCCTCACTTGCCAAGCCTCCCCTCCCCCCCCCCCCCTCTTTTCTCCTTTCTCCCTCACGTCTAGCTCCCCCATCCCTCTTTTCTCTCCCTCACTTTGCTAGCCCTCCCTCCTCTCTCCCTTGCGTCCCCCCTTTTCTTATTCTTCCCTTCAGAAATCCTCACTGCCTCCTCACTATTTCTCTTCTCTTCCCTCTCACTCACTCTCTAAACTCTTTCTTCTTCCCACCTTCTTTTTTTCCGTCACTTTCTTCTTTTTTTATTTTTTCAGCACCTCTTCTTCGACAAAAAATTGAAAGCAGGTATCTTATGTATTTTTTTTTTTAGTATATAATTACTTTATAATATAAAATAAAAAGATCACTAATATTATAATTAATTGTAATGTAGTGATCTTCATTAGCCCCGTCACTCCGACAAATACGTGTACTTCGACAGTCACCTTATTTTTTGATAAGCACTTATAAAATTTATTTATCTTGTTTGTTTTGTTTAAGTGTGTAATAGAAATATTTTTTTATTTATTTTTATGAAATTATTATAAAAATGCAAAATTTATTAACAAGTAAGAATATATATTTGGAAGAGATAAAGCAAAAATTAATTAAAAAAAAATGTATTGGTGAAAATCATTGAGCCGATCCTGCCCAACCATGCTAATCTAATAAAAAATATACAGCAGTCACCAAACATAAACGAAGGCTCAGCTGAAATTTTTTTAATGTGAATTTATTGATCAAATGGTTGCTTGAAAAACAATGACCTCAAGTTTTAAAGTTGAAAATGTTGATTTTTTCATCATCTTAATCATGTATTCTGGGATGGGTTTGAACACAGTGAAGAGAATAAAATTTATCTCTAACAACTTATTGACATGGAATGACTTAGTTTCATTATACTTACGTTGTTAACTTCCCTCTCACTCACTCTCTAAAAATTAATTGAAAAAATAAATAAGACATTGATTTATGAAATTTATACAAAAAATAAAAAATTAATTTACAAATTATGAAAAAAATATAAAAAAATATTTACGAAATTATTAAAAAAATACAAAAATTATTAACAAAGTTATTTAAAAAATACAAAATGTATTTTCAAGTAAATAAATATTATTTACCAGTTTATTGTAAAAACAAGGAATTATCTAAAAAATACAAAATTTAGAGTAAAAATAAAAAAATGTATTGAAAAAAAAAAAGACATTGATTTATGAAATTTATAGAAAAAATAAAAAAATGATTTAAAAAATACTGAAAAAATATAAAATATATTTACGAAATTATTAAAAAATACGAAAATTATTTACAAAGTTATTGTGAAATACGAAATTTATTTACAAGTAAATAAATATTATTTAACAATTTATTGTAAAAATACATAATTATCTAAAAAATAAAAAATTTATAGTTAAAAAATGTATTGAAAAAAATAAGACATTGATTTATGAAATTTATAGAAAAAATATAAAAAATGATTGACGAAATAATGAAAAAATATAAAATATATATTTATGAAATTATTGAAAAAATACAAAAATTATTTACAAAGTTATTGTAAAATACGAAATAAATATTATTTACCAATTTATTGTAAAAACACGTAATTATCTAAAAATACAAAATTTATAGTAAAAAATACAAAATTTATTGAAAAAATAAGACATTGATTTATAAAATTTATAGAAAAAACAAAAAATTGATTTATGAAATTATTGAAAAACTAGGAAATATATTTATGAAATTATTGAAAAATATAAAAGTTATTTAAAAAAGGCATTGTAAAATACGAAATGTATATAAGAAAACGAATATATTTGTAAAAACATGTAATTATTGTAAAAATACAAAATTTATTGAAAAAATATGACATTGATTGTTGAAAAAATAAGAAATTTATTTACACGGTTATTGTAAAATACGAAATTTATTTACAAGTCAATAAATATTATTTACCAATTTATTGTAAACACACAAAATTTATTATAAAAATATAAAATTTATTAAAAAAAATAAGAATTTGATTTACGAAATTTATAGAAAAAATACAAAATTGATTTACGAAATTATTGATAGCAGGTCACAAAAATGGATGAGACAGTGGCAATAATGTATTGGAGTGGGGAAATAATGAAAGATCGTAATGAAGGAATAGTGTACAACATAGAGTACCAGACATGTTGTAGTATACCGTTACAATGCAAACTGTCTGAACTAGAAGATATGATCATGCCCCTAGTTGTCAAGGATGGAGAAAATACAAGGATAAAAATAATATGTAGATTTTCATACAGTAATGAAGGGGGCTCGGTCATATATAAGAAATTGCCAATCAACGATGACAGAACATTGCGAATTGCCTTACGGCTATCACAGAAAAATTCGTGAATGCAATGCATCGAGCTTTATGTTGAAGTAAAGAATGCACTAGTAGCTGTGGACCTTATAGCGGATCGAATGTTGGGTGACATTTCGGGGTATGGTAGAATGCTAGCGAATTAGGAAAATACGTCAACAACGTGGAATTTCTCAACGATACTGACATTAGGGCAGGACACTGTAGGTCACACTGTGCCATTTTCACATCAAATGGACCAACATGGTAGTTCGTTTCAAATGCACAACACACAACAAAGTGGTCGCTATGGTTCATTCGCAGATGGTGGCATTGGGTCGAGTAGTATTTCAACAATTCAGCCTACAATGGGATATAGTGATGGTATGCATGCAGTACAGCATATGGTTGAATCAAGTTGCTGATCCATGCCTAGGGATTTTGATTTGAATGTAAGGTTTCCAGGTATACAGTTGGAACAATCAGATGAAGATGTAGATGTCACTTTGATGAATGACTCCGATGATGATGTTCAACAACAACAGCAGATCCCGGTTCCTTACTTCACTACATTGCCGGAAGGCTATGATGCACAGGTACCTGGCAGGAATGAGTTTCGCCGTGGATCCGTATGGGATAGGGACAACCCTAATTTTCAATTAGGGATGCTGTTCAATGATAAGGCTGCTTTGAAAAATGCATGCAAGGCATATCACTTGCATAATAACAAGGAGTACTTGGTTGTCGACTCAACTAAGAAACTATGGAAAGTTAAGTGTGCACACCATTGCCCTTGGATGCTTCGTGCTTCCGAAAAAAAGCATGCAATGTGGGAGGTTACGCAATACCTTGGCCCTCATACCTGCTTGTACGGGATGCCAAACATAGACCATCGTAATCTAGACGCGAACTTCATATCACACGTTATCATGGCACAAGTCGCGGTGAGTTTAACTTTTGTGTGTACTTAGTCACAATAATTCATTAGTTTTTCATATAAGCACTTTCTATAATGTACTTAAACTGTGTTATGTTTGTACAGAAAGATCCAGACTAGAAGATCGCATCGATAATTGAAGATGTGAAAACACATCACCACCACTCAGTATCATACAAGAAAGCATGGCAAGCAAGAACAAAAGCCATAGAGATGATATTCGGGAACTGGAAAGAGTCGTTCTCAAAGCTTCCTAGATATCTGTTGACATTGTAGTCAAGAAACCCTGGAACTATACAAATTTTAGAGACCTTCTCTCAAGATGTAGGTCATCTAGTCGAGTTTGATAGAATATTTTGGGCCTTCGGCTCATGTATTGAGGTTTTCAAACATAGTCTGCCGATCATATCGGTTGATGGCACTCACCTTTATGGGAAATAAAAAGGTGTTATGCTTATTGTTGTCGAGGTTATTGCGAGGGGTACAACTTTTCCTCTTACTTTTTCCATTGTCGAGGTTGAAGACACCTGTAACTGGTCGTGGTTCATACATTTGGTGAGACACTGCGTTGTCCCTGGTAGGGAACGGGTGACCATAATTTCGGACTGCAAACAAGGCTTGCTAAATGCCATTAGTCGAGAATGGGAATATCCAAGGGATGATCAACCCCCTGGTTTTCACAGGTACTGCCTTCGATACTTTCGCAGTAACTATCATAAGAATTACAACATGATAAAAGTCAAGGACTTGGTGTGGGCTGCTAGTACATCTCATCAAGTGCGAAAGTTCAACAAAATAATGGATAAAATAAGAAAAAGATGTGAACCATGTTATATTCAATTAATGGGGGAGGATGCTACTAAGTGGACATTGGTTTACGATGGTGGGTTTCGTTGGGGGATCGTCACAACCAATAATTCTGAGGGGTACAATGGTGCCATAGTAGGCGCACGTAATTTGCCCATCACAGCATGTGTGCAGATAACTTACTACCGTCTTGTTTAGAGTTTCGTTGCACGACGCCGTGAAATACAACATGACATCAGTAATGGCCATCATTTCCCTACAGAAGTGCGAAAAAATTTGAGGATTGGAACAAAATTACGGCCGGGCATCGTGTCACAGTTTTTAATTGGTAATATATGTTTCTATTACAACTGTCGTTCCGTTGCTATTATAATGGCGTTCAGCTTACCTTATGACATTTTCTTATATGTTGTATAAGGACACTGTGTCTGTGGAAGTGGCAACCAGTAAGAGGGAGAGTAAAGGTGGTAACACACAAGTCGTGCAATTTTACCCGCCAAGCTGTTCATGCGGCAAATGGGCTATATACCACCTCCCTTGCTTGCACATGCTTGCTGCTACTGCAAATGCCAGAAAAGAACCTTGGTTTCTGTTTGACACATACTATACGATGGAAAAGTATGCACGTGTGTACGCAGTTCCGTTCATGCCAATATTGGCGGAGGATTACTGGCCGTGTTATGAAGGGCCTATTGTTCTTCCAAACACTGATCGCAAACGCGTAGTTCGGAAAAGCCAGCTTGAACACAGCAGAATTCCTAACGAAATGGATGAATCGAGGCAAAAACAGACATTCCATTGTAGTATACGCAAGGAGCTTGGTCATAACAGACGCCGATGTCCAACAAGAATAGAGGAACATTAAGGGGGTTTTCTATATGTTTTATGTGTAAAACGTGTCATTCTAGCGTGTACTGTTCTATTAGTCTATATGTTATATGTGTTGTACCGCGTGATGCTTAATTTTAATCTGTTTGTAGTTAATAAAACATATTACAATCGTAAATTAAATGTTAGTCTACGTGTTTAATGTATTGTAATATTTGATACATGTGACTTTATATTTTTTATGCATTACACTTGGATACACATGTTTGTGGATGAGTTTTTTTCATTATACAGATTACCAGATCTATCATCTAGTATGGCATCGCAACAATGAGATGGTGGACCGGCTGATACTACTATACTTACCTTACAGGCCAGTCATCATTCACAGGCCGTGTGGAATCATGGGGTATGTTTTATAGTACTTTTACGTATTTCACATTGAAAGTTTATAAATTAAAATTTGTTGACAATTACTACCATCTCATAACGTAATGTTTTTGTTTAACTAACAGGTCATTCAGCTTATGAATTGCCGTCGAGGGGACACGAGTTTATTCATTGATGACGTACACCCCCGTATTATACCTTATCTGATTAGAGCCGGTTTCTATGGTGTTTACCGTATGGGTCGGATACAGTACGATCATGCTTTGCTCACCGCCCTGGTCGAGAGATGGCGCTAGGAGACTCACACTTTCCATTTGCCTGTTGGGGAGACCACCATTACCTTACAGGATGTATCCATCATATACGGGCTTCCAATTGATGGGATGGCTGTTACAGGTTCTCCCAGTGCGGCCTCACCAGAGGGTTGGGCCCCTATTTTTGTGCAGCATTTAGGTGTTGCCCCCAGCTCCCAGCATTTCAAAGATAACTTTTTGAATATCAAGTAGTTATCTCAGAGGTTTGGGGCACTTACAGATGATGCTGATGAGGTCACAGTACAGCGTCATGCTAGAGCATTTATACTTAGATTTATTGCTGGGGTCATGATGCCAGATCACTCTGGTACCCTGGTAAAGCCTATGTACTTACCATTACTAGCAGAATTTGATGTTTGTGGTGGATACAGCTGGGGTAGTACAGTTCTTGCATCCTTATACAGGGGGTTGTGTTGCGCTATATATAGTACCAGTTCTGAGATTGCAAGCCCCTTAGCGTTACTGCAGGTAACCACAATATTTTCGTATGTATGTTTTTCTTACATTTTGACTATCATATGACATTATTATCATATTCTATCTTTGATGAATCAGATTTGGGCATGGGAGAGATTCCCTCCGATGTCGCCTAAGCAAACGGCGATAGTTGATACAGCTTCGCAACAGCCGTTGTTTATTGGCGCACTACAGTTTCCCCCTGGATCATTAGGGGGTAGATGGCATGATGATTTCCTCCTGACTGACGTCTCTACCCATGTCCTCACTGTTTATCGAGACCAGATAGACCGACTTCGACCGCAGGATGTGAGTTCTAAATTAAAATTACCTATTTACATCCATCTAAATACGTTAAACTGTACGTTACAATTGATTGGAACCCATAATTTACATTCATCTAAATTTGTATTGTTCAGTTTGTTTGGACCCCATATGAGGCCCATATGAATTCTTTGCCAGACTACTGTCGTCTTGGGAGTGACATTTGGAGAGCATCAGTGCCTCTCGTGTGCTTTGACGTTGTTGAGTTCTATCTACCGGATCGAGTTATGCGGTAGTTTGGGATGAGACAGTATATACCCCAGCCTGTGAACGCGGGGAGGAATTTGCATAAGCTGGATCGGAGGGGGAAGAGCGCAATAGATTGGAGTCTTTATCACCACCAGTATATCACAGAATGGGGACATAGGAGGGACCGTGTTGTTGACAGTGAGATTTCTTGTACAACTATGGCATATAGTGATCCTTACATGGTATGGTATAGAAGTATCACTCGCCTACATATTGGGAATCCCACCCTCTGCACTTAAAGAGAGTACTCAGGGATTGGAGGCACATTAGATACGATGGTATGTTCATTTAAATGTAAATTAATAATATTTTATATGAAAATAGTATTAAATGGCTTAATTGTATTTTCAGGCGCAGGCATGGACGGATGTGTACAACTTAGGAGACCGCGCTATTTTCGGCTTTCCTAGTACTGAGGCATTGGAGAACGTATATGAGATACAGGATCGTGCCATGGCTGCTTTATCCATCCTAGGCGAGTCGCAGTGTGTCCCACACCACCAACGGCCTTCCCAGGAGGCCAAGCCTTCTTTTTGCTCCTTCATCCTCTGTGCCATACAGCATGCAGCCTCCTGTCACCTTTGGACGTCAATCCACCTCTGCGATACCTTCTTCCATGCATGGTGGGTATAGTGCAGGGTACGTCACTCCTGCGCCTTATTACCATTCTAGCCAGAGTTCTGGCATATCAGCACAGGGGCCTTCCTTTCCTACAGAGGCATACTTTAGCACACATGATCGTCGGCCGGCTCGCAATATGTCTCAAATTTTTTTCCAAGCTGACATGAGTCATAGTTACGATCCATTTGTAGCTGTTAGTTCTGGTTATGGGGGCCATGATTTTTACAGTGGATATGCTGCTTCGACTTACGATGCTGGGCCGTCACAGGTGACGCAGGTACCCGGAGTCTATCCACCACAGGTGTATAGTCCTCGTGTTGATGTTGCAGGTACTCATGACACAGATGATGATATGGGAGCATAGGTTGCTCAGGATGAGCAGCACGACACGGGCCTTCGTGGAGGACAGAGAAACAGGCGCAATCGAAGATGTTATACTGGGAGCCATTTTTAGACTTGTGTATTGTAAAAGATATTTTTATTTGTACGCATATGTGGCATCATTTTTATTTGCAAGCATTATTTATTATATTCTTTCATTTTTAGACGGAGTCGATTGTCATCATTTCGATCATTATTTGGTATGAGTGGATCATTAATGAGTTTTTTTTAACCAAAATAAGTTATATTTTTAAATTTATTTCTCAAATATCAAATTGGCAAACTTCATTCCCAAAATTTACTCTCCAAAATGTCAGGCGAGCCAATGGCCACCTAAAAATTAGGCTAGGCTAGTGGGCCGATGGGGTTAGGGTTAAGGTTAGGCTAAGGATAGGGTTAAGGTTAGGCTACGGATAGGGTTAGGGTTATGGTTACAATTAGGGTTAGGCTTTGCATTAGTGGCAAACCATTGTGTTGTTATGAACATGGTCTATAAAACTTGCTGCTGGTTCTAGGGTTAGGGCTCTAGTTAAGGCATTAGTGCCTTAGGTCTGCTACGGTTAGGGTTTTGGTTGCTAAGAATGTTGTATGGCATTCCACTACAAACATGTTTTAAATAAATGTTTTCAAATTAATATTTTTCATTAATTATTAAAAACATGTTCTTATTGAAAATCTTTGTTAAAATAATGAATGAATTATTTCAATAATTTACGAATTGTTTAAATAATTTTATGTTAAATTTGTAAAAATTAAAAAAAATTAAAAATATTTTAATTTACATTAGTAAATTATTTTCATGAATTTAACATAAATGAATGAGGAAAATTATTTAAACAATGATTTTAACAATTCGTAAAAAGTAAAAAATTATTTAAAATTAGTTTTGTAAGTTTATAAACATATATATAAATTGTATTTAGTAATTTCGTATTTAGAAATAAATAAGAATTAGATAATTTATTTTTTAAATTAAAAACTCAATTTGTAAAAACAAAATTAAAAATTAGTATTTTCATAATTGTTAACAACATGTTCTTAGTGGAAATAAATTTATGTTAAATTCATAAAAATTAGTAAATAATTTATAATTAGTAAAATTTAAAATTATTTTAATTTAAATTAATATATTATTATCATAAATTTGACATAAATGGATGAAAAAATTATTTTAACAATGATTTTAATAATTTTTAAATAGTAAAAAATAATTTAAAATTAGTTTTGCAAGTTTATAAATAAATATATAAATTATATTTAGTAATTTTGTATTTACAAATAAATAATTATTTTTTTTATGAAAAACGCAATTATAAATTGCGTTTTTCATAAAAATGCAATAATAAATTGCGTTTTAAAGTATTTAGGAAATAATATTTAACAAATTGCTATTTTGGGAATAAATTTAAAAAAATAAATTAGTTTGGTAAAAAAACTGAATATAACTTCAATATTACTAAGATTGTGTCATGTATTTATTGATATGAGTTTTAATAAAAAAAATATATATTAAAAAATTAATTTATGTATAACATTACTATTTTTTGTTTTAGTAATGAAAATATCTAAGCGAATTGCAACTTGTTGGGATATAACTTCAAGAACCCAATTATGCGAAGGTCATGCGGAACCATCACCAGCTTAATTTCCACGGGCACTATTTGTAATATGAGGGATGCTAGCCACAGGCAAAATACCAGTCACTTTATCACTCTCTTATTGGGAAGGAGCCACGTGTTCTATCAATTTTTAAGTCCAACAGGCAACCGGAATAAAAATGGCTAGGTAGATGCTCAAAACTTTGTGAAAAGACATGGCAGTCTTTTTTATTATATTTTATTGCTTTTCTCTGGTTTAATCAACAGTCAAAATAACATCATACATGTCTTTTCCAAATAATAAAAAAGTGATAAAAAGTGATGTCTGTTGACAGCCGGATGGCAGCAGCTGCAACACTTATACGCTTTTTCATTTGTTTTGTAAAAATAAATAATTAACACAAAAAGCACAATATTGACTAACTAGCTTTTTTTGTGGCTTTTTTTTTATATTTTTAGATAAATTGTAATTGATGGTTTTTTAAATAAGTTGTAAAAATATTTCTACTTGTACTGCTTTGTGTTTCATACTAGGTAAATTTTTTGTTGTTGAGTCAAAATATCTACATGGGTCTAAAATTTGTTAAGGAAAAAAATAAAAAATAAATGAAATTACTTATACTTGTCTATTTTTTCATGAATAACCAAAAAATAATATTTTTGAAAATATCTTTTCAATTTCTTCTCATTTTCTAAGCCTAACTAAATAAAAGCATAGAAATCAGCTTTACTTTTGTGTTTATTCTTCACTATGTATTATTTTGTCTCCCTACCTACAACTATTTAACTTTATGAATGATGTGCATGTCTTATTGTGT
Organism: Euryodendron excelsum; assembly: GCA_033060915.1. Classification (NCBI taxonomy): domain Eukaryota; kingdom Viridiplantae; phylum Streptophyta; class Magnoliopsida; order Ericales; family Pentaphylacaceae; genus Euryodendron; species Euryodendron excelsum. Next base: position 31,819,624 of record CM065385.1, on the reverse strand, counting down.
TATTTTTTTTAATTCACTAGAATATAACATAATAATATTTTGTTTTATATGATATATCAGACATTAGATATGACAAACATAAAATATAAACTTCCTTACATTTTATATTTTTGTTTTCAAGTGTTTTTCTGAAAGAACCACTTTTACATTAATTATTTTATCAACCTCATATACTTGCCAAAAAAACCAAAGGCACATGGCAACAAAAAAATACATACAATTTTTTTTTTATGTTTTCAGAGTGTCAGGCCAATGTATGCACACCTTGGCTAATTCCTATCTCGATCTGATCAAAGACGCATAGACCACCTGGACTAGGGAATTCACAACAGGTAAATCTCTCACAGTAATCCCAATAGAGTTGCTAAATTTGAAAATCAAGATGGTTAATTTACAACTTATTCTTGTATCCATTGAAATATCTCTTGACGTTATACATACGTTTTTTAAAACACACAAGCACATGGCGAGTTACATTAATTACAACAAAAAAGATGATTTACCTTACAAACACAACCATTACAAAAAAATATATATATATTATTTTTTATTAATGCAATAAAAATTAAAAATTCATAAAAAAATTTTATGTACAAATGATGTGGTTTGAATGATAGTTTTTTATTTAAAACAAAACATATATTATAATAACAAAAATTTTATAGTCACATCATTTGATATAATTTTTGTTGTATTATCTTTCTCAAAAAATAGCATTATTATTATTTTTTTTTGTGATCATTTTTTATTTTTGTTTTTGTAGAAGTTCCTTCGCTTCTTTTTTTTTTGCGCTTAAGATGAATGTTTAATATTTTATTCCATCTCTTTGTTGCGTGTGTTTAGTATTTTACTCGAAAGTACTGTCATGAGTCTGACCGACTTGTTAATAGCACAACCGGCATTGTTGGGTCGTGATTTTGGCAATCAAATTTATCAACACGCGTCAGTGTAATACGAAGCGACGGTCCAAACGATGGTAAAATCGATTGTTCCTAGCAGTGCTCTATGTAATATTTCAAAATATTGACTTTTATATGAAAATGACTAAAGATATGTCATGTCAACAACCATTAGAAGCTTCTATAATTGGTGATTGACAGCCAATTAAAACTTTGACTATATGTTATCTGTATCTTATTTTCTTTTTAAGAGAGAGCCTCTCGGTAGAGATAACTTATTACGTGTTCGTGAAACATCATGCATACTTGCGCCTTCTTTATTTGAGGTGGGTCTATTGCATATTAGGTTGGATATTTGATCCCTAATTATTTAATATGATCGTTACATTATGTTTTTATTTTTATTTGATGTGACATTTTATTTAAATTTTGACATATATAAAATTTTTTACATGATTAAAATTTTAAATTTGAAAACTCATTATACAATTAGGATGATGCCTGTAATTTTTTAAAAAGTGTTGTCTCCTTCTATACATGACATTAGATGAATAAATTAAAAATACAATATGCAACTAAATAATGCCTACCACTTTATGACAGATGAAACAAGGATAACGTTGTATTACTTATTCGACCATCTTATGTTATCCTTATGGATAATGTTATATAAACATAAAATTTATACAAAATTATCATACAAAATGATGTGTCTATGAGAGTTGTTTTACCTAAAAAAACACTCAACATAATGATTTTTATTCACAATACTATTACTGTCACATCATTCTAATAAAAAATTTTATATAATTTTTTGTGTTAGAATAATATTTTCTTAATCTTATATTTAATTAAGTCTAGCTGAAGATTGACTTGATGTTAAAAATCTACCTGATTACCAATAGCAATGGCATGTTAGTTCTTTACTCTTTTTATTTTATTTTATTTTTTTTATCTTAGAGTCAACTTACTCGCAACTTAGCTAATCTCCTCCTCAATTTAGTTAAAAGTAGATCATTCACGATAGAACTAGAGAATTCACAAAGAGTTATAAAGTTTAAAACTCAAAATATTTATAACTCGTCTCTATTTCTAGTGAATGAATTTACAAGTTTTAAAAGCTTTTTAGTTCCTAGTTTATTGATCAGTTTGGAATGCTAAATGTATAAGAGGAGGAACAAAGAAGGAAAAACAATGGAGATACAGTTTCTCTAATTCATTATTTTATTCATGTCACGACCCATTTTATCTTCTAGATCGGGACAAGGGGTTTAGAAGTTAAAGATACATCATTCACATACTTTCAAAATAATTATTACATTTGAAGAACATTATTCTTATAGTTGAAATCTATAACTTTATTTTATGTACAATTCAAACTAAATATTAAAAAAAATTTCTAACTAAACTGTGTGGTTCATTTCTCGTAAACATTTCCTTGGAACCCAACTAAAGTCTCATTTCTTGAAAATTTGTCCCATAAGATAGGAGTGAGCTACGAAGCCCCGTAGAAACAAAATGATTCCATAAGACACAAGTTTAAAATGCAGTATAGTAAATTACTAATATGACATGCATATGAACCCTTTCTTTTTTTTTTTAGCATCACTAGGATCTTGTAGGTATGTCCTGCCTGGGGCATTATTAAACCCAGTGGGCCTACCCTTGACACTCCTTCGCTTCAAGTTTAGTAGGAGTCGATCCATGATTATCTAGGCCATATCAAGTTAATGACTACTAATTCGTGATAGTCTCGATACTAGTTGATCATCAGTCACCTATGATACAAACCCGGGGTTCTTTTATTTATTTGGTTCCTCCCTTATTCCTCCCCATCGACGCAAACAGACATGAAACACAATTAAAGCAGGATATAAAATTTAGTAGTGAAACAAAGCTATTAAAAAGAAATGAACATGTATCGTAGAAAATGCACAGTGTCCTACCCTGCTAGTATGCGTGCGGCAGATTTGATCTGGTTCTTCAAATCTTCTCTGTTTATAGTACAAGAGTTAGATATCTATTTTCTATATATATATACTCTAAGTAATTTAAACTGTTAGTAGTGCGATGTCAAAATTAGTCAGTATCTTAGGTGATACACATCTTTGGTAGGAACAAAATTGCCCGGTAGCTTGGAATAGGAAATATTCTGAAATTTTTATTCGAGCTACTAAGGCTACTCTCCTATATCTATGTCCCTTATAATTTTAGGGATTTTCTGGTAAAATTTTAAAATATTTTAATATCTTATGTATTTTTTGTGAATTTTCGTGCCATACAGAGAAATAAATTCATAATAATTCACAGAAAAGTCCTCAAGGTCTGAAATTTTGAGAGTAGGATACTTAAATGTTCATATCATGGCCATAAAAATTTTGGAGCCTAACTCAGTGGGACGCGCCCACACGCGCCACCAGCTGCACGTGGGGGAGGAAGGCACAACCTTCTTCTTCCTCCCACCGCGACTGGTTGCGATGAAGCTCGTTTTTCAGGCCAATCCCTAGTCTTCCTGGTCATGCATGTGAGCCCTAGGCGTTGGTAAGGTCCTGGGCTTCACACTCATGGTCAGAGCTTGACCAATGGTGGCCGGAGGTGGTCGGACGGAGCCCAAAATGGCGGCTGCATGGCAGAACATTAGCGGTTCAGACCTACAACTGCCATTTTGGCCATCTTTCCTCCATTTTCAAATGTCGAGCCTTTCATGGGTTTTATTCTTGACCCCAAGACGAGTCGACCCCAAGTGGTGCGGTCGGCAACGGTGGCCGGTGGCCGGAGTTATGCATTTGGGTAGTTTTTTCGACAAAAAACTCGTTCCAGGAGTTAGGCAGTGCATGTGCAGTGGCTTTGGGTCTCTCTAGGAAACTCATAGGTGTCCTAGAGAAACTCCATGGTCACTGCAACAACCCCCCAGCCCCCATCTCACTTGCCACAGTCAAAACCACCCAGAATTATCTCTATCTTTCTCTCTCTTCGGTTTTCTTAGTTTTCGGCCATGGTTTCCCTTCTATTCCACTGGGTTTGTAATGAGGGTGGTGGAGGGAAAGATTTTCTCACCTCAGAATGTCGATGAGAAGCTTCGGCCTATAGTTCTCTCCCCTTCCTTCTCTCTTCCTCTCGGTTTGTGTTGGATTATATTTGTTTCCGGCGAACACCCTGAATTGTCTAGAGAATACAAGCATTCTAGCGAGTTACCGAGAGTATCTAAGGCCAGGTGTCTGACACGCCTCTAGATGTGCTTCAACTGGAGCCACTCCGCAAGGGTACGGAGGTTGCGCTTGTAGTAAAACCGGAGGATCCGGTGTCGTTCTCTCCCAAGGGAATTCTACAAATATAGCAACAAAGCTCAACTAGCACGGGTACTTATCTTAATGGATTGCAAATGAAAATTCTTAACATAAAAGAGACCGAAAATATGTTGGTTTTGAGATGATGATGGTTATATGCTTCATACAATAATTTAGTGACTATGAAAGACAACAAAAGCTAGTTTTATGTAATTAAGGAGAAAAGCTTGGACATGGTTGTTTTGATCCACCAATTCACAACAAGGGTTTCCAATGAGAGGTTTATAACTCAAATCAAGAATCACACCTTGGATTCTTGATTCGAAAAATGTCGACTATAAAAATGTGGGTTTTGTTTGATTGAGCATAGAGAGGGAATATATAATTGGTACCCTAGAATCAAACCTTAAACATGTGCAATATCTATAACAAATATTGATTTGTGCATAAATATTACCAAAGGGTTATGAATCTAAGTTTTTTCTAATGAATCTCATGCTAAATCAAATGAAACCATATAATTTTTGAGGATATGACTTTGAAGTTCATACAACCCATTTTCAACCCTTTGAAGATCCTTGGTGGATCTTCACAATCACATCCAAGGGGTGTTTAGCTACTAGAATCCATGTTAACTAACATAAAAGGAGACAAATCTACCATTAAACTATAAAAAATTAGTGTTTGGTTGCCAAGAAAATGAGAGAAAGTGCCAAGAAAATGATGGAAAGTTGCTAGAAAAGGTAGAAAATCATTCACTTCATATATATATCAAACATTCACTTACAATGATCCAAAAGCAATAAATGACATTAAATACAAAGCATTAAGAGTAGATCTAACTAAAAACCTTACAAGATAACAAAAATTCACTTTTTGGAGCCTTCTTCCCGTCCAAACTCTGCAGAAAATAACCTATATCTCTTTTTGTCTCGAACAAAAGCTTTTATACTCTGCAGAAAAACAGAGCCTGTACACACCGATCGATCGGTGTACGATCGATCGATCGGCCGATCGATCGCCCAATCGAACGGTCAGGGCGATCGAACGCCCGATCGATCGCAAAACCGACCCCTCTGAAGTTTGCTTCTGTGTCGTCTGTTGAGAGAATTCCGACGTCACCGATCGAACGCCCGATCGATCACAAAAACGCCCTTTCTGAAGTTTGCTGTAGAAGGTTGAACAGAGCATCACCGATCGATCGCAGGATCACCGATCGATCGGTCATACTCAAGATTGCCCATTTGCCTTTGTTTAAGCTCCAAATCCTACAAAAAGTGTACAAAAAGAGTTTTAACGCGTTGTAGGAGTTAGAATACTAAATTAACACCAAATTTAACTAATCAACTAACAATTTAAGCCAAAAGATTACTATTTCTAAGAGTAATCAGTGTCATGCCAAGAAGTTGCATGAAATGCAAAGTGGTGTATTGGCATAATACATCGTGCCCAAGTCGGTGTATTTCCTTTAATCCATCTATTATCTCATGGTTTTGATATATCTATTGATATAGTAGTTATAAGCTTGCGTATAAGGAATACCATCCATCTTTGCATGGGTGTAATCATAGCAAAGTTAGTGGAGTCATGGTTTTATGTATCTGAATCGGTGGAGCCTTGAACCGATTTGCTCATGGTTGCTAAGGCTTGGGTTGGTTCAAGAACCATGGCTACAAGGGTTTGGGCTCGTTCACTTAAGGTATAAATATTATAGTGAGTTAGATTAAAAAAGAGAGTGAACCAGTTCAGTATATGTGTGTAACTGGTTAAACCAGTGTTTGCTTATAGTGGCCCGGTTTGGGTAGATTTTGGACCAGTTCCAGTAGGGTTTGGTTTGTAGGGAGGGTCTAGACCGGTGTGTCTAATGGTTCAACCTTCGATTCTTCAGTTCAAGAAAGAAACAGGAAACTAATTGAGGACTTTTTTGTTTTTAGTGGGAAATTAGTGCTGGTGCTTATCCTTCGTGTTTAATCAGAAATAAAAAAACAAAACACAATAATTCTAATATTTTTAATAAGGATGTAATGCAGTCAAGAAAATTTTAGGGTGTTACAGTCTTACCACCTTTAGAGAATTTCGTCGTCGAAATTAGTCTCAAACAGGTAAGAATATCAGGTTGTCTTATTCTCCTCCGCTTCCCACGTGGCTTCTTCTGTTCCATGATGTTGCCAAATTACCTTAACTTGAGAAATTTTTTTGTTTCGCAAAACTCTTATCTGATAATCCACTATCTTAATGGGCCTTTCATCAAAGGAGTGATCGGACTGTACTTCAAGAGTTTCCCATTGAATTATATGGGTAGGATCAGGATGATATTGCCTCAACATTGACATATGAAATACATTATGTATCTGATCTAATTCTAAGGGTAATTCCAATCAATATGCCACTTGCCCAACTCTTTGTAAGATACGGAAAAGTCCAATAAATCGTGGTGCCAGTTTTTCCTTTTTGCCAAATCTCATCACACCTTTATGTGGAATTACCTTTAAAAATACCCATTCCCCAACCTGAAATTCCAAGGGTTGCCTACGCCGATCTGCATAACTCTTTTGTTGGCTTTGAGTAGTCTTAAGCCATTCATGTATTATTTTTACTTTTTCTGTGGTTTCTTGAATGATTTCTGGTCCATACAGGAATTTGTCCCCCAGTTCTAACCAACAGTAGGGTGCTCGACAGGGTCGTCCATATAGTGCTTCATATAGGGCCATTTTTATACTAGCTTGATAGCTGTTGTTATAGGCAAACTCTACTAGTGGTAGATAATCACTCCAGGTTCCTTGGAAGTCCAAGATACAAGCGCGGAGCATGTCTTCTAAGATTTGATTGGTTCTCTCAAATTGGTCATCCGTTTGCGGATGATACGCTGTACTCATATGTATTTATGTTTCTAGAGCTTTCTGTAAACTTTGCCAAAATCAGGGGGCAAATCTAGGATCTTGATCTGACACAATAATTTTGGGCATTCCATGTAATCAAAGTATTTCTTTCACTTATAATTAACTTAAAGTATTTAGATTGTCAGTTGCCTTTATAGGTATGAAATGTGCGATTTTTGTCAGTCAGTCCACAATGACCCAAATCGCACCATATCCTTGTCGAGTCTTTGGCAGTTTTGTGATAAAATCCATGGTGATTTGTTCCCATTTCCATTTTGCGATTGGTAACAGTTGCAATAATCCACCCGGGATGGTGTTTTGCTTTTACTTGCTGACAGGTAAGACAACATGCCACAAATGTTGCAACACCTTTCTTTATTCATTTCCAATAATATTGTCACTTAAGATCCTGATGCATCTTGGTGTTTCCTAGATGGATGATAAATTTAGAATGTGTGCTTCTGATAGGATCTTTTGTTTCAACTCATCCTTGTTTACTACAAAATACCTTCCCTTATATTGAAGTTCACCCTTTTCACTAATAATCCATTCTGGATCATTTCCTCCTTTTTCCTTTATTTCCTGTACTTTTGGTTATTGTTTAGGGTTTCTCTGTAAAAGTTGTTCTAAAAAAGTGTCCTTCACAAAAGTTGTTCGGATCGTCGAGACGAAGAGGACCCTAATTGGCCTTGTTAGGATTTGTGGCCGGTGGCTGAAGTTAGGGTCTACCGAAGCTTTTCCAATGAAAACTCGCTCTAAGAGTTGGGTAGGGCATGTACAGAGGCTATGGGTCTCTCTGGGACACCCATAGGTGTCCATGAGAAGCTCCATGGCTGCTGCAACAGCCCCCCCAGCCTCTATCTTCTTTGCCACGGCCAAAAACTGAGAATAATCTCTCTCTCTCTCTCTCTCTCTCTCTCTCTCTCTCTTCAAGCTACATTTTCAGCCATGGTTTTCCTTCTTTTCCATAGGGTTTGTGATGAATAAGGTGGAGGAAGGTAGTTTCTCACCTTAGTGTGTGGTTGAGAAGCTCTTCCTTAAGTTTTCTTTTCTTCCTTTTAGTTTCTGGTTTTATGATTTCTCCGGCCAACCTTATAATTTGTATAATTTGTTCAAACCATCTACAACAATTGAAAGTCACTCATGACAGGTGTGCAAGGCCAGGTGTTAGTGTGCATAAAGTGCAAGGTGGATGGCTTAGTTCCGATGCGATAAACTTGTAAGTCGGTTTTGGTAGATTGAATGGTTCAAATTGATTGTAATTTGCTTCAGATTGATACAATGTGTTAATTAGATTGTTAGTTTGATGATATGTAAGTTGGCATATAAGTGGTGCCAACCTCTTCACATAGTTTTGGTTATGTCACAAGTTAGTGGAATCTGGGTTCGTAATAAAACCGGTGGAGCCATGAACCGGTTTGTTTCTATTTGCTAATGCATGGTTATAAGACTTGGGCCGGTTTAAAGTTTTGGGATAGTTCACGTAGGGTTTTAATTATTATAGTGAGATATGTTCGATAAGCGAGTGAACCGGCTGAGTTCGTGTGTATGACTAGTTAAACCGGTGCTTGCCTATAGTGGGCCGGTTTAGTTAGATGTTTGGACCGGTGTGAGTTTAGGTTGGTTCATAGGGAAGGATTTTAGACCGATGTGTCTAATAATTCGACGTTCGATAGTTTGACGTTTGAAGAAACAGGTAACTAACTGAGGACGGTTTTGTTTTAGCAGGAATTTAATGGTGGTGTTTATCCTTCGTGTTTAATCGTACATAAAAATGAGACACAACAACTCTAATTTATTTAATGGGGATCTAATGCAATCAAAAAAATTTAGGGTGTTACACATCCTATAGGGTGCAATAGATATGGGAGCTACTTCAGGGTATAATTCAATTATGAATTCTATTTCTCGGTTTGGGGGTAATCCAGGTAAGTCTTCTGGAAATACATCTGGGAACTCATCTACCACTGGTATTGACTTTGTCTTAGTTTGAGTTTCACTCTCTTTCTGTAACATACTAAGGAAATAAAAACACCCTTCTGTCAACTTCTGTCGTTCACGGAAAGTTACCCTAGGTTATACCATGGTTATACCCTTTTCCTTAAGAAAACGCACATCATCTTTATTTGGGTGCCACAAAATTAGAGTCTTTTGGCTATAATCCATGATTGCTTTGTTTTGTGTTAGCCAGTCCATTCCTAATATCAAATCAAACTCTTCCATGTCTAATTGAATTAAATCTACTGTAAATTTATAAGTGCCTACTCGTAAAATACTGGACGGACATCCTACATGTACCATTACTATCCCACTGGTAGGAGTTTGGATACCCAATGGTATGGTTAACGGTGTGGTAGATAACTACAGATGATTTACGTATTTTGTAAAAATAAACGATTGGGTATCTCTTGAGTCAAATAATACGATAACCCATGAATTGTAAAGTAAGATCATACCTTCAATCACCGTATTAGAGGTTTCACCATTTTCTTTGGTTGTAGGGAGGGTGAACATTCGAGGTGCAATAGGTTGACTAGTTTGTTTCCCTTTTCCTACTCCCCTTTGAGTACTCCGATTAAAGCTGGTTGAGGTGGGTGCCAGTCGCCCTGCAGTGGTTTGTTGGGAAGTTGTTGTGGAGCTTGTCGAGAAACTCCAAGTTGACTGTATTCGTGGTGGTACTGGATTGGTATTACTACTACTTATGGTCCTCATGGCATGTGGGTAGTTCCATCTCAGATGTCCTTTTTAATGACAGTTGTAACAGATTGGCTTGTCATTCTGGGTTCCCAAAGGATATACCCCGACTCTTGGGGAGTAGGGCTGATATCGAGTGTTCGAGTGTCTAAAGTTATTAACATTAGGGGAACCTCTTGAGGTTCGATTAAATTCCTTCCGGCTTGAAGCTTGCAATCCATCTAACTCCTGTTCTATGAGCATAGCTCGATCTATCACTTCAGTAAATTGCTGGTGCATAAATGCTATTACTCATGATCGAATTGTAGGTCTTAATCTTTTAAGAAATCTTCGTGTTTTTCTCTCATCAGTAGATATGACACCTGGGACAAATCGTGATAATTCCAAAAACTTAGCCACGTACTGATCTACTGTCATGCTGTTTTGCTGTAGTTGTACAAACTCTTCTATTTTGGTCTCCTTTACTACTTCCCTAAAGTAATGGTTCTGGAAGAGAGTTACAAACTCTACCCATGACAAGTTTCTTACATCTATTATTAGTTTGATGGAATCCCACCAGAAGTCAGTCTCTCCCTGAAGGCGGTAAGTTGCAAATTCCACCTAAAATTCTGCAGGTGTTTCTATAATATCCAACACCTTACGGGTCTATTTAGGCTATCTTTTTGCTATTAAGGGAGTTGGTGCTCCTGAAAATTTCGGAGGGTTTTGTTTTTGAAATTCTCGAAAAATTTTTGTCTTCCTATCTTCCGAGTTTAGTATATGCGTTACCATGGGAGTTACTACTTGTGGTGGTTGAGGAGGGCCAAATGGTACCTACTGTGTCTGCTGTTGTTACAGCAGATTAGTCATAGTTTGAAGACTTCGCAGAATTTGATTCCATTGGTTATTGTTTAGGGTCTCGTCGTTTCCATTTGATTCCGCTCCGACTCTTGTCCTTGCCATCTAAAATTAGTACCATGGCTAGTCTAATTTCTATTACTGTATGACATAGTACCATATCTAAACGTAAGATTCAGTACTATCACTTAATAGCAGCAACGAATAGATAAGTACAATCTATTGCTAAAAACAACAAATACACAAGTGCTAGGTACAGATGACAAAATGTCATAGCACTAGTCGATCTCTTCCTCCTATCTATAGTGGTCAAAATAAGGAGGAACAGATATAACTCACAAACTACTATAAATATACATAGGTCATACTTAGTATTCTATTTCTTTCTACTACAAATCCTATCTAGCTAGATCCCATGCTCACATCCTCGTCCGAGTCTTCCTCACTTTTCGACACGTCTATAACTGGAGTACTTGATGTGGTAGGTACAACAAGACTGACTACCGGGGTGAGGTTAATCATTGGCATCTCGGGCGTTAAGGGATGATATTTAGGTGATGGTGGGTGATCTCTAGGAGGTGGTACTGTAAGCAGGGCAGTCTGTTGTCCCTGTGAAGTTGGGTGAGGTGAGGACGGATCAGGCTGTCCCTGTCCTCTTACAAATGGTAGGTCTCCAGACAACTACATACTAAGTATTAACTGTTGATACTCAACAGGGCTCCTTGAGATCTCGGAAACCTCTTGAGCTACTCTTTTCAAGGATGTCACTCGATGTCGTACTACAGAATCTTGTAAGGTCCTAGGAAGATCCTCCCATCTTTGAGTGACCCCCATAATCTCAGCACTAAGAAACGCCTTAGCCTGGTTATGTGTCACAGTCCTACGGTTAGCTCTCATCTCACTTTCAACTTCTAGCTGATGCATGAGTACGTCATCCCACACAAATAAATTCATATACACCAAAGAGTTAAGGTTAGCACTTAATTCATAATCTATAATTAATAGAACTAACGGGTTTCAACAGGTAATAATGTTGACTTTCCCAAAAAGACCTAAAACCGAGCTCTGATACTAACTTTTGTCACGATCCATTTTATCTTCTAGATCGAGACAAGTGGTTTAGAAGTTAAAGATACATCATTCACATACTTCCAAAATAATTATTACATCCGAAGAACATTATTCTTATAGTTGAGATCCATAACTTTATTTTATGTACAATCCAAACTAAATATTAAGGAAAATTTCTAACTAAACTGTGTGGTTCATTTCTCGTAAACATTTCCTTAGAATCCAACTGAAGTCTCATTTCTTGAAAATTTATCCCATAAGATAGGAGTGAGTTGCAAAGCCCCGTAGAAACACTATGATTCCATAAGACATAAGTTTAAAATGCAGTATAGTAAATTGGTACTATGACATGCATATGAACCCATTTCTTTTTTTTTTTTTTAGCATCACTAGGATCCTATAGGTATATCCTGCCTGGGGCTTCATCAAGCCCAGTAAGCCTACCTTTGACACTCCTTCGCTTCAAGTTTAGTGGGGCCCACCCATGATTATCTAGCCCATATCAAGTTAATGACTACTGATTCGTGGTAGCCCCGATATCAGTTGATCAGCAGTCACCCATGATACAAACCTGGGGTTCTTTCATTTATTCGGTTGTTCCTTCCTTATTCCTCTCCAGTGATGCAAATAGACATGAAACACAATTAAAGTAGGATATAAAATTTAGCGGTGAAACAAAGCTTTTAAAAAGAAATGAACATGTATTATAAAAAATGCACAGTGTCCTACCCTGCTAGTATGTGTGTGGCAGATTTGATTCGGTTCTTCAAATCTTCTCTGTTTATAGTACAAGAGTTAGATATCTATTTTCCATATATATATATACTGAGTAATTTAGATTGTTAGTAGTGCAATGTAAAAATTAGTCAGTATCTTGGGTGGTACACATCTTTGGTAGAAACAAGATTGCCTGATAGCTCGAAATCGGAGATATTCTGAAATTTTTATCCGGGGTAGCTACTAATGCTACTCTCCCATATCTATGTCCCTTATAATTTTAGGAATTTTCTAGTAAAATTTCAGAATATTTTAATATCTCTTGTATTTTCTGTGAATTTTCATGCCATACAGAGAAATAAATTCATAATAATTCACAGAGAAGTCCTCAAGGTCTAAACTTTTCAGGGTAGGATACTTAAATGTTTATATCATGGCCATAAAAATTTTGGAGCCTAACTTAGTGGGACGCGCCCACATGCGCCACCAGCCGCGCGTGGGGGAGGAAGGCACAGCCTTCTTCTTCCTTCCACTGTGACTGGTTGCGATGAAGCTCGTTTTTTCGGCCAATCCCTGGTCTTCCTGGCCATGCATGTGAGCCCTAGGTGTTGGTAAAGTCCTGGGCTTTACACTCATGGTCAGAGCTTGACCAATGGTGGCTAGATGGAGCCCAAAATGGCGGTTGCATGGCGGAACCCTAGTTGTTCAGACCTGCAACTGCCATTTTGGCTGTCTTCCCTCCATTTTCAGATGTTGAGCCCTTCATGGGTTTTGTTCCTGACCCCAAGACGAGTCGACCCCAAGTGGTGCGGTCGGCAACGGTGGTGGCCAGAGCTATGCCTCTAGGTAGTTTTTTCGGCAAAAAAACTCGTTCCAAGAGTTAGGCAGTGCATGTGCAATGGCTTTGGGTCTCTCTAGGACACTCATAGATGTCCTTGAGAAACTCCATGGTCACTGCAATAGCCCCTCAGCCCCCATCTCACTTGCCACGTTCAAAACCACCGAGAATTATCTCTCTCTCTCTCTCTCTCTCTCTTTGGTTTTCTTAGTTTTCGACCATGGTTTCCCTTCTATTCCACTGAGTTTGTAATGAGGGTGGTGGAGGGAAAGATTTTCTCACCTCAGAATGTCGATGAGAAGCTTCGGCCTATAGTTCTCTCCTCTTCCTTCTCTCTTCCTCTCGGTTTGTGTTGGATTATATTTGTTTCCGGCGAACACCCTGAATTGTCTAGAGAATACAAGCATTCTAGGGAGTTACCGAGAGTACCTAAGGCCAGGTGTCATGCCAAGAAGTTGCATGAAATGCAAGGTGGTGTATTGGCATAATACATCATGCTTGAGTCGGTGTATTTCCTTTAATCTATCTATTATCTCATGGTTTTGATATATCTATTGATATAGTAGTTATAAGCTTGCGTATAAGGAATACCATCTATCTTTGCATGGGTGTAATCATAGCAAGGTTAGTGGAGTCTTGGTTTTATGTATTTGAACTGGTGGAGCCTTGAACTGGTTTGTTCATAATTGCTAAGGCTTGGGCTGGTTCAAGAACCATGGCTACAAGGATTTGGGCTGGTTCACGTATGGTTTAAATATTATAGTGAGTTAGATTCAAAAAGAGAGTGAACCGGTTCAGTATATGTGTGTAACCAGTTAAACTAGTGTTTGCATATAGTGGCCCAGTTTGGGTAGATTTTGAATCGGTTCGAGTAGGGTTTGGATCATAGGGAGGGTTTGGACCGATGTGTCTAATGGTTTAACCTTCGATTCTTCGGTTCAAGGAAGAAACATGCAAACTAACTGAGGACAGTTTTATTTTTAGCGAAAAATTAATGGTGGTGCTCATCCTTCGTGTTTAATCGGAAATAAAAAACGAAACACAACAATTCTAATCTTTTTAATAGGGATGTAATACAGTCAAGAAAATTTTAGGATGTTACAATTTAGACCAAAAAATAGAAAAGAAAAAGATTCATCATTTGATTCAACCTTCATATACTCATTTTTCCAAGCTACCTGTCAGCAAGACTCAAAATTAAAAATTGCTGAAGACACCAATAGGGATTACAGGTGAAACACCTGATTTGCTCACGATTAAGTTCACCAACGAATCACATTGAAACTTTTCATGAGAAACCAAACATGTTTTTCATTAACCAACTCGGCTAGTCTAGTTGGCCAAAACTCATGGCTCTCAAAAAGAGATTAGGAGTTCGACTTTTGCCAAGCCCCCAAGGCCTTTGACCTAATAATTACTTGATTTGTGTGGAATGGGAGGATTACACAGACTTCAGAATTAGTCGAGGTACGCGCAAGCTAGCCCAGACACCCAGTTAGTAAAAACATAAAATACTAACAATAAAAACAAAACCAAAAAAAAAAATCTTAAAAGTGTTTACCAATCTCCCCTTTTAAATGTTCATTACATTCCAGCATTTAGCAAGTGTAACCAAACATGGAAAGGGGAATTATCATTTTATTCAACTGCATTTCTGCTCTCATTGCACCCTCATTCATGCGTGCCAAACATAAGAGACTTTGTAATCAACCACGTGGTCATTCACTAATAACGTTATCAATATGTATGCCTACACACAGGCTCCTAAACAACCAGGGGCAGAACTAACATTTTGTTTTGGAGTGTCCAAACTTTTAAACACAAATTTTTGCCAATCGATATATTTATTATGTTTTAAATTTTGTTACATATATATATATATTTCTAATTAAAATGTAAGACTAAAATTTTTTACATGAAAAATAAAATCAAATTATATTTAGCCTCAGGAAAATATAAAAAAATAAATTAATAATTTTTTAATACATTTTAACTCAATTATTTATTAGGGTGAAACTCCACATTGTGTGATATCACGAAAGTTATCTATGATTGATATTATATAGTTTTGTCACCTTCTTTGTAGTTCTGCCATTATTAACAACTATTAATCTTGGTTAATTAGAGTTAGTGTTCCAGTTCGGACAGACCCGCGGAAGGGACCATGACTTCGGGTTGAAGAAGGCAATTTGCTAACGATGAGAACGGACATGCACAACCTTTTTGAAAAGTCTGGCATACTTGGCATAAGAAGCTTTAGATATTAGACACTCAAAGCGACACAAGTCCTAAACTAATTATAATTTAAAGCTTACTCAAGCTATTACAATAATGTTGAAAATAAACCTTGATTAGAATCATTACGTACAAAATCAGTTAAATTTTAGTTCATTAACATTATAGAATTTGCTTATACAGGCCGAGCACGAAAATTAAACTCTTACATAATTCATAATTACTTAATAAATTTCTATTTATTTTTTTTCTTAGCATGAGGACGCCAAGAAGTTTTGATTTCTCTAGAAATTTGGTATTTGTTATCCGCTGTGAAAAATCACATTCTAGAAAATTGAACAAGATCTGAAATTGAAAAAGGAGACCGTGGTCTTGCCAACGCATGGCTCGTATGTATTTAATTATAGGAATTTATTTATTTTTATTTTTTAAAAAAATGTCATACATAAACTAATGTTTTAATTTATTTTCTTATTCACCTGACATAAGTGAATGCATGACCCGTGCATTGATTGTGCTTGAAAAGTATAGTTACAATCCTCTAAATTAGATATTTATTGGCTTTAATTTAGTAGTATTTCAGTATTTTAGCTATCTTTTGATGCTAATATAGATTTATGGTTGTTTTGTAGGTTTTGGGCTTGAGTGAATCAAAAAAGGAAAAAATTGTTAAAGGGCGTTCAAACGGGTCTCAACTGTTCGAACGGCCGCCAAGGCCATTCTAATGTTTTCACAGAGCTGAAGCCAAATCAAGCAACTACAAAACTGTTTAAAATTACAGAGACTTGAATTTTCTATTCGAAGGCCTGTTCGAAGATCGTTTGAAGACTATTTCAAGCCGTTCGAATGGTTGATGGTAGCTCCATTTTATTTCTGCACTATTTAAGCAATTTTTAGGTAGAATTATAGATCGGAGCTTTTGTACGAAAATAGAGATAGATATAGGTTAATTTGAAAGCTTGTAAAGAGAAAAACTCATCTATTTCAATATAATTCATAGTTTAGACTTGAATTCATCTTGTATTTCAATTGTATTATTAATTAGTTCATGGAAATGAGTAGCCAAGCGCTCAATTGAGCTCAATTGTGAAGATCATTCAAAGGTTCCAAAGTTATCAATGGAGGTATACCATGATTTGATTGTTCTATTTTCTTAAACCTACAATTTTTAGCAATTGAATTCTAGATATCTAAAAACACATAAGCTATTGATTATGTTTAGTAAGTACAAATAGATGGTATTAGTTTATAATTCTCACATTGATTACATTTCTAAGTTCAATTGCTATGAATTCTTATTATTAAATGCTAAATTCTTCGAATCAAATACTTTTGATTGTTGTATTTGATTTGCGTTATAGAGCCTTAGGCAAATAGAATGATTAGATCAATTGAATCCAATTACTTTTCTTAATTGTTAATCTAGTTTTAATTGTTTTTGTTTTAGTCAAAACAACCAACTCTTGCAATCAAGTGATTTTTCATTTTATTTTTAGAGGTATTTTATTGTGTTTGTTGCAATTCTTGAGAGAAATAGATGCTAGTTGGAGCCTATAATTTAAATTGAACTCGATTCTCATAGAATTCAATCTCGGATTCATTGAATTATATTTCACGGTTACCTACACTTGGATAAAAATTACCAAGATTGTGTAATGAATTTATTAATGTGAGTTTTAATTAAAAAATATTAAAAAATTAAGTTATGTATAACATTATTATTTTTTATTTTAGTAATGCAAATATCTAAGGGACTTGCCACTTGTTGGGATATAACTTCAAGAACCCAATTATGCGAAGGCCATGCGAAGTCAACACCAGCTTAATTTCTATGGGCACGGTATGTAATATTCCAAAATATTGACTTTTATGTGGAAAATTAAATAAAGATATGTCATGTCAACAACCATTGGAAGCTTCTATAATTGCTGGACGGCCAACAAAAACTTTGACTAAATGTTATCTGTATTTTATTTTATTTCTAAGAGAGAGCCTCCCAGTAGAGACACTACTAAAAAATGGCCCTTTTGCTTCGGCAGTTTTTGCGACGGCTCTTTTGCCGTGGCAAAAGTCAGTTTTTGTGACAGCAGAATGACCGACGCAAAAAAGTCGTCGCAACCGTATTTGCTTCGACCATTTGCGACTGCAGAAAATTGGGGTCGCACAGATTATTTTTTGCGACAAGTTTTTACAACGGGATGTACGCCGTGGCAAAAATTATTTTGTTGTGACTGGTATTTGCGACGGCGTTGGCCGTCGCAAATTTTTTTAATCAAAACGACGCCGTTTTGACTTGGCCGCCTCCCCTGTTTCATTTTCCCCCCTTTTCCCTGTAAAGCTTATGGCCGCTGGTTGTATCGATCGATAGGATCGATGTTCATCTCTCTCTCTCTCTCTCTCTTACTTGATCCCCCTCTCTCACCTCCTCTCCATCGCAATATCCATCACCATCGATCACCGCCATTGTCACCTCCTCCCCCTCTCTGACCTCGTCTCCATCGCAGCATCAATCGCACCACCGCCAACTCATCTGCTGTGCTGCATTGCCATCTCCTCCGCTGCGCCGTACCGCCACCTCCTCCACTCTCCGCTGCGCCGCCTCGACCTCCGCCGCACCACCACCGTGTATTGTGGCTTAAGGTATGTTCTTAGTTCATCAATACTCTTATTATTTACATTTAGTCTTTGAAATATATTCTTTCTCATACATTGCCGTCCATATGTACTTCGAAATTCAAGGACCCAAGTTCCTTAGGGTTTGGTTTTGACCCATTTGTCTGCCTTTTTGACAATGGGAAATGCGATGCTATTTATTTATTTTTTTTTGAGTTTGAATCTGAGTTAACAGTCCCACATCCATAGCCATTGTCGTAGGACCATCAGGACATATCACATTACTAGCGATATAAGTGTATTCAAGACCCACATTTTCCATTGTTAATACTTTTTTCTCCAAGTTTAATATACCTGATGATTCTGAGGAGATTAACCAACTGGTGCTTAGTTTGCTGGCAGTATATATATTTTTTCCAGGTATTAATTTTGAGAGACAACAGTTCTAACACAATGCTGAAGTTCTACATTCAATAAAAGCAGTGAAACGATTTTATAACCTATTTCTATAGATACCAGCCTTTCCAGGGTAACCATTGTTGGTAGATTTTGCAAATGTCAGCATAATATCAATATATATATGTGTACACATGATACATCCAATCTAAAACAAAACTTGAAGACTTCTTTGTTTTGATTTCGTTAGAAAAGACCTTTTTATTCCCATGGCCGGGCTAGGTCAGTACCTAGCCGGGCCCTTTTTTTGTTCCAATGAATTCTAGATAAAACGATTTACCTGATCTGAAAACAAAAATATTTGCTATTAAAGCAACAACAAAGTGTCATTTCTTATTATTCTTTCTTCCTTTTTTATTTACTTTTTTAACTACTTTACTGGAATAAAAACATGAAACTATGGATTCTTACACAATGCATTTTTTTGTTATGATTTCGGTGTTTTTATCGAGCTGTATCTATCAAAAGTCCTCTAGTAAAAGAAAATATAGAACTTCTTTTTTAATTATTTAAATGAATCCTCTTTTCGTACTCTCATTAAACCCCACGTAAAAGAAATAAGTAAAAAAGTCTCTCGATGGTCATACATATTAATCAACGAATTAGAATAACAGGAAGGAGAAGGCGAAGAAGAAATACCAATAGATCGTCAGATTCGTTCAAGAAAAGGCAAACGTGTAGTTTTTTTTAGTGATAACCGGCAAAATATTGATATTAATAATAAGGCTACTAATGATCCTGATCAAACAGACGAAGTGGCTTTGATACGTTATTCGCAACAATCGGATTTTCGTCGAGACATAATAAAAGGTTCTATGCGAGCCCAAAGACGTAAAACAGTTATTTGGAAACTCTTTCAAGCAAATGCGCATTCCCCAATGAGAGCTAAAAATCATACTATTACTCTTTAATATGGCCTCAAAGAAATGTAATACTTGATAATTAGTCTCTTTGCAGTTGACAAGACTCAAGTGCAAAGGGAGTCTTTGCTTGTAGAAACCAACACAATCCAAGAAACATTATCGAAGTTTTCATGAGTCCAACTTTAACTGCATAATTTGTTTGCAACCTATGTTTATGTAATTCCTCAATAGTTATCAATAAAAGATGTTATGGTATTATCTTATTAGAGGAGCAAGAACTTAAGTTTTATGTGATGAATTTAAGCCATTTTAACTATGTTCAATAAGTTATATGAAGTTCAATTGATGTCCCTAACAATCACGTGCTCCACTAGTGCTCCCAATAAAGCTAAGAGTATTATCTTATGAAAATTAGAAAAATAAAAAATGACAGGAAAATAATAGGACAATGTTTCTTGTACTAAATGAGTATAAGAAATGTATTTTTTTTCGTAACATTGTTTTTTATATTTCTTGCATGCATGCATACATACATACACACACATACATATTTATATTTTGGTTACTTCATGCTTGCATGAGTTAATTGAAGTATAAGCTTATAACCTTAGACCCGTTCAAGAATCCTCATCGGAGTTTGTGGATTCAGCTTTGATGAGATGGTTCTTGAATTGTCCAGTTTCGGACAGTTTGGGAATGCATAAGTCTATATGGCAGTTAGTGGCTCACCATTTCAAATTGTTTATCTTTGAGGGTTATTCTGTGCGGCAGCTCCTGTTGTTCTCGACGTACATACTGAATGTAGTGTATATCAATACACTATATTTGCGTCGTGTACGTGGAGAACTGCGGGGAGATGCTGCCGGATTTTCCTTGGAGATGGACGAAGTGGTTTGAGCTGCTTTATTCCATATAGAGTGTGTATTCCTGAATGGGATAGGACCACCTACCTTTTAGAGTGGAGTTGGATGGATAGGTTTCACGATGCATGGGCATTTTAAATACATTATTTTTTAGTTGTTGTGGTGGATAAGTAATGTTGTTGATGTCGGCATGTGCAGAAGTATGGACAAGAGTTGGATTGATTTAGGCGATAGGCTATCACCGGAATATGTTAATGGGATCGATGAATTCTTGTCATTTGCATACGTCAGCCGGGATGAAACTTCTGTCATATGGTGTCCATGTAGGAGGTGTTTAAACCGATATCATAACCCACGAGATGTTGTGCGTAGCCATCTTTTAAAGAATGGGATGTATAGAAATTACAAACATTGGACAAGTCACGGGGAAACCCGTCGTCCTTTGCAGTCTTGCGGGGAAAATGAAGTGTTGGTGGAACCTAACAGTGGTGTTGACATTAGGGATGACATGGTTGGAATGATACAAGAGGCTATTCCATATGTTGGCACAACTTCTGAGAATGAAGAGGAGCAGATAGGTGCAAATAAAGAAACGACTGACTTTTTTGAACTTTTAGAACAAGCACAGACTGAATTGTATCCGGGTTGTCAGAAATTTACCAAATTGTCCTTCATTGTTCGGCTTTTGCATATGAAGGTGCTAAATGGTTGGACCGACAAGTCGATTGATATGTTACTTGAGTTATTGTGTGAGGCTTTCCCTGAGGGAGTCAATCTTTCGAAGAACTACTATGAAGCTCGCAAGATAACTGAAAATTTGGGGTTCACTTATGAGACTTGGGATGCATGCCCTAACAATTGTATGTTATTTAGAAATGAGGATGTTGATCTTAATCAGTGTGTCATATGTGGCAGTTCTAGATGGAAAGATTGTGATGATACTGTAGTCTCCAAATATAAGAACAAACCTGCAAAACAGATGAGGTATTTTCCCCTAAAGCCAAGGTTGCAGAGACTGTTTATGTCGTCACAGACGTCAAAGGCAATGAGATGGCATGCAGAGGAAAGAGTAAATGACGGGACCTTAAGGCATCCTGCTGACTCACCGGCATGGAAACATTTTGATCAGCAGAATCCAGAATTTGCCAGTGATCCCTGCAGTGTAAGGCTTGGGCTTGCATCGGATGGATTCAACCCATTCAGGTCAATGAACATAGTCCACAGTACTTGGCCTGTAGTGTTGATTCCATACAACTTACCACCTTGGATGTGCATGAAGCAACCCTTTCTGATACTATCTGTGCTTATTGATGGCCCAAAATCCCCCGGTGACAAGATCGATGTGTATTTGCAACCGTTGATTGAGGAGTTGCTTGAGTTGTGGAATGAAGGTGTAGCCACGTTTGATGCATCGACGAAAAAAATGTTTCAGTTGCATGCATGTTTGTTGTGGACAATAACTGACTTCCCTGCATATGCTATGTTGTCAGGATGGAGTACGAAAGGTAGATATGCTTGCCCCTGCTGCAATAAGGAAACTAATTCCCTATGGTTAAAGCATGGTAAAAAATTTACCTACAGGGGTCATCGTCGATTCTTACCTGACGGTCACAAATTCCGAAAGGATAAAGTTTCTTTTGATGGCACCTCGGAGATAAAAGGTAAGCCTAAAGTGTTATCTGGATCAGACCTATTGCTACAGTTAGAGTCAGAAGGAATTCTAACTCAATACAAGAGGGATGACCTTATAGAAAGACGTAGAAGATTAGAGGAAAATGACAATCCTGGACCTCAAAACCATAATTGGAAGAAGAAAAGTATATTCTATGAGTTGCCATACTGGAGACACAATTTGATCAGACACAATCTCGATGTGATGCATATAGAGAAGAATGTCTGTGACAATGTATTGTGGACTATACTGGGAGTTGCGGGGAAGTCCAAGGATAATGCAAGTGCTAGGCGTGATCTGGAGGTCATGAAACTTAGAAAAGCATTGCACCCGCAGAATAGAGGGAATAATAAAGTCTACCTACCACCTGCACAGTTTACAATGTCTAAGGAAGAGAAAGGCTTGTTCTTGAAAGTTCTGAAGGATGTTAGAGTGCCGGATGGGTATGCATCTAATATATCCCGTCATGTCCGTTTACAAGACAGGACCATTTGGGGTTTAAAGAGTCACGATAATCATGTCATGATCCAACAATTTATTCCTCTGGCTCTACGGAATACGTTGCCCAATAAGGTTGTTCAACCATTGATTGATTGAATTGAGCAACTTCTTCAGACAACTATGCTCCAAGGTGAACCGTGCAACTGAGTTACAATATATTCAGGATCGTATCGTAGTAACACTTTGTCATCTTGAGAAAATCTTTCCTCCCTCGTTCTTCGATGTAATGGAGCACTTACCTATACATTTAGCTGAAGAAGCATTGGTAGCTGGACCAGTGCAATATCGATGGATGTACTCAATTGAGAGATATCTTCTAACATTAAAAGAGTATGTCTGTAACCGAGCTTGCCCTGAAGGTTCAATAGCTAAAGGTTATGTGATGAAGGAGTGTATGAATTTTTGTGCACAATATCTACATGATGTCGAAACAAAATCCCATCGACCAGTGCGGAACATTGATGGTCCAGAGGGGAAAGGCTTGCAATATACTATTGACCTCAATTCAAAGATGCAGATTCATCGCTATGTCTTATCCAACACAAAATCAGTTGAACCATTTAGAAAGTAAGTTATTTAATTAACACTCTTCATTTTATTTTTATTAATCTTTGTACATGATATGTTGGTAATCTCTCAAATTACACAGCTTGCACCTTGCATTCATTAAACAAAGAAGGCCCAGCGCAGACGCTCGCCATATCCAACACGAGCATTTTGAAACATTCCACACTTGGTTCAAAGAACATGTACGTACTTATTACTATATGTTATACATGCATTAATTGAAAGTAACATTAAATTTTTAAACAGGTACAAACTTTGCTAACAACAAGTGATGTCACATTGTCCCAAGAAATCATTACATTGGCAGCTGGTCCTGATTCGGTTGCATGGAGGTATAATGCCTGTAATGTGAATGGGTTTCATTTTCGAGTGAAGAGCATGGATGACCATCGAGTTACGCAAAATAGTGGTGTAGCTTTAAAGGCAGAGACATTAAGTTATGCTAGTCGGAGAGATAACAATCCTCGTGTTGGGGTTGTGTACTATTATGGGCAATTAACTGACATTATAAAAGTTAGATACACTAATTGCATGCCATATATAATGTTTAAGTGTAATTGGATTGATAACAATCACGGAAAGAAGGAAGACGGCTTCAAGTTCACATTGGTCAATTTCAACCACTTGTTGTACCGAGAGAATCGAGTTATAGATGAACCGTTCATCTTCGCATCCCAAGCTGAGCAAGTTTGGTATGCTTCAGATGCTTTGGCACCACAGTGGCATGTTGTTGTCAAGATGTCCCAAAGAGGTTTGTTTGACATGAATTCTGCGGTTCCTCAAGCTGATCCGTACACAAGTCAACAATTAGACGAGAATGTAGTCGTAATTGATGACGCAGATGGTAATTGGGTTAGGGGAGGAACTGAAGGAGAGACAGTTGCTGATGTTAATACTTAGAAAATATTTCAGTCTCTTGGTTGTAACTTATGAATTTTGAACAGAATATTTGTATTTTCGTTTTGTTTTTCTTATAAATTATAAATTGTTATGAACTGTTTATTTTATGTCTTCAACTTTTGAACAATGGTTTCATTGTTTCGAGATGTATCAGGCATATGTAGCTCACTAGAAATTACATGGTTTTGAAAAAAAATGCTTACATGGTACGTACAACACGACTATATATAGTATGTTGTAATTTGTCTTGCAGATGTCTTCCTCGATGAGACGTGCCCACCGTCCTCGTACTATGTCTGAGGCACTTCGTCTAAGCTCACCTGAGAGTAGTGAAGCCTCTACACCGTCACCACTACCTGTCACGGTGGCAGCAGCATCAGCACCACCACCACCGCCGCCGCCGCCGCCGCCGCCGCCGCCAGTACCATTACCAACACCATCTGGAGGTATATAGGTTTGGTCCTTCTATATGGAAACTTGATCCTTTCGGCGTTAGCTTTAAGCATATTTATGTGAGTAGTCTCTTAGTGTGCTGAATTTTTTTTTACAAGTATAGTTTGCTTTTTGAAATGCTTCTTGGAGTGAATAAGTTTGCTTTTTGAAATGCTTCAATGAGTGTATAATTTTCAATGTTGTCTTGCTTGGTTTGGATTTTTAAGCTAGTTGAAGAGGGAAAAAAGAGTATTATGTTAGCTGTTTGGGGTTGCCTTACAATTTTCTTTTATCTTTTCTTTAAATTTTTAGGTAAAACTTGGCTTTTATATCTTTGGGCAATAAGAAAAATGATGGGGATGGTGAGCCTTCCAAACTTCTTAACAATGAGTGATTAAGTTGGTAGCAAAGTGATGATACTTGCTGCAATTAAAAGGCCATTTTTGCACAATCATTTTCTCTTATCTTTAAGTTATTGAATTTTTTTTTTTTTTTTGAGCTAGGCTTTAAGTTATTGATTTACTAGAAATGACTCGTGTCTATAATATTTTTAAAAAAATTTAAATTTATATAACAATATATTGGTGCCATTTGAATAAGTTTGAAGTTTTCTATACATTCAGGTTTTTCATCAATTGCTAATAAAACTAAAGAGCATCAAAGCAAAAAATTAGTTTGAAAAGTGAAATTTTCTCTTTTTAAGGCATGAAATTTTGAACTCTTGCATACCCAATAAATTAAAAGAATCAGATTAATGCAAGGTAGAGAGAAGTCTGACTTTTCTGCCATCCCAGTATTAGCTAATGCAAAGTTCAAATCTTCTCCTTTAAGTTTTGTCGATGGAGCTAGAATAATTTTACTTATGAATGTTTATATTTTCAAATAAATAAAAAAACTATAAAAACATGATCATGAAAGCTACATTACTTACATTATATCCAAACAAAGAAAAAAGAGAGAGAACAAATACAAGAAAACACGGTATAAACTATAAAGTACTTACATGAAAGCTACAATAGGAAAGAAACCAGGAACAACTACCCGAAATTTCAAATAAAAGTAGAAGAATCAAAGTCTCATACTTAAATAATCACAAAATGAAAAAAAAAATAAAAAAGGAGGCAGTGGGTTAGCCATTACCAGTAGAATTACAGTGGGCAGCATCTTCACTGCCAACACCGGCCAGCACCTTCACCACCGAAGTATCTTGCATCACCCATTATTGTTGTACCCCTCTACAGCTTTTTTTTTCTTTTCTTTTCATTTTCTCTCTTCTCTTTCAAGGAAAAAACCTACAGAGCTTTCAAAAAGATATCAAGAAAATAAAGAAAATTAAACAAATAAATGCATAAAACAAACAAACATTATAGCATGCATGGAGAGAAATTTAAAAAAATAAAATAAAAGTAAAAAAATAACTAACCTTTATGAATATAAGATGCTTGAAAAAAAAGTAAGATGCAAATCTTAAAAAACAAAGATTTTAAAACAGATGAACTCAATAAAGAATAAAAATACAAGAGGGTCCTACGGTCCTACCACACCACCCTTTTACGGCCTCCCCACTGATTTTGCTATCTGTCTCTCTCTTATGTCCCACAAACCAGGTACAATCAGATGGTTCAAAAATGTGCTGCAGAGAGAGTCTTAGTTAATCCCAACCATTGATTCAAATTTGAATTCGCATTGTGCCAACTGTACGGGGGAAATCTCAGACTCTCTTGCACCATAAAGCAGCTACAATCAGATGGTTGAAAGTGACGTTTTTAAGCCGGATTTGATGTTGAAAAATGTGCTGGAAATGATCTGAACTGTAGAATTTTAACAAAACAGAATACCAGCCATTGGATCAAACTGAATGAAATAGACATTTTGAAAAAAACTACTGTCTTTTGTAAGATAGATATATGCTTATTGTTGTCCCCTGTTTCTTTTCATGCATTTTCATCTCTGCAAAATCATGTACACATATATTAGTATATTTTTTTTTCACTTGATTGGGCAATACTTCTTTGTGCCTATCTGATATTATCAAATTTTACCATGATTTCTGATATTGTAATTGGCTATTGAGTCTTGCTTGGGGTAATGTTTTCAATGTTCTCTTGCTGTGTTGAATGATACAGGTGTTGAGGCATCATCTTCATCAATTGGTGGTCGAGGCATTGCTAATGGCATTTCAGGTTGGGGTCTAACCATTAAAAATGTGGTGGTGCAGTTCGATGAGTTTGGAGAGCCCATTGGCGATGATAGCACCCGAATGTCTAGCCAACTTGGCCATCTAGTAGCGGAACGAGTTCCCTTCAACTATTTAGATTGGGATAACGTGCCTGATAATATCAAAGATGGCATTTGGAATGATGTAGAGGTAGTAATACATAAACTTGCTATTTTTTTAAGTTACTTGAACTAAAATGTTAGCTAATTTTCTATATTTTCTTATTTGTAGGATAACTTGGTATATTGTCCGCCTGAATATAAAGTGGTTTGCATGAAGTCATGCTCTAAGATTTGGAGAGATAAGAAGACTAAGTTAAAGAAAAAAACACACTTTTTTCCATACAAGGATGACCCCCTCCTTGATACTAGACCCCCTAAGAATGTCATGCCAGAAGTTTGGAAAGAACTTGTGACTTATTGGAGGAGCCCCAAAGCACAGGTAATAACTTTTGGCTGCATTCGTGTTTGTTTTGTGCAGGTTTTTTCTCCCTCTTGTTAGAGACTCACAATTTTAACTTTATGTTTTAGTTCTTGCAATCTGTTTTTGTTTGCTAAACCTAGGATTGCATAATTTATTGGGTCCAAATTCATGTTTGACAATAATGTAGGAGATATCGAACCGAAATTCTGCTAATAGAAAGCATCGTGCCATACTTCATCGAACTGGAAGGACGCATCTTCGCCAAATACGACAGAAAGTATATAATTCAAGTTACTTAATTTCAGTTCATGAAAACAATTATTTGAATATAACATCTTAAATTGTTTTATAATTGCAGCTATCAAAAGAAGGGAAGAGGACTGACAGGATGAGCATCTACATTGCGTCACATAGGACTTCTGACCCAGAGGTGGCAGCCATTGTTGTAAGTATACTTGTATAGTGGTCCTTTAGTAATAGTTTCAATTTTTTTTTTTTTTGTAAATAATTCCCATTTTTGTAGGCTGAATTTGAGCGGCGACTTGAGGCGGTGCCTGAGGAGGAGAGGACTGATGAGGTTCGAGACAGCATTTTCATAAAATTGATGGGGAAGGATGAGCATGGATATTGCCGGACCTATGGTATCGGTATACTACCATCAGATTTACAGTGTAGGAGTGCTAGTTCATCGCAGTCAACTGGCTCGTCGCAGCCGCCCCCACAGGGCCCTAGTGTCGAGGAGATCACTCAGCACGTCACTCAGCACGTCACTCAGCACCTCACACAGTTTAAAGATGATATTAGGGAGTTAGTTATGCTAACAGTCACCCAGTGTATAGGTTTGCAGGGTGCAGGCAGTACGAGAGCAGCTATGCAGGTTTGATAAAATACCCCTTTTGTTATAATGACATATGCATTACAAAGTAATTAGTAATAAACATTTACTTAAATATGTAGGTCCCAGATGCATCTAGTGGCCATCAAGTATTTCAGGAGTCCGTGGGTGATGATGTTATACCTTCTGCATCGCCAGCTACGCCACCATCAGCTACACCACCATCAGCTACGCCACGACCTACTGACCAGGTATAGTATTATATATATTTAATGTGAATTTATTTTGTATAAAACACTCACGAGGTGTGAGGACAAACAGCACGGTCACCAGAGTCTCGGTTAGGGAGTTGTAGGATTTTTTATAATATTAGGACACTTTAAGTTCTAAATTTCAAATTTCGTCGTTTTCGGGCCCAAAATCCACAAACGGTCTAGGAACGGCATAAAACTTAGCACGTAGCACGATTTAGGCGATGATGATGTCTGGCGACAAACGGCACATTCGCCAGATTCCCGGTTTTAGAATTATAACATATTTTGTAATATTATCACACTTTAAGTTTTAAAGTTTAAGTTATTGCTTTTTTGGCCCAAAATCCACGAACGGTCAAGGAGGTTCTGTTATACAGCTAGGTTTTCCCTTGAGAAAGATCTATGCCTGCCCTCCCTTGAGAATTCGTGAGCCATTTGGGGCAATGTATTGAGCTTCTATCAATTTTTTGGGTAATAGAACACTTGCCCCCCAATAAATAAAATCCTGTTTAGAGCATACACCAATTGAAGAATCTGACGCATATGAATGAAGATTATAAGACTTCTGACAATAGAAATTCACAATCATCATGTGAACAACCACAAAGGGAGAAATAAACACAATACTATTAATAAACAATGGGTTTGTGTTACATTAGCCACCTAAGAAGACATAAAAGTTAAACCAGGACAGACCAGGGGTTTAGGAAAACTGAAGCAATTGATCTAACCACTGGCACACCTTGAATTAGGAGTATGCTTCTTCTTTCTCTTAATTTGCTTTCTCATGAGGATGGAGAAACCAGCAAAACCAAACTTCTTTCTATTTGCCAGCAGCTGCTTATGGCCATTTTCCCCTTCAACCTTCCTCTGCATCTCGAGCTTTTGAGGTCAGAGATGTATATTGCTCAATTGAAATAGTAACCCCCTCAGGCTTCTTCTGGAAACGTTTAGTGGAGAGCTCACTGCTTGATAGGGCCTTCATCTCTACAAGAGCAACAGCTTCTGTGGCTGTGGCTGTGGCTGTGGCAGCTTCCTTCATTTTCTTGGCAGCAACCAATCTGATCTCAGCTGTTTTAATTCTAGTTTTTGTCTGTTCAATCTCGGACAACCATTTAAAACGGCTAATTTTGCTGCTTCTCCCATTTTCTTGTACTCCTCTGCCTCGGAACTCAACTATTGAAGCTCTCTTGATACAATAATGGGATTATCTGAATGACATTTAACTTCAGCATTTTGGACCAGTTGTAGCTTCAGTCTTGTTTTGTTTACCTCTTCCTCAAGTGACAAAACTTTTAAGGAATTTAAAGATAATCACTTCTGAGTCTTTTCAAGTAAGAGTCTTTCCTTCTCTATTTTCCTGTTAAATGATTCAACAGTAGCTCGAATGCCAGGAAGATCATTTGTAGTTCCTGTAAGGTTCAACTTGGCTTGTTTCAATTCCAGAAAGATGAATCCAAGAGCTGAAGAGGGGTAGAGGCTGAAAGCACGAGTAGAATCCTGACCATGGCCTGCAAGGATTTCATGGTTTTCCTTTTCTGCTTAATTTCAAAGCAGGATTCACATTTATATCTTTTCTTTAAATTTGCATTGGAGGCTGCATTGACTTCAAATGCTTCTTTCTGTAGCTTTTGTTTAAGTTCTTCTACAATCATTTTGGTTGTTTCCAGTTCTTTCAAGACAGAAAGTGCTTTCCTTTCTTCTGGCATCAGATCTTTCTCCAACTGCACAACCAGTTCCTCCACTTTGGGGATGTGAACTGCTTCAATGTCATGCTGCCATTAATGGAAACAACTCAACAAACCAAAAATTTTTAATCAAAAACAAATAAAACTCACAAAAAATAAACTTTAATAGCATTTTATCTAATATAATAACACTTTAAATTTTGAAGTTTAAATTCATCGTTTTGGAGTCCAAAATCCACGAATGGTCTAGGAAAGGCGTGAAACTTGGCACGCAGCACGGTTTAGGCAATGATGACGTGTGGAAAAAAACGGCACAGTCGCCGGATTTCCGGTTTGGGAATTATAGCATTTTTTCTAAAATTAAAACAGTTTAAGTTATAAAGTTCAAGTTTTGTCATTTTGGAGTCCAAAATCCACGAACGGCCTAGGAATGGCATGAAACTTGGCACGTAGTACGGTTTCGGCAATAATGACATGTGGGGAAAAACGGCACGGTCGCCGGATTCTCGGCTTGGGAATTATAGCATTTTTTCTTAAATTAGAACACTTTAAATTATAAAGTTCAAGTTTTGTCGTTTTGGAGTCCAAAATCCACGAACGGTCTAGGAATGGCGTGAAACTTGGCACGTAGCACGGTTTAGGCAATCATGACGTGGGGGGAAAAACGGCACGGTCGCCGGATTTCCGGTTTGGGAATTATAGCATTTTTTCTAATATGATAACACTTTTAGTTATAAAGTTCAAGTTTTGTCGTTTTGGAGTCGAAAATCCACGAACGGCCTAAGAATGGCGTGAAACCTGGCACTTAGCACGGTTTAGGCAATGACGACGTGTGGGGAAAAACGGCACGGTCGCCGGATTTCCGGTTTGGGAATTATAGCATTTTTTCTTAAATTAGAACACTTTAAGTTATAAAGTTCAAGTTTTGTCGTTTTGGAGTCAAAAATTCACAAACGGTCTAGGAATGGCGTGAAACTTGGCACGTAGCACGGTTTAGGCAATCATGACGTGGGGGGAAAAACGGCACGGTCGCCGAATTTCCGGTTTGGGAATTATAGCATTTTTTCTTAAATTAGAACACTTTAAGTTATAAAGTTCAAGTTTTGTCGTTTTGGAGTCCAAAATCCACGAACGGTCTACGAATGGTGTGAAACTTGGCACGTAGCACGGTTTAGGCAATCATGACGTGGGGGGAAAAACGGCACAGTCGCCAGATTTTCGGTTTGGGAATTATAGCATTTTTTCTTAAATTAGAACACTTTCAATTATAAAGTTCAAGTTTTGTCGTTTTGGAGTCCAAAATCCACGAACGGTCTACGAAAGGTGTGAAACTTGGCACGTAGCACGGTTTAGGCAATGATGACTTGTGGGGACAAACGGCACGGTTGCCGGATTCCCGGTTTGGGAATTATAGCATTTTTTCCAATATAATAACACTTTTAGTTTTAAACTTCAATTTCGTCGTTTTTGGGCCCAAAATCCACGAACGGTCTAGGAACGGCGTGAAACTTGGCACGCAGCACGGTTTAGGCAATGATGACGTGTGGAGAAAAACGGCACGGTCGCCGGATTTCCGATTTGGGAATTATAGCATTTTTTCTTTAATTAGAACACTTTAAGTTATAAAGTTCAAGTTTTGTCGTTTTGGAGTCCAAAATCCACGAACGGTCTACGAATGGCGTGAAACTTGGCACATAGCACGGTTTAGGCAATCATGACGTGGGGAAAAAAACGGCACGGTCGCCGGATTTCCGGTTTGGGAATTATAGCATTTTTTCTTAAATTAGAACACTTTAAGTTATAAAGTTCAAGTTTTGTCGTTTTGGAGTCCAAAATCCACGAACGGCCTACGAATGGCGTGAAACTTGGCACGTAGCATGGTTTAGGCAATGATGACTTGTGGGGACAAACGGCACGGTTGCCGGATTCCCGGTTTGGAAATTATACCATTTTTTCCAATATAATAACACTTTTAGTTTTAAACTTCAATTTCGTCATTTTTGGGCCCAAAATCCACGAACGGTCTAGGAACGGCGTGAAACTTGGCACGCAGCACGGTTTAGGCAATGATGACGTGTGGGGAAAAACGGCACGGTCGCCGGATTTCCGATTTGGGAATTATAGCATTTTTTCTAAAATTAGAACACTTTAAGTTATAAAGTTCAAGTTTTGTCGTTTTGGAGTCAAAAATCCACGAACGGCCTAGGAATGGCGTGAAACTTGGCACGTAGCACGGTTTAGGCAATGATGACGTGTGGGGACAAACGGCACGGTCGCCGAATTCCTGGTTTGGGAATTATAGCATTTTTTCTAATATAATAACACTTTTAGTTTTAAACTTTAATTTCGTCGTTTTTGGGCCCAAAATCCACGAACGGTCTAGGAACGGCGTTAAACTTGTCACACAGCACGGTTTAGGCAATGATGACGTGTGGGGAAAAACGGCACGGTTGCCGGATTTCCGGTTTGGGAATTATAGCATTTTTTCTAAAATTAGAACACTTTAAGTTATAAAGTTCAAGTTTTGTCGTTTTGGAGTCCAAAATCCACGAACGGCCTAGGAATGGCTTGAAACTTGGCATGTAGCACGGTTTAGGCAATGATGACGTGTGGGGACAAACGGCACGGTTGCCGGATTCCCGGTTTGGGAATTATAGCATTTTTTCCAATATAATAACACTTTTAGTTTTAAACTTTAATTTCGTCATTTTTGGGCCCAAAATCCACGAACGGCCTAGGAATGGCTTGAAACTTGGCACACAGCACGGTTTAGGAAATGATGACGTGTGGGGAAAAACGGCACGGTCGCCGGATTTCCGGTTTGAGAATTATAGCATTTTTTCTAATATGATAACACCTTTAGTTATAAAGTAAAAGTTTTGTCGTTTTGGAGTTGAAAATCCGCGAACAGCCTACGAATGGCGTGAAACTTGGCACGTAGCATGGTTTAGGCAATGAAGATGTGTGGGAAAAAACGGCACGGTCGCCGGATTTCCGGTTTGGGAATTATAGCTTTGTTTCTTGAATTAGAACACTTTAAGTTATAAAGTTCAAGTTTTGTCGTTTTGGAGTCCAAAATCCACGAACGGTCTACGAATGGCGTGAAACTTGGCACGTAGCACGGTTTAGGCAATCATGACGTGGGGGAAAAAACGGCACGGTCGCCGGATTTCCGGTTTGGGAATTATAGCATTTTTTCTTAAATTAGAACACTTTAAGTTATAAAGTTCAAGTTTTGTCGTTTTGGAGTCCAAAATCCACGAACGGTCTACGCAATGGCGTGAATGGCGTGAAACTTGGCACGTAGCACGGTTTAGGCAATCATGACGTGGGGGGAAAAACGGCGCGGTCGCCGGATTTCCGGTTTGGGAATTATAGCATTTTTTCTTAAATTAGAACACTTTAAGTTATAAAGTTCAAGTTTTACCGTTTTGGAGTCCAAAATCCACGAACGGTCTAGGAATGGCGTGAAACTTGGCACGTAGCACGGTTTAGGCAATCATGACTTGGGGGGAAAAACGGCACGGTAGCCGGATTTCCGGTTTGGGAATTATAGCATTTTTTCTTAAATTAGAACACTTTAAGTTAAAAAGTTCAAGTTTTGTCGTTTTGGAGTCCAAAATCCACGAACGGCCTACGAATGGCGTGAAACTTGGCACGTAGCATGGTTTAGACAATGATGACTTGTGGGGATAAACGGCACGGTTGCCGGATTCCCGGTTTGGGAATTATAGCATTTTTTCCAATATAATAACACTTTTAGTTTTAAACTTTAATTTCGTCATTTTTGGGCCCAAAATCCACGAACGGTCTAGGAATGACGTGAAACTTGGCACACAGCACGGTTTAGGCAATGATGACGTGTGGGGAAAAAACGGCACGGTCGCCGGATTTCCGGTTTGAGAATTATAGCATTTTTTCTAATATGATAACACCTTTAGTTATAAAGTAAAAGTTTTGTCGTTTTGGAGTTGAAAATCCATGAACGGCCTACGAATGGAGTGAAACTTGGCACGTAGCACGGTTTAGGCAATGAAGATGTGTGGGAAAAAATGGCACGGTCGCCGGATTTCCGGTTTGGGAATTATAGCATTTTTTCTTGAATTAGAACACTTTAAGTTATAAAGTTCAAGTTTTGTCGTTTTGGAGTCCAAAATCCACGAACGGTCTACGAATGGCGTGAAACTTGGCACGTAGCACGGTTTAGGCAATCATGACGTGGGGGAAAAAACGGCACGGTCGCCGGATTTCCGGTTTGGGAATTATAGCATTTTTTCTTAAATTAGAACACTTTAAGTTATAAAGTTCAAGTTTTGTCGTTTTGGAGTCCAAAATCCACGAACGGTCTACGAATGGCGTGAAACTTGGCAAGTAGCACGGTTTAGGCAATCATGACGTGGGGGGAAAAACGGCGCGGTCGCCGGATTTCCGGTTTGGGAATTATAGAATTTTTTCTTAAATTAGAACACTTTAAGTTATAAAGTTCAAGTTTTATCGTTTTGGAGTCCAAAATCCACGAACGGTCTAGGAATGGCGTGAAACTTGGCACGTAGCACGATTTAGGCAATCATGACTTGGGGGAAAAAACGGCACGGTAGCCGGATTTCCGGTTTGGGAATTATAGCATTTTTTCTTAAATTAGAACACTTTAAGTTATAAAGTTCAAGTTTTGTCGTTTTGGAGTCCAAAATCCACGAACGGCCTTCGAATGGCGTGAAACTTGGCACGTAGCATGGTTTAGGCAATGATGACTTGTGGGGACAAACGGCACGGTTGCCGGATTTCCGGTTTGGGAATTATAGCATTTTTTCTTAAATTAGAACACTTTAAGTTATAAAGTTCAAGTTTTATCGTTTTGGAGTCCAAAATCCACGAACGGTCTACGAATGGCGTGAAACTTGGCACATAGCACGGTTTAGGCAATGATGACTTGTGGGGACAAACGACACGGTTGCCGGATTCCCGGTTTGGGAATTATAGCATTTTTTCCAATATAATAACACTTTTAGTTTTAAACTTCAATTTCGTTGTTTTTGGGCCCAAAATCCACGAACGGTCTAGGAACGGCGTGAAACTTGGCACGCAGTACGGTTTAGGTAATGATGACATGTGGGGAAAAACGGCACGGTCGCCGGATTTCCGATTTGGGAATTATAGCATTTTTTCTAAAATTAGAATACTTTAAGTTATAAAGTTCAAGTTTTGTCGTTTTGGAGTCCAAAATCCACGAACGGCCTAGGAATGGCGTGAAACTTGGCACGTAGCACGGTTTAGGCAATGATGACGTGTGGGGACAAACGGCACGGTCGCCGGATTCCCGGTTTGGGAATTATAGCATTTTTTCTAATATAATAACACTTTTAGTTTTAAACTTTAATTTCGTCGTTTTTGGGCCCAAAATCCACGAACGGTCTAGGAACGGCGTGAAACTTGGTACGCTACACGGTTTAGGCAATGATGACGTGTGGGGACAAACGGCACTGTCGCCGGATTCCCAGTTTGGGAGTTGTAGCATTTTTTCTAATATAATAACACTTTGGACACTTTAATATTTAAAGTTTGATTTATTTTACACAACTTATCCAAATATTATACTTATGATTGTAGGGTGGTATAAAAGTAAGTTTGCTTAGTGTGGGGCTTCCAAAACTGAAGGTGGCTGAGGGACTGCTTGTAAGTATGGACCCATTCACAGAATTGGATGGAGAACCTTTGGGTCCAAACTTCTACAAGGTGTTTGTTCAAACTGCGAGAAAACCTAACGCTCTTTTAGAAAGACCGCGCCATGGCATTGAAACTGTGGGAGAATCGATTGACCAATACGTTGCATGGAAATCTGTTGATGTAAATTACAACTTTTTTTATATATCTTTTTTATGGTTTCATTAATGATATGATATTGCATATATGTTGCCTATATCAATCATATTGGTAATTGTTTTATTTTTATTTTTTTAGGTTATTGAAAAGGATTAGGTTTGCCATGATGATCGGGGTTGAAGGGGCTGTTAATGTTTTATTTCGTTTTGTATTTTGAATTACTACATGTTTGGGCACACTTGGATGTTGGTGTTTCACATTTTCGGAAAACTTTGTTGCATGTATTAGAACTTCAATTATTATGTTGTAGAAAAACTATAATTCTAATATTTGTAATATTTTTTGTGGACATGGATTATGAAATTTGGTGAATGAATGTTTTTTTTTTGGTGAATGAATTCATTATTTTCTTTTATGTGTAAACAGGAATTTCAAGGAAATTTGGTGAATGAATATTTTTTCATTAATTAATTCAGTTATATTATTTCATGTGTACACAGGATTTTTAGTGAATTAAAAAAATATTAAATTTAATATAATTTATTAAATTTTTTCTGTACTTTTTGCGACGGCAGGGTATTTTTTTGCGACGGCCACAGCTGTAGCGAATGTTTAAGTTTTAGTGACACAAATTTGTTATGACAATTCATATGCGTCACTAATAACATGCTTTTGCGACGGTAGTATTTTTATTTGCGACGGCATAATTTCGTCGCTAATATAATGGAATCCTGCGTCACCCATTTTGCGACGGTTGATGCCGTCGCAAATAAGGCTATTTTGCGACGGATAATTGCGACAGCACTCGCCCGTCGCAAAAAATGGTCTGCCACGGAGTATTTGCGACGGGTATGATGCCGTCGCAAAAGGCAATCTCCCGTCGCACATACCGTCGCAAAAGACTTTTGCGGCGCCATTTAAAACGACACCCCATTTGCCGTCGCAAAACCGTCGCAAAAGCTTTTTTGCGACGGCGTCATCTCTTTTGCGACGGCATTCTCCCGTCGCAAAAACTCATTTTTTTAGTAGTGAGATAATTTATTGAGTGTTATTGAAGCATTACGTGTCCTTGCACCTCTTTTTATTTGAAGCGAGTCTCTTACTTATTATGTAGAATATTTGATCCTGCTTAAGGAGTAACTGTTTAATATGACCGTCACACAATATTATTATATTTATCTAGCGTGACATTCTATTCAAATTTTAATAAATATGAAATTTTTTACATGATAAAAATTTTAAATTTAAATACCCACCATACAACGAGAATAATGTCTGTAATTTTTCAAAAGTATTATTTCTCTCCACACATGACATTAGATAAATAAATTGAAAACTTACTATACAACTAAAATAATGTCTATCACTTTATGAGAGATGGAACATGGATAATATGCTATTCTTTTAGTGGTGAATAATTTTTCGGTAGTCATGACGTAAAGCCAACTGGAACTTTTAGTATGTTAATCTTATGGACAATGCTATACAAACATAAAATTTATACAGAATTCTCACACAAAATGATACGTTTGAATGAGAATTGTTTCACTAAAAAAAAATACACTTAACATAGTGATTTTTATTTATAAAATTACTACTGACACATCATTCTGACGAAAATTTCTATACAATTTTTTTGTAAGAATAGTATTTTCTTAAACTTATATGTAATTAAGTCTAGCTGTAGTTAACTTGGCGTTAAAAATCTACCTGATTGCCAATAGCAATGGCATGTTAATTCTTTACTCTTTTTATTTTATATCAGAGCTTGCTCGGCTCAACTAATCTTTTTCTCAGTTTGGTCAATGGCAGATTATTTATGACAGGACTAGGAGATTCAAGAAGAATTGTCAAATTTAGAACTCAGAAAGTTTGAATTTACAACTCATCCCTATCTCTAATAAGTAAATTTACAAGTTTAAAAAGCTCTTTAGCGCCTAGTTTACTGATCAGTTTGGAATGCAACCCGGTTTGATAACATTATCAATTTTTATTTTTTGTTGTGTATTTTTACTGTGTATTTTTTGTAGTCTGGTGATGAGCATTTGTAGGTTACCATTATGACAAATAGTACCTAAACAATGCTTTAAAAACAGATAACACTCTCATTTTACGTTTTTTTTCAAATTTTGTAAACAACTAAAAACAAAAAAATATTAAAAAACATTATTCTTTTTGTTTTTTTCAAAAAAAATAAAAAACAAAAACAAAAAAAGGTTACCAAACATAGAATTTTAAATGTATAAGGGGAGAACCAATGAAGGAAAAAAAGTTGAGGTACAGTTGCTCTGATTCATCATTTTATTTGGACCAAAAAAACAGAAGAAGAAAAAGATTCATCATTTGATTCACCCCTCATATTTCATTTTTCCAAGCTACCTGTCAGCAAGACTCAAAATTACAAACTGCTAACGACACCAATAGGGATTACAGGTGAAACACCTGATTTGCTCACAACTTATTTCGCCAGCGAATCACATTGAAACTTATCATAGGAAATCAAACATGTTTTTTATTTTCTATTTTGTATATAAATAAAAAAAATAAAACATAGAAAACTAACAATAAAAACAAAAAACAAAAAACAAAAAGCAAAATCTTGAAGGAGAATAATCATTTCATTCACTTGCATTTCTGCTCTCATTTCATTCTTGCACCCTCATTCATGCCCAACGAACACGAGAATTTGAAATCAACCACATGGTTATTCACTAATAACATTATCAATATTCTTGTATTCATTAGGATATCTGATAAACTATATTCATGTAACGTGACGTGACGTTTGGATCTTGTATTTATGAAAAAAAAATTCAAATAAAATGAAAGCTATATATATTTGTATTTATATGTATTCATATATATATATATATATTGGTTGGGTTAAAAAATGAGAAGAAATTGAACAGTTATTTGTGAAAAAAATTTATTTTTTTATTTGGTTACCTAAAAAAATGAATATAAACATGTAAGTAATTTTGTGTCTCTTTCATTTTCCTTCCTCTATCAAATTCAAGATCTAAATATATCATAAGGTTCACTCATCAGAGGGCCTTGTTTTTCCTTTCCTCTTACCCAAAAACCAATTTATATTTCATAGGATCTTGATTATTTTATTAATTCTCTTAGCCATGGAAAAAAATTTTAAATAAGAAGTTTAAAACATTATTTATAAATGATTGTTTTGTGGCTAACGCAATAACAACTTGTTTACTAAAATAGGTGGATCCAATTCCAAACTCATTTATCGAGGGCTGATTTTTTAGTGAATTTACCAGTTTGGGTTATACACAGGTTATACAATTTAGTGATTCCCCAAACTTTCTAAAACCTTACGTATTATAATTGAATCCCTATGTAAGTTTTATAATTTCTTGTTGGCAAGAGCCCCATTTGAGATGTGAAAAAAGGCCCTAAAGAAAGAAGGACGAAAATTAATTCTGCTAGTTAACTACAAAAAAAACACTAGTTTAACCCCAAAAATTAAATTGTACGAAAAATTTTTCAAGGCCCAATTTTGTAAAAATCTTATGTGTTATACTTAAGTTCCTATGTAGTTCCTCTATTTTTGGTTTAGAAGGAAGAACGTGGTCCAAATGCCACAAAAAAAAAAAAAAAAAAGAAAAAAAAAAAAAACCCTAATAGAAAAGAAGCCTAAAAACAGCAAACTAGTTAATTTTAAAAGAAGAAACATCAGTTTAATAAAAAATAATAATATAAAATTTTTTACAACAAATTAAAAAATATAAAAGCCTTGTTTAAAGGTGTCGCTTTGGGCTTTAAAATATCTCAAGACACTCCTATACCGAACGCACCTCAGGTCCACCTGGTAAAGGAATGTCTCACTATATTGTGAAAGGAGGAGCAATGGTGATATGGGGCTCCAAAAGGAGTAAATAATCACTCGTTTTTTTTTTTTTGTTTGAGGGAGGGGGTGTGCGCGTGTTATATAGTTATTAATATCGTACCATATCAATCTGTACTGGGCGGCACTGGCCATATGATGGTACAAAGAAGGTTAGATTTCGTACTAGTCCATACCGCAAATACTGGTCGATACTAGTGGTACTAGCCAATACTGGATTTATCGGATAGTATCGGATTTTGTGTAATTTTTTCTAAAATAATTTATATTTCTTGTATTTGAGAATTAATTTTTATTAGAACTTGTGTTAAACATTTATTAGACAATTAATATGTATTTAAATATTTTAAAACATATACTTGGTTGATAAGAAGTTTGTATTAAGTTTTTATAAGTAAATATATATTTTTGTAAGTATATAATACTTATAGCAATAAATCCAATACGGTATCCTGTAATACAATGATACTGTTACATACTATACTAATGAAAAAAATAATACATTGACCGATATGATATTGACAATTATAGTGTGTTGTTGAAGCCTACCGAACTCTTAGTAAAGTTGGAGCTCAGGCTAAAACTTGAGTTCAGTTCAGTTGGGCCTGGGCATTTGGGTTTGGATTTGGGTTGGGTGGCACCTTATCCAACCCCTAGTGAAGTTGCACACAAGAACAAAACAAGTGGAAGAAAATTTTGCATAGTTTCTGTTATAGGGCAATTTAAAAATTCATCCGATCTGCCAACCCAACCGACCCAAATTGACCCGCTGACATTTGGTTGGTTTCGTTTGATTAATTTGGGTGGGTAACGGGTGAAATTTGTAAATTTTAACTTTTTTCGATTTAGGTCTCGGATTTTTATTACTCTGACTCGACCTGACATAACACGGCCCGACCCGAAATGACATTATCAAAATACTACCTAATCTTTTATACACCTTTATCTTTATAAGCCTTATCCCTTACCTGTAAGACTTGATTGTCAATTCTTATTACCTACTATCCTACTACCTAATACCTATCAAACTACCAAAATACGATTTTAATTCAATATTTTTTTATCTCAATTCTAACACTATTAAAAAATTCACTTGATCCGCCAAGCCGGCTCAACTCGAACCCAACTCAATCACAAACTGAATCGAAATCGATTCCAATATTTATGAATCCGATTTTGATAGTTCGATTGATGAGTCACTACTTAACCCGACTCAATTCAATGACAGTTCGATTAGTTAGTCATTACCTAACTTGACTCAATCCAAACGACAGTTCGATTAGTGACCCAATTCAACGA
Source organism: Euryodendron excelsum (assembly GCA_033060915.1). Taxonomy (NCBI): domain Eukaryota; kingdom Viridiplantae; phylum Streptophyta; class Magnoliopsida; order Ericales; family Pentaphylacaceae; genus Euryodendron; species Euryodendron excelsum. The sequence continues at coordinate 31,778,898 of CM065385.1, read as the reverse complement.
CGGTTCGATTAGTGAGTCATTACTTAATTCGACCCAATCCAAACGACGGTTCGATTAGTGAGTCACTACCTAACTCGACCCAATCCAAACGACGGTTCAATTAGTGAGTCACTATCTAACTCGACCGAATTCAACTTGTGAACCTCCCTAAACTTCACCGAATCCAACTTGTGAACCTCCATAGTCTCTACATCGTATTATGTGTATGTTTATGATATGTGAAGGGAATTATCATGGTAACGGTTACACAAACTCATCAAACTTTTTTCAAATTTATCTTTTGCGAAAGGAATTTATATGTATATGTATATATATATATTAATAATTTAAAAAGTTAAGATTCACTATTCCAGTGATAATTGTTGAAGGATGAATTGGTCAAGTGTGCTTCAATAGTGACTTTATATGCTGATATATAACTAAATGGCTCTTAAATGCTACTTAACAACTGCCTTTGATCGATGATTAAGTTTTAAACAGCATATTAAATAGATTGGGGATGTCTTGTCGTTTTCATTACTGAACTCATTTTCACACACACACACACACACACACATATATATAGACAGTGGGAGATTCAAACAGCTTCATAATTAACCCAGAATAATCCATTATGTCCGTAGTAAATTCCTAGTACATTCAAAAGTCACTGGCTAGCCTCGAACAGCATGATATAATGGATTATTCTGGGTAAAAACCCTCATATTCTGGGAAAAAAAACAAACGTATCAGAACAAAGTGACAGAAGAGTATATGAAGTGGAGCTTGCAGCAATGCCCCACTCATCTCTTACTGAACACAGAGAGAGAGAGAGAGAGAGAGAGAGAGAGAGGATAACATGGCAGAACAATGAAGCTGTTTGTGAAATGTCAAACTTCTCAAAGTCTCAGGGTGAGATCCGGGGCCGGTTCATCTATGTCCAATGATGGAATCTCCTCTAAGAAATTAATGTCCGAACCTCCTGCCGGTGCAAAAACCTGATCAGTCACCTGGTCTTCATCCATCTGGCGGAAGCTACCGGGCCACAACAGCTCGGCCTGATCATCATCCTCCACGAAAATTGGCAGACCGGCATGCCCTTGTCCAAATCTTGTACTGCTTCTAAAATCGAATGGCCGAACTGGCTGTCCAAAGCCATTGTGCACCGAAGAATGTGCTTTGATTCCTAGGGACCTGAATGACAACGATGCATTGAGAGGCGGCAGAGATGCCAAGCTAGAAAGCCTTTCCGAAAAAATGCCCATTCGCATAGCCCTCTTTGCCAGTGTCCTCTCTCTCTTGTGTGCATTCTGGTGGCCGCCAAGGGCCTGGGAGCTAAAGAATTTTCGCCGGCAGTAATTGCATGGAAAAAGTCGCGGAATGGCTGAAGCTGAAGTTCGGGATAAAGGCTCATTGCTGCTCTCGCTTGTGTCCTGTCCTGCTAAATCATCTTTACTGGAGTTGATCCAGTTGAGAGCTAAGTCAAGGGCGACTGGCTCGGAAACTGATTGAGCCGCTATGGAATTTGTGAGGTGGGCAGAGGCAATGAGGCTGTCAATGGAGGGACGTCCTCTGAAAGTTTCTTGAATGGATATGTTGGAAGCAACTTGGCCGCTGACTTCTGAATCATTTTCTGAGCTAGCGGCCGCCAATTCAAGGTCAAAGGCTGGTGATTTCATGTTCTTCTTGTGCTGCATTTGTGAGGAATAGGGTAATTTAGTACATCAAAATGGACCATATATAATTGCTTCAATCGCTAGTCATCTAGTTCGGTGTCTCGTAAACACTACAACTTGAAACATAGGACCTATAATTGCTTCAACCATTGTCATGTCATCCAAAATGAAACATTTTCTTTTACTCCTGTTCCTTCATAGCATGCAACACTTTCATCTCAAATTCTACACCGAAGCTATGTTCGTTTCGACAAACATGTCTAATTGAAAATTTTAGTTACTGAAAATATGCCTAATATTATGGTTTTCTGAATTCACCCTCCAATTTGATTAATGTACCGAATCATCTCACTGTAGGGAATAGGAAGCTACTGCAAAATTTACTGTCCGAATAAAGTTCCATAGGCAACAGCCTCTTTTACCTCTTTGTCTTCGTACACTTGGAGGAAACAAGTCAACCTGATCATCTCTCTGCCTCTGACCTCCATTGATCTCACTCATTTAAGCTATGAGTTTAACAACTTAAACAAAGAATATTCTTAAGCATCTCCTTTCATTTGTAGGAAACTTTGGCTGGAATCCCATTTATCCATACTTTAGTTGTTTTCCTGCTAGTTAATCCGAGCATCTATGGCTATAAGTTGAGATCATTGATACTATGCATTTCTAGAGCCATGTGATATCACTATCAGTATATATAACACTATCCGACACTTAAAATGTCCAACAATCTCCAAACATTGAGAAAAAGTAGAAGAATCGTTGCTCTGCAAAAATCTTGTACAATAGAATAGAATGGAGTCATCAAACATATAGCCCAACTCACTACAAGAACAAGAGAAGTGAGATTGAGGATCACAATCAAGGCACACAAACAAGCACAAAACAGGAACAGAAATAAGAGGTAATTCCCTGGAGTTCAATGATGCATACCAGTAAAAAGAAGAAGAAAAAAGAAAAACAGAGGACCAGAAAAAGAACTGAAAAGGAGTAAAGATGTAAGCTAAACTTTATACACCATGAAAAAAGGAAGCCATGAAGTTGATTTATACAAGAAGTTGACAAGAGGAGCTAGTAATCATAGAGCAAGTTCATATGTTTGAAGATGCTGAGTACAGTTCCCGTCATAAATCTGTAATGCTTAAGCAGGAATAAGTACCTTACCCATGTTCAAATTATTTTGTTGAAAGTAATATTAACAATTGAATTGGGTGAAAGAATCCAAGAAAATATGTAAAACAAGTTCCTTAATTGAAGTTTTATAAGTCAATTGATGATATAACCAAAAAAAGGTACTCACCCAGTTTTTTTTTTTTTTTCTCTTTTTTGTTTGTTTCCCTTTCTGTTCTTGATGAAGCCAGGGATAAGGAAAGGTTCACGGAGCTGAAATTTCATTAGAGACGTATATTCAAGAATTCGAATTGACTTTCATGCAAGAAGACATTACACCAAAATTTGGACTTCCAATTCATTCCTGTAATTCCAAATATAAGCTTTGACAAATTGTTATTGAATTAAGTTATAGAATCATTACCCCCGTGCATATGGAACCAAAATATAGAAAAGAGAAGTCAAGAAAAGAAAAAAAAAAAAAGGAATAAAAACAAAAGGAAAGAAGAGAAAAGAAAGAACATAAGATTAGGCAAAACACCATAACCATTAGAACAGATGAAGATTTTAATACAGGATACAGCATATGCTATTTGCAGCTTTTTGTATCTATGTCAGTACCAAACACCATAAAAACTCATGCCAAGAAGAGAACTAGGACAGAAACGTTAACAGATACAGCTTAATCAGTGATAAAAAGAAACAAAATGAAACAAGAAAATTACAGAGGACAAAGCATCATCAAAATCAAGTAAAAGTCGGTGGATTGATGCTCATACATACCACTTAAATTGTAGACATCTGCTTTGTTGGTGCAATTTTAGTACAGCTGATTACAGAACAAGCTTGTCAGCTACTATTTTTTAGCAGATGGAGGGTCAGGTGAGAGAGGAGAGGGAGAAGGAAAAGGAAATGGAGAGAGAGAGAGAGAGAGATTGGTGTTAGAGGTGGGTGTTTGATGTTTAATTATGGGAAAGCAAAGGTAAGAAGAGAGTATTGGGAGGGGGACAGTGGTGGGACGCCAGAGAAGTCAGAGAAAAGGCGGTGTTGGGGATAAATTAAGAGGGAAAAGAAGATGACATAATGCTCAACAGCCACCACTGTCTATCAGTTTTTGGGCTCTTCCCAAATCAAACGACGGATTACACAACTCCAATGGTGTACAAAGATGAGAAGCAAAACAAGCCAACAAAAAAAAAAAACAGTACTAGTCATTGGTCCCACCAAAGTCCTCTCTCTCTCTCTCTCTCTCTCCTCTTTAAAAGTGTTTCAGATAACTTCAGAAGTCACAGGGCATGCAAGGGGTCGGTTCTCAATTCAGATTCACCAGCAACTTTCCAGCACGCCCACCGTAACCCTCTTCTGCAATTCAGTCACGGCATGCAAATTATGCCAATGACAGCATCTGGTTTTCATCACCCACGCCTACAAAAGCACAAAGGGGCACATGTCTCTTGCAGCCACCTTTACCAGTTTTTATCACTGCACGTCACTTTTTTGGAATTGTGGCCTATTTAGTCTCAAATTTGCCGCCGCAGATGGTGATTGTATTGGCATAGTCAGATGAGGTTAACTGCAGGAGTGGCAGTAGTGCATGGTGATCAATATTAAGTTAGGGCTTGTATTATGTTCTATGATCCAATATACTTCTCCCAGGCCACTAAAATGGGAACAGATCTAATCAAAGTCCTATATCTGTCTCATGACTTTTGAGTTGATCTCAAGGCTTAGGTCTCATAGGTTTGGGGATTGGAGTTTTTTGAGAAAGTAAAACTCCACACAACGGGTAGTAGAGATAACGCGAAACCCATATTGTTACGGGCAGGATATTGGTATTTTTAAAAAAATCAAACCCTTTGCAATCTGTTAAAACGGTAAGCTATTCGTTAAGGTTATAAACAAAGGTTAAGGTTATAAACAAACATATCAAATTCTCATCGATTTGGGAACCGACTTGGAGTTTGATAAACAAGACTTTCGGGTCCTCTTAGAGCATTAGGAGTACTTTGAATATAGTGTTATCTCTATTTGTGTCTAGCATGAATTCTTCTCCCCAAGTACTCTTTTTCAAAAGTCCCTGTTGAAAACTTGAAGGGTAAGCTAATATGGAAATTTTGATTACGCTTGGTGCATGCTCCTAATTGCAAGGATGAAGCATTCACAATGTCAATTACTGATGTTATTTTATGTTTTGTGAATTTCGCAGCCACCAAGTGGTCAAAATAGTTCAAACTTTTAGAATAATGCTATAGAATTAGGAATGGTAACAGGGAGGCTTCAGGATGGGTTAGGTTAAACTCTACCTCGTCCTTAATAGAAAGACTTCACCTTATACTTTGTCTCAAATTCGTGATGGGTTGAACCTGTCCATCTCGTTCTCACCTCACTTATGTTAATTGAGTTCAGATTCAACTTGTTTAAAATTTCAAATAAAAATAATTTCTTTAAAAATAAAAATAATATGAACTACATCCATAAACATGATATAAATGTGAGAAAGCAACAATGATAAATTTCAAAAGTAAAAAGTAATACTAAAAGCCTAATATCTATGCATATATATAAAGTTTTTTTGTTTTTGCATTATTGAAGTATAATAGGAGTATTTAACTCAATTCATAATATAATTTAGGTGAGTTTGAGATGCGTTGACTTAAATCAAACCCGCTCCACGTCCGTTTCGAGGTATATATATATTTTTTCTTTTCATAACCTACTCCTAACTCGTTTATTCATACTCCAAACTCAAACGAAGTAAAAATAGATTTGAGGGGAATTATATTTTAAATATGGATATATTAAAATTAAATTATTAGAAAAAAACAAGAGAAAATAAATTGACTGCAATATAATCCTATCTGTTTGGAAGTAGCTTTTTATGGACTTCCTAGTATCAATTTTTAGATTTTTCATTAGTTAAGGACAAGTGAAGAAAACAAAAATTAAAAACCTAAAAACTCCATTAAAAAAATGCATCCAATCAAGACTGGTTCTTTTGTCTAATCAACACTAACAAAAAAAAAAAAAAACTTTTAATTTTGTGTCACCCTTTTTAATCCATCACATAGCATGCATGCCCCAAAATACGCACCAGCACATCCTAAAACCGAAGCACACATTTGGTTTCGTCCCAAACACAACAGAACAGTTACGGACAGATTCAAGTTGCGCCGCTTGAAACCACTGCCCGAGACGCCGCGTTGGCGCATTCTCCCTAGGACTCTCCAAAGTATCGCTGGTCCCCCACCACCATTCAGTCACCATGCTTAGTCACTTCGTATCGAATAACATGATATATATCCATATACATATATATATAGATACACGGTTGCAGTAACAAAGATAATTTAGTATAATGACAGCCCCTAATTGAATACTTAAATAAAAATTCTTCCACTTAATTAGTGACTACTTTATTTATTCTCGTGCTTCTTTGCTTTACAAATTTGGTAATTAATTTATGAGCATGTGGCATATCTTCAGATTAGTAGGGGACCCACTAAGGATTGCTTATATGGCATATGCCAAAGGGAAGCATATCCTTGGTTTATGGATTATGATTGTTGGTGTGAATTAGTTTATAAACTGGGTTGTTTATAATTTTTATTGATTTTTTAAAAATTTTTGGAAGTTCCTAAAAAGGTAGACAATAAAAGTTTGATTAAAAACTACTAAAAAAAATAGTTTAATAAGTTGATGTAGATAAGCTTTAATCGAAATTTCTTCCGGACCAAATTAAAATATGATTTACTTTAGGTAGTTTTTAATTTTTTATTGATTTGTTTTTAGGTTTTTAGTTAAAAAAAACAGTCAAAAGCATCAACTAAGTAAAAAATAAATTTAAATTTTAGATAAAAATATTAGTAAAGAAGAAAAGAAAAGAAAAGCATATTAAATAAGTTGGTAGATAAGTTGATCCAAATGAGAAATTTGAACTTCAGCCAAACCAAATTGGAATTTGATTTTTATCTCTTTTGAATGTTTTTTGAGTTTGTTAAACCATATCTCCTATCGCATTGCAATTACCTTTTGAGTTGTTTGTTCAATTGATTGCCTAATTGTGTAATTTGGTATTCAAGTTTTTTCCTTCTACTTTTTCATGGAAACTCTCTACCTTTTCACTCAAAAAGCATGAGAGAAGTGAAATTTATGATTACACTGAACCTTTGACTAGAGGATGTCGCATTTCTTTATCCGGCCGGCGGCCCATGTCCCACCCACGGCCCACCCAAGCTCGAAGTTGGCTCAAGCCCAAACCCTTACGAATGGCCTAGACTTGGGTTCTTTTAACCCCACCCATAACCCGACTTGTAAGCCCTGCCCGAAGTTTAATTATATAACTTTAGTTAAACATAAAACACCTTTCATAAGTTCAATTATAAAATAGTTACCATTTTCTTTACCATTTTATAAACTAGTTATCATCTTATTTAAACTATTATTTTAAAACAATAATTAAAAAATGATCAACCCCAACCGGACCACCCAATAGCCCATTTGGCAGGCTCCCGAGCCGGGCCAGTGGGCCGAATTTACATACCTAGAGAACACGTTATGATTGCTATCATCCAGATGCTAACTTCGTGTAAAACTATGTGGCATTGGCATCCAAGTTAAGGATCTTGTGGAAATAATTGAGCTGCAAAACAAAGGGACTAAAAAAAGAATTTTAATTTATTTTTTGGGTATGACATTTTAATTTATGCTAGGCCCTCAAAGAATAAATTAAATTTTAATTGAAAAGGGATACTAGAGACAAAGAAATAATAATAATAAAGGTTCATTGAAAAAACTGAAAACAAAAATGGTACCAAACGCGTGTTTAACGCTTTGTTTGGTTAAGCCTTTTTTATGTGAAAAGTTTTCTTAAAATTAACATTGCTAAATGTTGAGATTGAGAGCGGCAGATGCTAGTGGATGAGATTAGTGACCTAGTGAGGCCTCTCACATCGAAAATATCTGTGTGGGGTGCTGTCAAATCTATATAATGCTGTAACACAGTTTTCTCTGATTTAGCAATGTGCCTGCTGAAAATTTATCTTAATTGTACTAATAAATTCATATGTTATGTTTGTATCTTAGATTTGTAAAAGAAAAAGAAAAAGGTAGAAAAAAGCAAAGAGAAAGAAGCTAAAAATTTTAATTTATTTTTGGTTGGATTACACCAATAAGAAGAAAATAAATACATATTTATCAAAATATTTTGTTTGGTTGTCCATAAAAAATTAAATATATATAAGTGATTTTATTTTCTTTTTATAAAAAAAGAAGAGAAAATTTAAAAAAGGAAAAAGATAAAAGAGAAAGTGAATATTGGCTAAGCTAGTGATAGGTGGGCTTTCTAACGATAGAAGCCCTTTTGAGGAAAACATTTCCAATTTGGTGAAGTTAAGTGGAAGGCCTTCTAGTAAAAGCTATGGGTTCTAAAAGTCCATTTCAAAGAAGCTATCTAAGGTGGTGGATTCCAAAATGTGTCCGAAATTTGAAAAATGATTTGGTGCTCTTAGACCTCCACATTACTCTGGCTCCCTTTACAATATAGCATGTGTTATCTTGCTAGGTGGGTCCGATGGTAGTGGGTGTGCTTGGACTCACTTAACAAGAAAACTTTTAATCGTATCATAGAAGAAATAAGAGTACCGTGACTCTGAATAATTTTTCCGTAAATTGACTCCTTGCAAAGTCACATGCTCACTTATTAATAAGTGATATTTGTTTAATTTTTGAGGCTATCCTCAAATTGTGTAACAAACTGCCCATAATACCTTGTCATCTTACAAACATTTACAAATTCTAATCTTTAAATGTTTTCAGTTCCGTTCTGAACTCTCAGACCATGGTTCTCATGGGCCAATTGAAGATTCTTTTGTTAGTCTCATGTTTTTATTAGTTGATTTTAATGATAATAAATATAAATATTTTAATGATTAAAATTTAGTTAATTTTAAGATTTCATAATAAAATATGTTTGATGTATTAGTTAAGATTTTTAAAAAAAATTATGTTAAAAGTTTAAATATATTGCACATTTTAATTATAAGTCACTTAATTTTTTTATTTATATTTTAAATGTTAATTATCTAATATTTCTTGAAATTATTGTTAGTCTTGGACGTAAAAGAAATGCTTAGCATAAAGAAGACTCAATCAAAGATAATGGCAAGAAAGCTTAATGAAGATGCCTTCATTGTGTATATAACTTTTGATCTAACTATTGGATTGATATGATTTTTATAACATTGGAAACAAGACTCAAATTTCTATAAACGGTATCTCATGAAGACGTCGTTAAGAGAATGTCTTGTATAATAAAACGGAGCTAGAATGTGAAATATTAGAGTACAAGTTCAAAATATGACAGTTGGGAGATAGCCTTAGTAATCTGACCATATATTTTTTTGTTGCAGACATTCAAATATACTGATTCTTGAAATTTTGAAAAGATGACTTTCGTGTCTACAATGTTTTTTTTATAGTAATTTTCAAATTCGGACGTTATAAGAGAGAAAATCATGTGGAATTAAAGGCAATTTTGCTGAAATTCAAATATGTCAACTAGAAGACATTTTGAGTATTTTGATCATAACTTTTGATCTGACCATTGGATCAACCTGATTCTTGAGATTCAGAAAAGCTGACTTTTATATCTACAACTTTTATCTTATAGACATTTTCAAATTTGAATGTTATCAAGGCTAAAATTGAGCTAGAAGTGAAGACATCTGTGCAGAAATTCAAATACGTCAGTTGGGAGACAATTCGAGTAATTTAATCATAACATTTGATCTAATCATTGAATTGACCTAATTCTTGAGGTTTTGAAAAGCTGACGTTCATATCTATGACTTTTTTGTTATATCCATTTTCAAATTTCAAAATTATCAATGAAAAAATCGAGGTGGAAGTGAAGCCATGTGATTAGAAATTCAAGAACAAATCTGGCAGCAACTTGCTCAATTGAAAAAATTGTTTTAAATACCTTCAAGAGTTAGAAACTCATTTGAAACTACAAATTAGCCTTCAACATTCATCTATAAATAAAAATACATTTGAAGAACAATCAAGAATAATAAGAGCAACAAGAGTTTGTGCATTAAAGTGATATCATCCTATAAAGTCTTTGAGAGCTTAATTGTCTTTTATATTGTAATGTTTTGAGAGCTTCATTAGCATATATATTATTTGAGAGAATTTATTTGTAAGTAAGAATGGTTGTACTCTTATTCTTTTTTCTTGTAAGTAAAAGACTAGCTATGGAAAATAACTAGGGGTTGGGTGTAACTAGTACCTTTATAAAAACTAGTTGGAAGGGTGTGACTAGTATCTATAAAAAAAAATTAATTGTAAAGGACAATCAGTGCCTGGGTTAAAAGGCTAGTGGTTGTATCTACAGTTTAAATACAGTGAAGAAAAATCTCAAGGAATAAGTCTTGGGAAGTCGACGTAGATTTTGCAGTTGAAGTCGAACAACGATAAATCTTAGTATCGTATTCTCTTCGCTTTATCTCCTTTACTTTATAATTTAAATTGCTTGCATTATTTACAACACATTATTAGTCAATTAATATTTATTTAAATATTTAGTTAAAAATTTTAATTTTAAAATTATTTATTAAATTATTATTTAAATTTAATTCACTCCCTTTTGAATTGTCACATGGATTAACATTTTTTACAAATATTCTTCATATGGGCAAAAGTGAGTAATGGACTCGGCGTCTATATTCGGATGTATAAAATGCCTGTGAATTAAGTTGGCTAGCCCGTACCCCTTCAAACATAGTTCAAATCCCAATTCTCCCCAAATACACCACAAAAAGCAAATCAGGAGCCCATAAGACAACAGACAAAATAAAGGATCCCTTTTGTGGCCCCATACTCCTGATCCTACCTCTTCAACCACTTTCTTTGTTTTGTTTGTATTCGTCGATGTTACAAACGTTTATTATTATGATGATTCTGAATTATATAAATGTCATTCCCATAGCTTTCAATCATGTATGATTACTGTGTTGCACTGCTACGAGCAACCTTAGCTGACGCAGCTGAGGGCTGGTGGTAGCATGAGAAAATCCAGTTAGTTCGAAAGTTCCATGGTAGATTTTTCATTAATATCAGAGTGTCAACCGACTACAGTCAGTCATTCTACTAGCTAGAGGGTTAGAGCTATGTGCAATTGGCTCAAACCATATATGCATGTCATGAATCCATGTTTTGCCATGCGAATAGATTCACTTATGTCCTAATCAAGGTGACAGTTTTGTTGTAAGAGAATGCAGCCCCTTCTTCCTATTATTACATGGTCTTTTGGCCAATTGTAATAAATCAAACAGTGCACATGTCTTGTGATAAATCAAAGCTTATGAAATTGAGCAAATAAAATGCTACCATGTACCAAAATAATACAGTTTTCAAGTGACAAGTTTTAAGTTAATCAAATTGTGTCATTTGCTCATATGGACCAGCAAAGAAGAAAACAAGTATTTTTTCCTATTAAAATTGGATACGTGCTCATAAATATTTTTATTGATTATTATTTTTTAAAATTAAATGGAGATAATTATCATAAAAAAGTTTAAGCTTATCAAGACTCTCTCCATTCTTAACTATAAATAGGAGGTGATCGTTCAAAAAGAACACAAGATTGAGCTATGTAGATCAAGCATCAAAAGTCGTGAACCCGTCATTCATTGGAAATCAAGCTTAAAGCCTGAGTCAACGTCTTGAATTTTGTGTGTACAATTATATAAGCAACAGACCACAGCTAGCTTCTGCAAGATTTTTGGAGCTTGGTTTATGGTTCCATTATTTACATAGCCTTGATATTTGTTTTTCTGAGAATTTAAATTTTGGGAAAATAGCTACCTCTTAAAAGTACATCCTTTTGCAAACAAGAAGGTTGTACTTCAATGCTATAAAATTGTGTCTACAAGATTACAAGAGTGTGTGTGTGTGTGTGTGTGTGTGTGTGTGTGAGAGAGAGAGAGAGAGAGAGAGAGAGAGAGAGAGAGAGAGAGCAATCAGAATTTTGTCAGAGGGGGGAACTGTTTTGCCCCAACTAGCTAGCCAAATGGACCGTTTGCTGGACAACCTTGCTGAAACCATCAAACAGTACTACTACTTCCAAGGTTAAATACCATAAATGTTGCTGGTAATATATTTTGTAGTTTGGAGTTCTCACAAATATGACAAATAAGATCATATTTGTCAAGATACTTTAGGCTATAGTATCATTTCTCTCCGCGGTCTCCTGATTTCGATTGCTGCAAAAAGTTGATAATGTAAGAATATCCTTGTAGAAAACTAATGAAACTTTCTTCTGTGAAATTTTCTGTACTCACTGGATCACTCGTCATTGCCATATAGGCCGTGGCTTCCATCAAGATTCACCTGGGAAAATGGATTTATAAAGGATTTTCATGCAATGTGGATGAAGCAATTAACCAAAATCACCTCAGATTAATGCCAATCGTAGCTAGGTTTTTGCCTGCACAAAATTAATCAATTCATAGGTTAGTACGAAAATTTACTGGGAAACTGTCTGGAGAGAGAGACATGGCAGGCACAAATTAGGATTACTATTGAATATTCTAGAATTACTTAGTGGACTTCGACTATATCATGCTTAGGTGTATGTTATTGCTAGTGATAAAGTATGATCTTATCTTATTTTTCTCCTCAAATTACAGGGCCAATTTATTGCGTACTTTCTCAAACGATCAAATAACTGTTTTTGAGACTTTGTTTGATGGCTACAAGTCAAGATTTCGAAGCCAGAAAACAATAAGATCAAAAGAAAAGAGAAGCTAGTAAAATTAAGTACCAGCAAAAATAAGAACCAGAAGAATCAATCAGTAATAGCACTACTCTCAGAGAAACTCAGGAGTTCATCAAGTAAATCGGCTCCAAGGTCCTCAAACACCACCACATTTTCTTGGTTTAGGGCTATCTTTTTGTTTCTTCTAGGTCTTGATGATAACTTCATTCTCATCTTGTGTGTCTCCTTCAGCGCTACTGCCGGGGAGGAGCCGCCCTCAAAAATGCACTTCAGGTCTCGAAGTGACTCCCGGACTCTCTCAGTTGGGAAGTTCAGGCGAGCTAGTTGACCTCGCAACGCAAATGCAGCTTGGTCATAAGCCAAAGCTGCTTCCTCCGCAGTATTAAACGTTCCAAGCCAAACCCTCATCCCATATCTTGATGAATCGCGTATCTCGGCTGCATACTTTCCCCACGGCCTTTTCCTAACCCCTATGTATTGTTTTTCCTTTATGATCTCTTCTTTCGCGCTTGGAGTGACCTCTTCTTCTTCGTTGACCTCCGCGGAGGACTTGGTTTCTGATGATTTTTCCCTTGCTTCCTCGGCTAAAACATTGACCAGAAAATTCCCATCCGATATATCTCCTTCGCATGGAAAGGAATCCATATTGAAATGAAGCTCCCCCCATGAGCTTGGAGATGGAGAAAATTCAGAACTTGGGTATCGAGGGGACGAATAATCATGATCCATTGATGAACTGATTTGGTTTTAGATTTCACACTTTCAATCTCCTTCTTTCGAATTACTTAAATCAATCGCCTTCAAAACACTCAAACAAGTGATGTTTTGGAGAGTTGAAGGGAGGTAGATTAAAAGAAGGATTGGATTGAATTCATCATATAGACAAAGAGGTGAGGTTCTCTTGAACAGAAGTACCATGATGTCATGGTATTTTTATGAATATTGAATGGTATTATTTTTATTTTCCCCTTAATAAACTCTAGGGAACAAACTTTGGGAGCCCTGGTTTAAGCACGAGCGACGGCGGGGCAGGGCGGTGGTTATTAATTTGCTATCAGTCTGAGGTCAACCTCGTTCACGCAGCTATCACATGTATTATTACTCTGTCAATATCATGCTGATCATCACTAGCTGAACATCAAGCATAGTTGAGCCAGACTAACCCTACCAACAGAACTTGAACTGACAAAATTGAATGTTAAGATTCTTGAGAACTCCATGTTAAGTTGGGTTAATCAGAATTATCTCGTTCACGAGAATCCTAGTTTCACCCCTGCAACTACATAAACATATATATATATATATATATATATGATTGAGGGTCACTGTGCTACTACCATCTTTCGAGACAAAAGAATGGTGTTATAATTGAAAGAGACTGAAGTTTGCTGGAAGAAGTTAAGGGTGAGATCGAAAAATGTGAGGTGAAAAACATTATATGCTAAGACTTTTTTCTTGTTTTGTGAGATTATAGGCTCCTATTTTGGCCGAAGTTTCATGGAACAACTGGTTCATAAGCCGTTGTATGGAGGGACAAAAAAAAAAAAAAAAGACAATGAATACTGCAATGTATTCATTTTTTCGCCACATGTTTCCTCATTCATAGTCGCACAGTAACGAAAACTACATCTACAAATTTACTAAAGTTCCAGTTGCTTCATTCATGCTTCAAGCTAAGAATAGACTTTTATTTTGTCACATTCCTTTCTAAATCCATCTATTATTAAATGCAATTAATAAGCCCAGATCTATTGGAATATAGTAAGTACAGGGTGTTATCTGCAGTATGAACATATTAGTCTCGTCTTGAGAAATTTCTGCCACGGGAGTTGAATGAATTCTTCCTAGTATGACAAAAAAAGTCAGGAAATAACTTGACACTAGTACATGCTTTTCTAGTGACAGGATAAAATATACATTTAAACTATTCAATTAGATGTAAACTAATTATAAACATAAATTATTTTTTTTTTTTATCTATTATAACTAGTAGGTAAAATTAAATAACTCCAGAAAATATTAGCCTACCTTGATGCTCTCACTCCATAACATATGATTAAGCATGTCTTAAAGTTGTAGTACTTTGGATTTAGCAAGCTGAATACTTAGATCCAGCTAGTCACCTGATTACTATTCTCACATATCATAATTTGAATAAGATTTCTTCTGGTAAATGTTTACGGCATGTAATTAAATAAAAAAGCATGATCTATAGAACGGTTCCACCTTCAGTTGATTTTACTCAATTCAACACTTGACCAAGAGAAAATTATAATAAATAATAAAATGCATGAACTTAGGTCATTCAAATAATGTTATTTCTATGCAATGATTCTATGATAGTCTTAAAATATTATCCTATCTTAGTGCTGTGCCTCCATAAGATAATATTCGATGTGTGTAAAATCAAGTTGCATTACCAAAGAGAGACGGGGGTTAAATTGAGAATTGACAAAAAGAATATAAGGACCAAAAACAAAATACACGTAAGCACACCTGCTTCTAATGGAAGAGACAAAAACATTTCATAAATTGCATATCTTAGAAAGACAATGCTTAAGAGATGCCAATGAAATCTAGAGATACAAGAATAAAGATTGAGCACATCAAATATAAAACTTGGAGCACAGGACGTATTATTCAAGGTGACATCTTTGGATTTTGATTGGAAATTAAAGAATCTCCAATTTCGAAATATTGAAGATTAATTTGAAATTCTTAGCTCTCTAAGTCAAGATCTTTGGTTTATGGATATATTTTGGTTTATGATCTTTGTATTTCTAATGATAGAACAAGATTTTTAGGAGTTTCAATAAATTTTCCAAATAAAGAAAGTAATTTAAGGTAAGAAGTAGGGCAAGAACTTTCGAGGAATTCCTAATAAGAATATCCTAATTGGTAATTAAGAAAGAATCAATAAAATCCAAAAGGTATAACTTTAGGCAAAACCTTTGCAGAATTCCTAATTAAGAATTATAATTTAGGGCTAGAACTTTGAAAGAATACCTAATAAGAATTTTGAATTCGTAAGTAAATAAAAACTTGAGAGTTTAATCTTTGTATTTCTTAAAATATGAGAAGATATTTTACGAGGTTGTGTAAAAATTCTATGATAAATATAGTAATTTAAGGAAAGAATTAAAAGAATATGTAACTTAAGGCAAGAAGTTTAGATTTTTGATAAATGAAAACTATTTGAGCTTGACCAACAGCATTGCAGGACGTTACGATACCTGTGGAATTTAAATTAAAAGTTTTCAAAGTAAGTTTTTAAGCCAATAACATCATAACACATAATGACTTTTTGTAATTACGGGCAAGTTAAAGTTTAAAAAACTGAGAAAAATGATGCCATGAGCATTTCAACCTCAAAGGTTTGGCAACATTTCCAATCTATACTATATATTATAGAAGAATGTTATGAGATCTTTACTCTTCAAAATCTCAATCCAATTTTTACAATTTTTTTTTTGTAATATTAACATACTATATGTTGCAATTTGATTAGTTAGTTAAAATCTCTCACTTTTAAAAGTATATATAGTATATAGATGGACATTTAATTCCTATTATATATTTCCTAAAGTCACTCTCTTAAAATTTTAAAAACTTAAAATTTTGATAATATTAGAATAACATTGTTGTAATTTGATTGGTTAACAAATAAAATTTTATTACTTTCCTAAAGTCTTACATTTATTTCAAAATTCAAACTATTAGATATTTTCTAAAGTCACTCCTTTAAAATTATGAAAATTCAAATATTTGGTAATATTGGCATGACACTTATTACTTTAATAATAAGTTTTGACATATTATTATATTATGCAGGCTAACATAATGTGCATTTATAGGTATTTATTTATAGTAGTACATTATTGGATTTTTAATGTTGAAACACCTAAAATAATCTTCTTAGTGTTCAAAATTTTAAATTACTAATACTAAATCTATTGTAATAGTGTAGGTCTAACCATAAAATATAAAATATATACTTTTTTTTTGTGATTAATAAATCTTTACTAAAATGTCATGTTGTTTTAGAAAGTTTTACATAAAATTTAAAATATTAGTATTCTTATTTTTAAATTTTCATAGATTCTTCCCTTATAATTTAGAAAGTTCTTCATTTAATTCAAAACTATGAAATTTTCTATTCAAATTCATTTAGTTTTTTTTAGAATGACAAATCTATCTATACTATATACTATAGCAATTGGTTGTTGGGTGAACTGTTTAAAAATTTTTGAGTAATCTATTATATATCTCATAATAGTATTGATCTAAGCATAAAATCCTAATCTAATTTTTATTTTTTGTAATATTAAAATACCATATGCTGCAATTTGATTGTTTAAGTAAAACCTCTCACTAATAGAATTATATATAGTATATAGTATATAAATGGATCTTTAATTCCTATTATTTATTTCTTAAAGTCACTCTCTTAAAATTTATAGAAATTACATTTTTGGTAATATTAGAATAATATTTTTACAATTTGATTGGTTAACAAATATAATTTTATTACTTTCTTAAAATCTTATATTTATTTCAAGATTCAAACTATTAGATGTTTTCTAAAGTCACTCCTTTATTTATGAAATTTAAATATTTGGTAATATTGACATGATACTTATTACTTTATTAATAAATTTTGACATATCGTTATGTTATGCAGACTAACATAATATGCATTTATAGTTATCTATTTATAGAAATACATTGATGGGTCTTTAATATTGAAAGACCTAAAATGATTTTCTTAATTTTTTTAAATTTTAAATTACTAATACTAAATATGTTATAATAGTGTAGGTTTAACCATAGAATATACATAATTTTATTTTGTTTGTGATTAATAAATCTTTAGTAAAATCTCGTCTTATTTTGGAAGGTTTTACATAAAATTTAAAATTAGTATTATTATTTTTAAATTTTCGTAGGTTCTTCCCTTATAATTTAGGAAATCTTTTTCATTTAATTCAAAACTGTAAAATTTTATATTTAAATCCCTTTAGTTTTTTTTAGAAGGACAAACCTATCTATATTATATACTATAGCAATTAGTTGTTGGGTGAACTTTTTAAAATTTTAAAATAATCATATTATATGTCTGATAATAGTATTGATCTAAGCATAAAATATAAAAACATTTACCTTATATTTATAATTAGTAAATATTTAATGAAATTGAAGTAATCTAGGTAGATTAAATCTCCCTAACTTAAAATTTTAAATTCTTTTTTTAGGTAATTTTTATTTTTAAGTAGCCGTATGTGTATTATAAATGTACTTGTTAAATAAAATCATCTAGTATGTGTAACATATACATTTGATTACTATAGGCCCTTAGCAAGATTTTAAGGTAAAAAAACTAATACTTTATAATGTTCACAATAAAACTTAGTCTCTTATTACAAGTTCAGGTTTTTTCTTTATTATAATAAACTTTTGATTTCTTATTTTAAGACAATATTATATTATTATAATTTAGTTTAAGCATATTTTTTGTGTATAAATTCATAATTTATTTTTATACAATTTTTACATTTAAGATATATTATTTTCACTTCGTGTATAACATAGGTTTACTGTTAGTATTATATATAATATAATATAAAATGCCTAATCACAATGAAGTATGATGTTGAATTTATGGAGGAAAAGTTAAAGAAAATAAAAAAAGATAATAAAACAAAAGATGCTAAATCTTTTTATTTTGTTTGATTGAGTTAGAAAAATGACAAGAAAATGTATAGTATTTGTCAACAAAGTCATTTTTTTGTTACATACTTCTTTTTTCTTTTATGTTACAAATTTAAAATCTAAACATAGTTTTAAAGAAGAGGTATAAGAAACTTGATAAATTGACCAAGTTGAGTCTCCTCGAAAAAAAATTCTCGTGTAAAAGTTTTTTTTCAAGAAATAACAAAAATAGCAACTCCATTATACAAAGGATCAAGATAGGTAGTGCTCATCGAAACTTTTTGGACCATTGTAGGTAACCTTTTCGAATGCTACAATTGAAGTGTACTAAGAATTAGCAGTCCCTTGTTTTCAGGTTCTGGTATTCCTGTTTCGAGGTGACGAAGGCATATCACCTGCCCAAATCTTGTAAACATTTTAGTACTCGATCACATACGTAATCCATTCCTTGTATTGTATGGGAGAGAGAGAAAGAGAGAGAGAGAGAGAGTATTGGGTTTTGACCCAAGGATTTTGTCTTGTTCTGTCGGCGGATGGCCCACGTGCCTTCCTTACTTAGATATTACCATAGATTACATTTTAAATTACAAAGACCGAAAAAAAGAAGTTACTATGTTTTTGGGTGTTTAAGAAATATAATATATTTTAACCTTTCTCATCAATATTTTGATCAACATTAGGTGCATGCCCGAGGGTTTATAGGTTATAAAAAACTCAACTTGTGTATATTTTACAGTATTTAGGGCTTAATAACGGGCATAAATCTTAAGAGAGCGGGAAACCAAAGGAGTTTAGGTCTTTATTTTTTCAAGTCCCAACTCAAATCTCTAAGGTTGGTAGCCGAATGTGACTCGGACCGTTTAGTGCTGGCATCCCAAGTTCGGATTTTGACCCACGACCGTTTAGAATTTGCATTTTGCACTGTAACGTTGGGTGAATGTGTGTTATATAAGTTTTCAATTAACTTCTCATTTTAATGAATGGTTCAGTGGTTTGACTTTCTATAAAACAAAAAAATAACTTAGACCATAATTTTTTTCTATTATTTTACAAGAAATACATCATTATATATTTGGGCGGGCAGGAAGGGACTGCTCGGGTTTGAATCTACAAGACCGAAAAAGTCTGATCAAAGTTTACGTTTAGGGTAATGATATTATCAAATTAAGATACAACCATTCAATGCGTCAAATTGTCAGACCTTGCTCACAAAAATAACTATGCAATAGGCTACCCTTTTTTGTTCAAGGCGAAAAGGTATAGGGTAAGCATATGTCTGGTTGTTTCTAAAATTGTGAATTGACCAATTTTGAATGGACTTATTTACAAATTAGATAATTCATGTGTTTGGATGGATAAATTAAACAACTTAAAAACCTACAAAATTTACTTTATTTATGAAAATTTAAGTTTTAGCCATTTCTTTTGAAATATATATTTACCTAATCCAAAATTAGCGAGATTGATAAACTATTTTGTTAGGCGGCTAAAACTTGAGTTAACTCATTACAAAATAACAAATTCTGAATTTGATAATTCGCAATGAAATGATTTTATTCTGCAGGCAAACGGACCCTAATATTATGAGTTGAAAAGTTGGAGTCTTAATTAAGGGTCTATCCAATTTCATGATTTTAAGTTGTTAAAAAGTATAAAATAAAATAAACACTTTAGCAGTAATGGTGGGTTTATTAGTCGAAGGGAGTTGAAGCAAACATTTCGGGTTGTCAGCAGTAATCGTATAAAAACATTTTGGGTTGTAGAACTGCTTGAAGGTTTTCTGCTGAATTTTAGAAGGCTAGTTGTGTCCATTCATAGTAAATTATTTCGGAAAACAAAATCAAGGCTACCTTCACAATAGAGTCGCCATTAAAAATATTCTAATGATATGGGATTTACAAGGAAAGTATAGAAATTCTCTCATTTTTTCAATCTAGTGTAGAAATTTCAAAAATACAAACATTACTCCTAGAAGAGTTTTTGTATCTGTTGGACAAAAAGGTGTTCATATGAAATTTATGTAAGGGCGGATCCAATATTTTTGTTCAGTGGGGACAAAATTCACGTAGAATCGTATATGAAATTGTTTCTTAAATAACAATTCATTTTCTTTGTTAAGGAAAAAGATGATTATATTAAAGATGCCAAGAAAGGGGCGCCATTCTGTACAAAGGCTCTATACAATTATACTCTAATTTAATATATATAAAAAAAGGGTTGTCGTTGTGTTGTTTATTTGACTAAATAATGAAGGATTAGTGAAATACAATTGAAAAAAATGTAGATTTGCTATAGAGCAGTAAATTCAATGGGAGGAAATGTAAGTATTAGTAAATTTATTTCAAGCAATACGTTACATTTATAACACAAGGTCAAATAAATATAAATAAAAAATAATAGAAATTACTAAATTAGTGAGCGTAGCTGCCCCACTAAACCCTTAGTAGATCCACTCGTGGATTTGATGAACAAGAAACAAAGAAATCAAAGTCCATGGCAGATGTTCTGGGGCTTAAACCAAACCCAAATAGCCGCTTCTTAATTGCCTTCAAAACTTTGGCACAAGTGGACTCTTCTCTATTATGGTAGGTGTTCTGCAAAAATTAGCCAATGCCTTGAGTAAGGAGCCAAAAAGAAGGAAATAGTTCCTGTGTTGGTTGAAAATTAACCAAATCTCCGAAGTAAGGGTTGATTTTCCATGTCAAGTAGCATACACTCATGTAATGCCACTCAAAAAATTTTGCTAGTTTTAATTTTGTTTCCAAAATTAGGTGCTAACATTTTATGGAATTTGCCGAGATGCATTATCTTTAGAGAAGCTCAGTTTGACTTCAAGAACTTTACCTTTTGATTTCTTTAAACAATTGTTTGAACATGTTTTTGGAAGTATATTCTCACCATCAAATTTTTTTTATTTTCTTTGCAAAATCATATGGCTAAAATTGTCATAGTATTGATTATTTGTATATATAATCTTTACAATAAGCCTCATTTGCAAATAGTAGTTGCCACTTCTTTTCAATAAATTGTTAGGCCACCTAATTTACAATAAGCCTCATTTGCAAATAGTAGTTCTTGCCAATGTTTTTTCTGCTTCTCCTTTTGTTTGTTGGTGAGCTGCTGACGCCATGGGAGGTTTAGGCCCCTCCTTTCCTGGTTTATCCTTATCTATGTATTCCTTTTGCTGATAAAACAAAAAAAAATGGAGATATGAACTGGGTAGATCATGAACTGTAGCAAAGCGTATTCCAAAAGTAATGAAATGCAATTTTATACATATGTCCATATTTTCTTTCAAAATGGCAGACCAAACTATTTGTTCATACAGATGGGTATGCGGGCAGTGGGATAACTTCATACATACGTACGTGTATATATATATATCATTCTTGCATCACCGCTTTTACCAGAACTCTAAAATATTGTCTGGTATTTATGCCTATTAATTTCAGAGGGATGCAGACCTTCCATCTAGTTTTGGCTTTCTATGAATTGATTGAACATTTCCCATCACTTCTGCTATTACGGTTGCCTATGATGCATGATAGGATTCTTAATGACATTTTGGTAAAAAGAAAAGAAAAATCTATCCAGAATACTAGACCAGTAATTTGTAAAATTTCTATACTAGATAGGCTGGAAAATTAGAAAATTTCCCCATATTTCTTGTAAAATTCCCTATTCTTTTATGTACTAAGAGTGGCAAGTTCTTCTTTTCAATTTTCCAACTAATGGGAGTATTTTCAATTCCTAAATTTCAACCAATGATGGGAATACATGAAAGTTTCGTTTGCTTTCATCATTATATTATATATGCATTTTCTTTCTCTATCTTTAATGCCCTTACCCAAGATTCACTAATCTAACAAATAGTTGTACATAATTATTAATCCACTTGTAAAAAAACAAACCATACAATTAACAATTGAAATAGGTGGCACTCGGAATTTTTCACTTTGTCATGAGGAATAGGGTCTTTGCAATGAGAATTTTTCCTGTACCCAAGAACAGACACGTATATATATATATATATATCTTCACTAAGTCATACGACAACCAGAATGCATGGAGCATTCTCTATACTGAGTTCTAGAAGAGATGCTACGTACATGTATATGTATGTGTTAGTTTATATATGTATTAATGTATTTATGCGACAAGGCGTTGATTATTGCCCCCACCATTCGTCATTGTTCATTAGTTACATTAATATCCCATTGGGCAGGGAACACGAAGGGGACTGCTATGGGGCAGCCCTCGCTAGGATATGCTAAAGTCCACCATGGTGAATTTCCCATCAATGTCTGAATGTCACCCAACATCAACGCCAGTTGTTCTAAATCTACATTCAATCTTCCATCAATTTGCATATATCACTCTTTGAACTTTGAAGGCAAAAATGGTTTAGAAAAGTGTGAAGTTGTGTGGGTCTGGGTGAGGGTGAGAGAGAGAGAGAGACTCAAAGGGATGTAGACTGTTTTGGAGCAATGAGCTCCATGGGAATATAGCAATACATATGCTTTTCTGGAGCAAATTTCCTTTCTGAAACCTCCATACACTTCAAAAATAACGTGTTTTATCTTGCTCATTGCTGAAAATACTTATTTTCCAGCATGCGCTGCTAGAAAGTCATGCTCATTAATTTTCACACTGCATCCAATGAGATTATATTTGTCCAGCCACTTAGGTTTTAAAATCATTTCAATGACAATGTTTTTCATTTTCATTCTAATTGCACTTTAAAAGTGCAATTATACCGCTTTAACTTGTGTTTTGTTAATTTTAGTTTGGAATTTTATATGCCATTTTAGTTAGATTTTAGTATTAACTTACTTTGTTTGTTTTATACAAGTTTGAACCTAATTTGGAGCAATTCGGGCGCAATTCTAACAACAATGAAAAGTGTTCGCGTTGTGAATAGTGTCATGCGCACGAGTATCGTGCGCATGCTTTCACAGGTCTGCAAAATCGTGACAAATTATAGAGGCTTGATTTTCAAGTCTGCCAAAGTGTCCGCACGCTTCGCTTAGACTCTATTATTTTTTCAGCCTATTTAAGGTAGTTTTGCGCCTAATTTTGGAGAGCTAAGCTTTTTATATGTAGATAGGGTAAAATATAGCTATATAGGAGTAGTTTTAGAGATAAAAACACTTGAAATTTCATTGTAATTTCTATTCTAGTAATCAAATTCAAGTAGTTTACAAACTTTCTTCAATTCAATTGTCAATTTCTCTATAGATTCAAATAACTAACTTTACAATTGAGTTCAATTGGGAAGATCAAGCAAAGAATTCAAGGGTTTTCATTGAAGGTACCTCATGAATTCATTGTCTCATCTTCCGAGATTCTTAATTCCTAGCAATTGATTGATTAGACATTTTAGAATACTTAGATTATTAATTATGTTTGATAGTTTTATTGCATGATTCCTCAATTGTGTGTTGATTTCATCCAAATCGATGGTAATCTAACATCATTTGCTATGGAATCAATGTTTTTAATGCTAAATCTTCTGAATCAAACATTCTTGATTGTTGTACTTGATTTGAGTTATCAACCTCTTAGAAATTCTTGAATGAATTGTGTGATTTGACCAATTGAATCCGATTTTCTATATTAATTGTCAATTTAGTTAAAGTGCCAACAACCATTTCAAATTAAACTATCTTTTTCATTTCTCTTTTAAAAGCAATTTAGTGAATTATGTGATGTTCAAGAGTGTTGAGTGTTTGTCGGAACCAATGGCCTATACTTGGCTTAATTATTGTGAAAAATCGACCCCAGCCTTCCTAGGTTATATTATGTTGTGGCCACTTGCTACCGTCATGTCATATTGCTACGGTTGTGTCATATTCCTTGCACAATATTTCTAGTAATGTAGGATCTACGTGGAAACTATTAGTGAAACTAGTGTGAAATATTTGAGGTTTGCTGCATTACATGCTCCTTCAATCGTTTCTTGAACTGCTATCAAATGGCACAAAATCACATATTAACTGATTACTCTTAGAAATAATAATCTTTTGGCTTAAATTGTTAGTTGATTAGTTGAATTTCAGTGTTAATTTAGTATTCTAACTCCTAAAATGCATTAAAACTCTTTTTGTGCACTTCTTACAGGAATTGAAGCTTAAATTAAGGCAAATGGACAAATGTGGGGATGACCGATCGATCGCCCGATCGAACGGTCCACGGAACGTTCGATCGACCAATCGATCGGTGATCATGCGATCGATTAGTGATTCTCTGTTCGACCTTCTGCAGCAAACTTCAGAAAGGGCGTTTTTCCTATAGATCGGGCGTTCGATCGGTGACGTTGGAATTTCCTTAACAGACTACGCAGAAGCAAACTTCAGAAGGGTTGGTTTTGCGATCGATCGGGCATTCGATCGCCTGGGCCGTTCGATCGGCCGATCAATCAGCCATTCGATCGGTCGCCTACCGATCGATCGGTGTGTACAGACTCTGTTTTTCTGCAAAGTATAAAAGCTGTATATTTGGGACAAAGTGTATTCTAGGTCATTTTCTGCAGAAACTGGACAGTGAAGAAGCTCCAAAAAGGGAATTTTTGTTATCTTGTAAGGTTTTTAGTTAGATTTACTTTTAATGCTTTGTATTTAATGTCATTTATTGCTTTTAGATCATTGTAAATGAATGTTTGATATATATGAAGTGAATGATTTTCTACTCTTTCAAGCCAATTTCTCTCATTTTCTTGCCACTTTCCCTCACTTTCTTAGTAACCAAATACTAGTTCTATATAGTTTAATGGTAGATTTCTCTTCTTTTATGCTTTTTGAAATGAATTCTAGTAGCTAAATACCCCTTGGATGTGATTGTGAAGATCCACCAAGGATCTTCAAAGGGGTGAAAATGGGTTGTATGAACTTTAAAGTCATATCCTCAAAATTATATGGTTTCATTTGATTTAGCATGATATTCATTAGAAAAACTTAGATTCATAACCCCTTGGCAATATTTATGCACAAATCAATGTTTGGTATAGGTATTGCACATGTTTGATTCTAGGGTGCCAATCATAGATTCCCTTTTTATGCTCAATCAAACAAAAACTCACATTTTTATAGTCGACATTTTCCGAATCAAGAATCCAATGTGTGATTCTTGATTTGAGTTATAAACCTCTCATTGGAGACCCTTGTTGTGAATTGGTGGATCGAAACAACCATGTCCAAGCCTTTCTTCTAAATTGCATAAAACTAGCTTTTGTTGTCTTTATTAGTCATTAAATTATTGCATGAAGTATTGAACCACCATCATCTCAAAACCAACATATTTTCGATCTCTTTTATGTTAGGAAAAGATAAGAATTTTCATTTGCAATCCATTAAGATAAGTACCTGTACTAGTTGAGTCTTGTTGCTATATTTGCAGAATTCTCTTGGGAGAGAACGACACCGGATCTTTCGGTTTTTACTACAAGCACGACCTCCGTACTCTTGCGAAGTGACTCCAGTTGAAGCACATTTGGAGGCGTGTCATTGACTTCATCTGAACCCACATCATTTTATAAACATATATGTCAATGTATATGAGCTTGAAATAGCTTATTGTACTATAAAACTGTAATTATAGGCTTTTAATTCGTACTTTGTTAAACTTAGATTAGTGTTAATTTTCTTATTTTAGTTAGATATATGTTTTATTATGTTTTGTGTATATTTTGTAAGTTATAGAAGCTAATAAGGGTAAAAAGACGCAAGAATGATCAAAGCGGGTTCAAAAAGAACAAACCGGTGATGGACACCCCAAATTGTCTCGGTATTATGACCTTAACTTTTTATTTCAATCTCTGATTGAGCTGATTTTTAAGCCATTGAAAAGAAGACTTTAAGAGTTACAACTTATCCTTTAATGTGCATCGGCTTAATTAACTTCTAAGGTGGTCAAAATCAAGTTGCAAGACTGCTGGGTCGAATAATGAACAGTAACCATCCGAACAATCCGTGAATAGTGCCTCTGAACATCACTGTTCACCGTTCGAATGGTGAATAGTGACTGTCCAAATAGTACCGTTCGAATGGTAAATAGTATCGTTCAGACGGTGAATAGTGACCGCTCAAACGGTGAATAGTGCATTTGAATGGTGAACAGTAACGGTTTGAACACACTTCAGACGACTTGTCAAATGCACCCATTCAATGATCGTTCGAACGCTATTTCGACTTTCAGATTGTATTTTTTACATCCGAAGATGAGTTTTATGAAAGTTTTTGAAGGTTTTTGAGTAGTTAGGGTTAGTTTTAGGTAGAGGCGCGGTGAGAGAAGCTCCAAAGAGGTTGGTTTTTCATTTTTTTTTTTTTCATTTTTAGCTTAGATTTAGCTTTGTTAGAGTAGTATAGAGTTAGAACCTATAATTTTTCTTCATTGTATTGTACTTTCTTTCACTTTCTTACAATTTTTTTTAGTTTCCTTTTAACCAAACACTTTTATTATTCAAGTAAAATTTAGATTTAATTCTTCATTATTTTTTTTTTACATTTTTACATGCTTTTATGATGGATTCAATTAGTTAGCCTCTTAATTGGGTTTAAATGTGAAGGTCACGCAATTAATCCAAGGATTTCAATGGAGATATCTCATGAATTTATTGTTTTATTTTATTAAATTTCTAATTCTTAGTAATTGCATATAGATGTTTTAGAATACTTAGATTATTGACTAAGTTTAGAAATTTTAGTAATTCAAATCGATGGTATTAATTTATGACTCTTCATTAGATAATTACTTCACAATTGTTAAGAATTCATTCATATCAATTGATTGCAAGATACCTTAGAATACCAAGTTATTGACTATGTTTGGCTAATTTAATGTACAAAACTCCAATTTGATGTTGACCCTAATTAAATCGATGGTATTAACCTTTGATTCTCTCATTAACTATGTATCTAATTTTAATTGCTTGAGAATTATTAGTTTTTAAAGTTACATCCTCCAAATCAAACACTCATGATTGTTGTGTTTGATTTTAGTTATAAACCTTAATAAAAGTCTTGGATAAATTAGATGATTGGATCAATTGATCCCAATTTTTTTTTAATTGCTTTAAATCTAATTTCAATTTACTTTAATTTAATTGCCTAGTTGTTAATTACTTTTATTTTCATTGTAACAATTTAGTAATTCAAAACTCTCATCAAAACTCAAAAGATTTTTCGTCTATTTTATTTTATTTTTATTTAGATTTAATTCACATAATTTTCATTCAATCCAAATTAGCTTAGTGTAAGTTGAGTGCTATAACCTATATTGGGCTTGGTCCTTGAGGAAGTACGATTCCAGACTTTTCGGATAAAAATTACAATCGTCAACTATGCACTTGCGGATAAATAGAGCAATTTTGAGAGTGAATCAGTAGCCAAAAACCACCTATATATAGGTTGGTCTGCATGAAATGGTTTTCAAGGATCAAGAGATGTGGAGTTTATTAGGATGTTGGGGTCATTTAATTTTGTATAATACTTAGTTATGGTTATTTTGTTGTTTTTCTCCTCTGATTATATAATTTTATTCCATAACTCTTCATAGTTGGATAGAAGTTTTGGAAATTTGTTTCATGGCCTTGACCTCAAGCTCCAACCTTGGCAAAACAAGATCAAAGATAAGAGCAGTAAAATTGAGAACCCCAGCAATTGAGAACCCCTAGCATATTTATGGACATTATAGTATAAAATGATAACTACCCTACCCCACACACACACACACACACACACACACACACACACAAAATACAAAGTTCAAAAAAAGGAAAAGGGAGAAAAAGAAGAAGAAGGAGAGGGAGAGAGAGACTCTCAAAATTCTTGATGCATTGGATGCTTTTTTTTCCAGTTCAGATCTTATGCAAACCTCCAAACTAGCTTAAAGAAGAACCAAAAAACAAAGATAGGATTTTTACCTCAAAAACACATCAAATATTTTAAAGCTTGCAGTAACTGTATTACAAATGAATAATCTAGTAGTCTAAAAGTGCACAGCAAAAGCAAGGACGAAATACCACTCGCGTTAGGAATAATAGAAAGTATTTTGTTTCAGATTGAACTACTTCTGCATTTAAGCTCTCTAGCATATTTATGGACGTTGGTAGTATAAAATGTCAGTATAAAGTGATGACTACTCTACCACACACACATGGAGAGAAAATAAAACAATAATCAAAGAAGAAGAAGAAGAAGAAGAAGAAGAAGAAGAAGAAGAAGAAGAAGAGAAGAGAGAGAGAGAGAGAGAGAGAGAGAGAGAGAGAGAGAGAGAGAGAGAGAGAGAGAGATTCACTGTCAAACTTAATCAGTGATCTTCAGATCTTATGCAAACTTCCAAACTTACAGACCAACGAAAAAAAAAAGGATAGGGATTTCTATCTCAAAAAATTATAAAATGTTTTTTGAGTTTAGAGTCGGTATCACGAATGAAAATTGAACAATCTAGTGGTTTAAAAGTGCACAGTAAAAATGAATTTATGTCATATATAAGTTAGGGAATATCTATTAAATTTTTGCCCCTAATTGTAGAGCCAATGTATTCCATTGCCGTCAAAATTTGGAATGGAGTTCTAGAAACTTGTTCAATGTACTCAACACAAGATTTCCAAACTTGCCAAAGTAAGATCAAAGAAAAGAGAATTAAAAGTAGCAACCCCCGTAATTGGTAGGGTGAGGGCAAAATGCCTCTGGGAGTAGGAATAATACCATAAATTATGTTGCCTCAGATCAAAATACTTCTGCATTCAAAGCCTACCATATTTATGGGGACTTCCAGTACTACCACACACTCAAAAGGGAAGAGAATGTAATGATTATATATATAGATAAAGAAGTATAAGAAGAAGAAGAAGAAGAAGAAGAATTGGATTTGTTTTTCCCCACAAATCTTGTGCATAATTGCAATCTTGAAAAGAAATTTGGATATTACCAGAATATATATATTATCAGAACATGAAAAATTAGATATTTCCTAGTCTAGTTGGGATTTTTAATTTTGTTATACAACACTTCCCTTTTAACTCTTCTTAAAACATCAGAAAAATCTTTCCCCATCTCTTTGTTGTCACACAAAATAAATCAATTGCCACTCGCAGCATTGGTTCTACATTCTCTACAAAAAATGTCTTTTATGTAATTCAATGTCCCAATTTTTGGTTGAAAAGAGGGCATGGAAAGGTTTTCCTAAGAATGACCTCAAAAATTAAAGATGCAAAAAAGGTATGGTCTACAAAAAGGGTTACAAGTAGGTTTTCCCTCTACTCAAAATACCGATTATACATGGGATGTTTCTCCGATTCTCCTTCACTTGACATTTAGAGATCAAAAGGCTTGTCCATTTTAGGTGGTTTGTCTGAGTGTGAGGGGAAGCATTTGGAATGAAGAGGGCTCAGATGGTCTCTGTTGAATGCATTAAGCTGGTCATACACAGCAGATCGAAGAAATGAAAACTCGGCCTCCTGTAGCTGTTAGGGGAAGCTTTATCAACCATATTAATTTTGCTACTAAGTTGCTAAATCAGTATAACTACTCTTTTGTTTTTAAGGTAAAAATCACAAGAAGATCTGTTGAAAGTGATTTAAAACACATTATTTGAGTTAGATGTGAGAGTGTATATATAGGAATAGATGAAGAGCAAGAGGTGAAAGTGCATAGTAGTAGAGGATAATGAATTCACTTAGTACAAGCAGTAGTATTCTGAGATGAGCTCAGCAGCTCATCCAATAGATCAGCTCCTAGGTCCTCAAATACAAACCTGTTTTCTGGGCTCACCTCTTCTTTTTTATTCCTCCTACTTGTCAACATCTTCATCTTGTTTGTCTCCTTCAGTGCTGCAGCCGCGGAGCAGCCATCTCCACCGCTGCACTTCATGTCGCGAAGCGACTGCCTGACTCTGTCGGTCGGAAAGTTGAGCCGAGCCAGCCGGCCTCTCATCACAAGTGCAGCTTGGTCATAAGCCAAAGCTGCTTCCTCTGCAGTAACAAAAGTTCCAAGCCAAACCCGGGCACCATGTCTTGTGGAATCACGTATCTCGGCTGCATACTTTCCCCATGGCCGCTTCCTAACCCCTATGTACCTCTTCTCCTTCTGGGGCCCTTCTCTCGCATCTGAAGTAACTTCTTCTTCATCGACTCCCTTGGAGGAATCGGATTCTGAAGTTTTTTCCTTCACAGGACAGTTTTCATATGAGTGATTTTCATCTAGGCTAAGGTGTTGAGAGAACGCAAAATCATCCATCGATGAGTTGATGGGTTCTAGGTCAAAGTTTTTCTTCTTGCCTTCAATCTAGCTCCTTAAATTTTGTTCGGAAATGCTTGAACCCAATGCCTTAAAATGCCCGAGCAAGTTGAAGGATTTGAATTTAAATAATGAAGATGAAAACAAGGATGGGGTTAGATTTGTCAAAGAGACTGGAAGGTAAGATTCTCTTGTATACAAATAGGATTTTGGGGCCTTCATATAAATTAATTGGAGAGGATGGTTTTTTTTTTTTTTTTTTGTCACAAGGTTTTCAAGCCTTCAACTGATTACTCAATGGAGCTCGTTCAGAATCACTATCTACATGAATTAAGTAAACTTCATGCATGAGTATGAATAATGATTGGCCATAAAAGGGCATGAGCAGGAATTAAATTTGAGATCTCACATTTGTTATAAGGACCAACTTACCATTCGATGACTCTTGTGATTAGGGAATGGTGGGGTTTTCTTTCTTTTTTTCATTTCTATTCTTATACATACTATTATTATTAGGTAATGCTGTACGCTTAAAATATTCATACATAATTTATATACAGAATAATATAGTTAAATGATAACTTTTAATTTTAAAATAAAATATCATCATGATAACTTTTAATTATAAAAGTATTATCGCCACATCATTCTAGTGAAATTTACTGTGCGAATATTTTGAAAAAAAAATAAAATTTTCCTAATAATAATTGGATTCAAACTTTTTTTGGGGCCAAACTTGGGGGCAGGTTTTTAAGCACACGAGTAAAATAATGCGGGGCGGCGAGGTGGTTATGCAATTTGCAATAAATGTAATTGTCAACCTTTGTCCAAGCAGCAGCTATCACACCTTACCCTATCATCACCATTTATGTTCTTGCTGATAAGTAGAACATCCAGAACATTTTAACCCTACAAAATAATGCTCCTAGTCCTATATATATTTGAAGGGAGGTCTCGGAAGCCATCCATGGTAGGTTGGAATAGAGAGAATGATTACCATGATTGCAAGAGAATAAGGTGCATTGCAAGTGAAAGAAAAAGCCATTATAAAAGGTGAGGAGCACGACCACTGCGCCCATTCCATTTTACCAACTTTTCAAGGGCATAGACCAGGGTTCCGTCTATATATATATACATATATATTTATTCTGTTAGGCAACTTTAGCTGTAATTCCATATCTCGTCAATGCATAAATTAGAAATTAATTAGAGCCGTGGTGAGTGTGACTAATATGGACAATTATGGGTATAGTATTGAGAATTACGGGTATAGTAGCGCCATCCTTTACAGTTTTATCACTTAGACATATTTAATTTTTGTGTGGTAGTTACATTTCACGTCAAAGATATAGATTGAAAAGGAATAGTTACACTTCACTGCCTAATTAGTAAATATTCATATTATTTACGTATAATACTCATACATACATATAAATAAATAAACATTTCGCTTTTCGTTCATATCTGAAATCTAATGAAAAAGACTCATTTTTTTAGTTAATCCTGATAGTATACAGTATATGTATTAAACATTTTACATATTATACTTATTCAACTTTATCAATTATAGAAAAAGGTTGTATAACTTATAACTTTACTTGTATCATGTCATATATATTTGTAATATTTTTGTAGTACTTGATATATTTAAATTATTAAACATACTTTTCTATAACTTCTAATTAATACTCAAAATATTATTAAAATTTAAAATTTAATTAATTAACTCAGTCTTATATCAAATATTGAAATAATAAAATACTAAAATAAAATTTAATTTGCTACCACTTTAATTTAACTGTTTGTTAATAATATGTTTTAAAAAATTAATATACACGAGACAAAAGTACTACCTACTAATATATATATAAGAAGAAATTGCTTATAAATGTTACTGTATTTTTTATCCCAAATTTTTAACTAATATCCGTATGATAACCGGATAATTATATATTTTTATTTTTTACGTTCTCATATTTTTACACCGAATTTTGTTACTGTATTTATTTAAAAAAAAGTCATGAAATTCGTATATATTGCGTACCATTCTTTTATCGTCCTATATTTGACTAACTATACTTCACTGCTCAAAATTGTGGGAGTAATATTATTTTTTTTATTCATGGTTGTGTTTAAATGGATTTTATTCCCCATCATGTACAAAGCCTGAAATAATGTAATCTCTCTCTCTCTCTCTCTCTCTCTCTCTCTCTCTCTCTCTCTCTCTCTCTCTCTCTCAGTTTAATATATTTTGTTCAGAATTTTGTTTCATTTTCGAAAAAACTCTAGTCCCACCCCCCACCCCCTGATTTGACAATTAAAAACTTTTGATTTTCTAATTTTATCTATAGTCTCACCCTCTTACTCCAATATTGTCATCCATTCCAATTTTTTGGATAAATTTTTTTTTTCTTTTACTCCCACCTCCCAGTTTTTTATTAATAAAATATTTGATCAAAATTTTTTAATTTCTTTTTACCCTCACCTCCTGAATTTTTATATTAATAAAATTTTTATGATTAAATTTTATAATTTCTTTTACTCCCACCACTCGGTTTTTATAAAAGAAAGAAATTTTGATCAAAAATTTTTAATTTTTTTAAATTTCTCTCTATTTATAAAATTTAATGCAAAACTAATTAACATAAATTTTTTTTGAAAACACTAAAGTAAAATAATTTAAAGTTGTTTCTTGAGACTATCATTGAGAATTAATAATGCATTTTTTACTAGTTTGATTTATCATAAAACCACATACAAAAAATAATAACTTTTAACATATTAATACAGTGGTAAATTCAACAATACATAAAAACAGAACTTCTAAACAATATCTCCACCAAACTCTTCTTCGAGGGCACCAGTCCTCCACCCATTATTTCTGACCACAAAATCATTAGTACTATATAACTATCAACCCATCTCCTATCTTCGATTGATACATGTTGTCTCCACCACATTGGGGTGAGTGGTACTAGGTAATGAGGGCGTCAGAAAACTTGGACGAAGTGATTGTTGCCAACACAGGCAATAACTATTTCCCGATGCTCGTGGACCGGAACTGGGGGGCATATCAATGGCAAGTGAATAAAATAACCCGAATGATATATGTCAAATGCTCTGAATTCCCGTGGTGTTTGAAGGATCTCTTTCTTTCCAGACATTGAGAATTTCACGAGATTTGGTGCTGCCAGCCATCTCGAGCACAAATTGCTTTTCCACTGGTTTGAGCCTTAACGAGTACTCGTGACCATCAAGATATTTTGTTGTTTCATGGTTATGAAAGCCGCATTTAACTAGTAAACCTCACATGATACTATCTAGAGATATTGGTAAACTTCGCAGCTTAAATGGGCAATCGCATTTTCTTGTTCCAATATTTCTTTGTAAAGGTTGCCCTTCAAAAAGATATTGTAGCGGTTCGTACTTTCTTCCTCTTTTACAATCAAGAATGCATTTTGGGAGCTTGCCGCTATTTAAATTAGCAGACCTTTTGATAACAATCACGATGCCATTTTGTCGTCCAACCCTCCGCACCCAATCTAACATTTCGTCTCTACCTTCAAAAGTCTGTCAATAAAAAATAACAAATATGCATAAGTACAACGTTATTGGGTCTACTTTTAATAAATTGATAGTATGATGAAACAACAATAGTCTGATAAAATAAAAAAATAACAAATACTTATCTGATCAGTGGTAAATTCAGGTGTATAGTCACGACCTCTGTGGAAGACGTTTTCTACACTTGGAAGGTCACTCTCAGCTGTCCAACTATCTAAAATTGAGTCAGCCATTATGCTCAATCTATGGATTACGAGAAAAAAGATGTTAACCGAATCTTAATATAAATTGAAGGAGTGATAGTAGAGAAAGTGAAGGAATGAAGAAGATGAGAAAATCTAGAGTAATGCTTTTCATATAAATAAAAGGAGGCATATCCAAATAAAAAATCTTTTCCGAACAGAAAATCTTATTAGAAAATCTTATTCGAATAAAAAATCTCTGATCTCATATCACCTGACAATTTCACTCACTGATATAATCCCTATTTTTTTTTTGTTCTTTTCATATTTTTTAAAAAAAATCAAATTAATGAAAACAAAATAAAAATAAAACAACAAATATTTTTGACAATCCGACTCACTGTTGTGACTCCTAATTTTTTTTTTGTTCTTTTTCTATTTTTAAAAAAAATAAAATTAATCAAAACAAAATAAAAATAAAACAACAAATAAAAAATAACAAATTTTTGCTTGATCAATGATAAATTCAAGTGTATAGA
The DNA here is from genome assembly GCA_033060915.1 of Euryodendron excelsum. Lineage (NCBI taxonomy): Eukaryota > Viridiplantae > Streptophyta > Magnoliopsida > Ericales > Pentaphylacaceae > Euryodendron > Euryodendron excelsum. The sequence continues at coordinate 31,744,125 of CM065385.1, read as the reverse complement.
GGGAGGCATATCCGAACAGAAAATCTCTGATCTCATACTCCCTAATAATCCCATTCACTGATGTGACTTCTATTTTTTTCTTTTTTTTCTTTTTTCAAAAAAATAAAATTAATCAAAACAAAATAAAAATAAAACAACAAATAAAAAATAACAAATGCTTACTTGATCAATGGTAAATTCAGGTGTATAGAGAAAGACATATCTGAACAGAAAATTTAATCCGAGCAGAAAATCTCTGATCTCATATTCCCTGACAATTTCACTTACTGATGTGACCTCTATTTTTTTGTTATTTTCTTATTTTTTAAAAAATTTAAATTAATCAAAACAAAATAAAAATAAAACAACAAATAAAAAATAAACTATTGATACATGTTTAACGAGCCAAAAACAAAATAAGGGTATAACTGGACAAAAAAACAAACCACCCATCTCATTATCTCACCTCCTGTGTCAGGGATGGGAGTAATAGCTCTCTTCATTTTCTCTTTATTTTTTTTCTATAACACATCACCTCCGTAAACTATATACTTTTAATCGAATTTTGTATGTATATATAATACATTTTGTACATAAATGTCATCACCATCACAGTCGTTATCATCCTTCTACTGAATTGTCATTGTTACAACAAGCCACAATTACCGAAAATCCCAATCTCCCTCGTATCTGGTCAACTCTGTCCTAAAAGGTGAAAAAAATAATAATAATAAAAACATAACCTTTCAGTTTATTAAGCTAATGCAAATGCAGGGATATAAAGTCAGCAAGCATTTAATCAAGGAAGGTTTGAAGTCAGCTATATATCGCATATATGGATGGAAAGCTTTGGTTAAACCAAAATCAATTATGAGATGATTGACTGATTGATTGATTGGCTTAATTAAAACTTTTAAATTCACGCAAATGCTAGCTGACCTTTGACTTTCTATACTTTTATTTGTGTGAGCTTGATTAACTGTTACATGATGCCACATAATAATCCTTATCAACTTCACACCCAAATGAATAAATATATATATATTATATGTGATGCTCACATGTAATGTTATTTGGTGAGGGTAGACTGCCTCATCATTTTTTAAGAAAAATGATCGAGCTTATAGTATCCTTGTTGATATGCATATTAGCGAAGCACTAAAGCATCTTCTATAAGAACACCCAAATCCACTCCTCATACCTTTCTCTATTGGTCAATTGTCTAAAAATAAAACAAAATATCCTATGCACTAACTCAAAGTACCTTCCAAGATACGGTTTTGGTAATTGGAATATGGGGTTCTATGGGGAGGGCATATATAGTATCTGCCAAAGTAATTTCAAGATGAGTTTTCATATTAATCTTGATTTTGCAACGGCTAGTTATGCCCTTGAAATAGCAATTGCCATAGAAGAAGTTTAAAAACTCAAGCAGCGTTCAAGGGATTGAAGTGACATGTGTGGGTATAAACAATATAAATTCGAAGGAAAAGGAATACATATATGCTAGAGTAAACCTCGAATTCCAATGTCAATTCTCTTAACTATTAAAAACAGATTATACCTAAAGGCTAAGCATCTGAGAGCTAGTCAAGTAAACCATAATTCACCCAACATTCTTAATAGATTGCAGATTGACGGTGAATCCACTTTGCAAACTCAGTTTAGGCCGATAATCCTAGTGGATTGATATTGTTTACAGCGTAATAACGATGCTGATTAATAAAGCAAGCTGCTTGTGTTTTTCTTTCTTTTACTCTTTTAAAGTTCCAGTAATATCCTATTTTATTTTGGGCAAATCTTATTTTTTTATTTTTTTGAGAAAGGAACCCTCACACTTATAATACTGGTTAAATGCTATCATTATATGCCTTTCGAGTAAAATTAGCTTGCACTTTTTACACATTGAAGTTCTACCATATGAGATGAACATCACAAAAAACCATTATTTCAATTTTTTTAAACGTTAACATGGAATTCATTCTAAGTACTGCAATACAATGACAATGATCTAATACTGCATGACAGTCAGCGTGAAATATTATTTCCTTCCATCCTTTCATCAGTATCAACAACCGGTCCTGCATGCAGAGGACATCAGAAAGGTCAGTGCATGATGGAGATGGACCCTGTAAAATGTCTTCCGTCGATCATTATGAATCGTGGCCAATGCACTCTCATTTCTGATCATCTGTTTTCAACTTATGTGTACATATTATATTTATATATGCTTGCGTTCACAGTCTCAACTCTATAGAAAATAGTAACCAACCACTAATAAAAGTTAGACAGACTACTTTATGATAGAGATGGACTGTTTAAAATGCTTACTTCAATCATTAGGATTTGGCAATGTGGCTAATGCTAACATCTTGCTCATCAGTTTGTAACCTTATTTTAACTTTTAATTTTAGCTTTTATGAACTTACACGAAATTCATAGTAATAGCTCAAGTATAGTGACAGTAATCTCATACGTACAGTGAGAGAATCCTACAAAACATTATTACCTTCCATTATTAGTCGGCAAATGAGAGGATTCTATGTCCTACCTTCATATAAGTAATATATATATATATATATATATTTATGTATGTTGAGGCCAGAGCAAAGACTAATAATTTCGTGGACCCCCCTGGCCCCCCTCTCCCAAAGCCATTCTAGCTTTTATAAAGACTCAATAATTGAGGTTATCCCAGCTAGAATATGCTGTGTCCTATTTAACAAATGGACAAGTATGTTAATAACATGACAAGGCGATAAGGGAGTGGAAAGAGTTTTGTTGATATGCAAAGCTCCTCACTTATCCCCACTTTGGTGCCTCTCTATGATTTAGTGTGTTTTAACTTCTCTAAATCATCTAGACAATTGTCTCTGTCTTCTTAAGTACAAAATTCATGAATGCATACACATATTGGAGTCAATATTTGTTTTTAAACAATTAACTCTATTCTAAACCTGTTGAACAGCTGAAGGAATAAAGTATTGAGTCTTACATCTATGAATAGATAATGACAACCATGCATTAACAAACTAACTTATTTCCACTACATACAACTTATCCTTTGATGTGTTTGTACATAAAAATCACAAAATGAAACTTGTTTTATTCTTGTTATGTCAAATTTACCTAATCATGAGTTTATGGTAGTCGGATATATACTTGTCATGAGCTAGCTTACAATTTTAAGAAACATTTGGCATGCACCGAATATAGTATTGAGCATAGTTTTAATAATTTTTGAACAATAAAAATTAAGAAAATTTTGGCTACTACTAAAGCAATAGAGTTGCCCAAATGTAAAAGCACATAATAAAATCATGAGCTTCTAGGTTTTTATTAGATCTCCAAGAGTGTTGAGGAACAATAGGACCCTCCCAAAAATAATTAGATTGCACCAAGGGCAAATTATGACTGGGGCTTTCTAGTGCATGGTCTTAGCTAGTTAGGAAAAAAAGTTTTTGAACAATAGAATTCAACTTGCCCCATGCATAGGTATGTCCCCCTTCATATTAAAGAATCTATAAATAAAGTTCATAAAATGTCCAAACAAAAATAAAGAAGAAAAAAAAACTTGAGGACGCCATGTTGCAACATTGTCCATTTTGATGGGTGTCTTAAGTCTAGTGGTAATTAATTAAGTTGGAAATGAACGTAGAGCAGACGCCATTCTTCGAACCCCACTTGTCTTTTCAATAATAAAAGGGTCCATTGGGAGGAATCAGTGGATGATATCAAGCTGCATGTTTGGCAATAGATCCAAGCTAAGACAAGAGGTGGGCCTTCATTCGATTGATGGGGTTAAATCCCTAGATCTATCATTATTAATTCTTGATCATTTAGTCCTCCAGGTTGTTGAAGGTTGATCCCTGCTCAACCTGCTTGTAGTGTCCTTGCTTTGTAAAGCCTTCTTGGCGTGTAAAGCTGCCTCTCCTTTCTTTAACAATAATTCTTCTTTGCTGTTAGGAAAAAAAAGACATTTGGAACAAGATGTCAATGATGATTTAACTATTATCTGCCAAAGAAAAATCAGAAACTATCACTCCTCCAATGAGTAATGAGGGTAATCTTTCGAGATATGATTTTCCAATAAAGAAATATGAAAATGGTCCTTATCATCACTAGGGCTAATGACCGTTTCAAGGATAAATTTTTGTTTTGCTAGATTTAATTATACATTAGTTTAGTTGGAGCTTTACTTTCAGGGAAATTGAGATTTGGACCCGCCAGACCATTTGAAACTCGCTTTAACTCCCCAACTCAAGTAGTTAGAGTAGGTTTGATTAAACTTGAAAGTAAATAAATTTTTTTATTTTATTTTGGTTACAAATATAGGATATTAAGATTAAACTGATTACCCATTTAAACGACATAAAAGAATGTAAATTGTGCTCTTTACGAAAAATATGACCCTCAGTATTGAATGACACTGGAAATATATATATATATATATATATATTGCTTATATAAACTGGAACTGAAACTTTGCTAGGTTGAACTTTTAAGCTGATCACAATCAGTCTGGATATAGAAATATTCACCAAACAACTCTTCCATGAAAAAATTCTTTTCATAATAGCAAATTAAATTCTTTGAAGCTTAAATCAACCCATCCTGAAAAAGATGGTGTGGACCCGTCTATAGCCCCCGCTTTATAATTCGTGAATAAAAAAGGTTGTTTATAATTCACAAGACTTTGGCTTTACCACAAGGTTAATTAGCCTTACCCTCGTTGTTTTCGTTCTTCTTTTTTATTTTTTATTTTTTATTTTGGGGGAGGCCAGGTCACAATCTCTAACTCTTGAATAACTACCAATTTCCTATATATCTTAAAGTGTTGACATGAAAAGAGAAATGGGTTCTATTAATTAGCATGTCAACTTCAGTAAAATACGTTTCATTTAATAAATTGAATTAAAACAAAGGTTGAGTTTGTCTGTTTCAATATTTTCTGTTATTTCTTACAAATTAGAGGTAATTACACTTTTCTCTTTATAGTTTGAGTTAAAATCAGATGATCTCCTATAGTTTAAAAGTTAATACATAACTCTCATATAGTTTGAATTTATTTACAAAATACATGAAAATCGTTAGATTTAACGAAAATTTTGTTATAGGGGTATTTTTATCATTTTATATCTCTAAATTAGTGCATGAAAAAGATGATTTGGTGAAATAACAAAAAAAACAACCCTCAAACAAACAATCCTTTATTTTGGCACAAAGGGCCAAATAGTCTTTTTTTATTTTTTTATTTAGAAATAGAAAATAACAAAAATACCCATATAACAAAATTTTCGTTAAAGCTAACGGTTTTCATCCATTTTGCAGATAAGTCTAAACCACATGAGAGTGATGTATTTACTTTTAAATCACAAGAGGTCATCTGGTTTTGACTCAAACCATAAGAAGATAAAGTGTTATTACTCCTACGAATAAAGTATGTTAATAATTTAGATATACATAGTCTATGTGCTTATGTCATGTGTATGTAACTCCACTGTTAGTTTTTATTTTTTGTTGTGTATTTTTTGCTGTTTATTTTTTTATATATATTTTTTGTGGTTTGATGATGGGTATTTGTAAGTTATTGTTATGTCCATTTTGGTATTTTTTATTTTTTTCAAAATTTTATAAATAACTAAAATCAAATAATTAAATAATCATTATTTATTAAAATTTAAAAAAAAATAAAAAACATTACCAAAAAGGCCATTCTTTTTATAATTGTAGGGGACCTTTCAGAATCCTTCAGTTAGAATATGCTCACAAAAATCTGAACCCCCTTTCTTTCTTTCCTTCATTTTTTTATTCTTCTTAAATTCTTGGTTTACAGCGAAAAAGAGTTTAAATCCCATAAAATTTTTAACTTAATTTCGTAAGCGATCCTTTCAAGGAGAAGATTCTCCGGGTTTGACCCCAGGCTTTTGTCGTGTTCCGTCGGCGGATGGCCCACGTGTTTAAAATGTTTTTTTTATTTATTTATTGTTTTCTTTTTGCAGGGAGTGGTGGCGGTGAATTAAAATGTTCTCTTCGATTACAACACATACACAACAAAGATTTAAAAGGATATTGACACGAGTAATGTAACATGTCACTAGCTAATTTATTTTTATTATTAAATATTTATATTATTTATTCGACTTTATCAATTATAAGAAAAGCTTGTATAGCTCATGATTTATATATATTTACTAGTATATCATGTCATATATATTTACTAGATATTTTTTAATACTTTGTATGTTTGTGAACATACTTTTCTATAACTTCTTATTAATACTCAAAATATAAAATTAAAATTAATGAATTAATCCATTCTTATATCAAGTATTGAAATAATAAAATAATAAAATAAAATTTATTTATCTATTACTTTAATTTAGCTATTTATTAATAATATATTTTTGAAAATTAATATATTTGAGACAAAAATATATTATTTACTAACAAATATAAGAAGAAATTACTTATAAATGTATTCTTATTTTTTGTCTCGACTTTTTAACAAATGTTTGTATAATACCCAGATAACTATATATTTGTATTTTTAACGTTCTTATATTTTTATGCTAAATTTTATTATTATATTTTAAAAAAAAATTATATTTAACTCGTACATATTACATACCGTACTTTTATGTTCCCGTATAATACTAACGATGTTTTTTATGTAATAAAAGTTTTTTAATTCTCTCTTCAATAGAGTGTCTAATCATAGAAATGTTGTTAGTTCTAATATTTTATCCCAACTAGACAGTCTAGACAATTCTAACCCATATCTCACGTTACAAGCTAGGTTCACTAGGACCATAATAAATTGCAACGCTTTGATAGTTGTTCACAGCTGCTCCATTCTAGGTAGCTTTCAATCTGGCAGCAACAGGTAACCCAATTTTTTTCTTTGGATAACTCACGTTCTGCTTCAAATAACTTTCTCTCATGTGAAAAAAAATTTAATGGTCAGGTAATAACGAGTGCTCAATAGTAATTTTTATCAAATAATAATATGTACAATATTTGAAATATCAATAAATAAAATAAATGTAGGTAATAGGAATTGCTATTGGAAATAGAACTAAAAGAGACTACAATGTAGTAGTCTTGGTTTGTAGGCTGCCTCCAAGTTCCAGTTCCCCCCTTTCTAAACAAGAAGGCTGCCTATAAAGGACTTTGACCCTGAGGCTGCTGATCAAAGCTCCTTTTTCCTCTGTTGTAATTTGGCCACCAGAGAGGACCAATGACAGGGTGGGGGAAAAGTAGTGGCCTAGTGAGGAGCTAGCCTATTTTGATTTTATATAACCTTCTATCTAGAACCTTATTATTCAAGCTAGGGGGAAAAAGTTAGCATCTTAATTATATGAAAGTTTGGTAGAAAACACTAAGGTTTTTTGTTAATACGGCAATATCAAGTTAGCGGTGGTGGTCACAGTTTCATATATTAATTTCATTTGGTATGATCTGTTTTTGGCATTTTAGCCTTTTTCAAAAAAAGAATTTTTTCATCTTGAATAACTTTTTTCAACCAAAAGATAATTTTTAGTTGATTGAAAAAAACTATAAAAGAAAACCATAAAAAAGGAACTCTTTTAGAAAACCTGAAAAGCATAAATAAATAATAAAAAAAGGCAATACCAAACGGTGCTAATTTAGGAATAAATTGTCCCATGATACACTCATGGTTAAAGTAATTATGCACAACTCTATTACTAATTTATTTCTCATTTGTGGGGCTATGAAGCTATCAGTTTGATTGAGAAAATAAGTGATACTTAAATGCGACCCAAAAAATAATGGGCACTTCAGCCCTAAGCAGAACAAAATGGACTCTTTCAAACTTTTTCGGAATATCCAAATGCGCTACCATTCAATTTGTGGCATATACGACATTGGAATATAGTTGTCATATGGAAAATAAAATTGAAAAATGATATAAGAACCAGAAATGTGAAATGTAGTTAAAAAATATATATATTATATCAAGAAATGGAATACACTAGATGAAATGAGATCGAATAAATGTGATATGACAATAGATAATTACGTATTATGGTTGAAAAATACCCTTTAACAACATAAAAAATTTAAAAATTATACAGCATTTTTTCAATATTTCTCTAGAGTTTTTACCAAGTGTTTTTAGATTATGTACTCCTGTTCTCAAAACGATTTTTCAGAGAAATGAGCTTTCTCTATCAAAGGGAATTTCTAAGTAAATATGTACGGCGCAAGGCTAACTCTTGTGTTGATAAACTAAGAGCCATTTCTTTTTATTTTTATACCTCAAAACATAAAATTTGACTTTATACAAATCCAAGTTTTTTTTTTTTTGGTGTCTTGAGATGGGTGATTTTGAGAAAACCTCCTTTTTTCTATTTTCTCCCAAGCTGCCTCCTGTGTTATAGTTAAGGTGGCCTTTTCAGACCCAAGGCTTCTTACCCAAATGAAAAATGATCTTGTTGGCCCAAGGCATAATAAACCCAAAAGTGATTGGGTTGGGCTGAACCTTTGACCTACAAATTCAGCTCAACAAGAGAGAATGATACTGCTATCCGCTTATACTTGGGACCCAACAGAAAAAAAAAAGAAAAAAGAAAAAAAAACAGCTAATAGCTTATAATTTATCATGTATATTTGGTTCAGTTGGCATCAGGTAAATAGAGGGTTGCCCAGTTGAAGAAAATTACTAGGGCCCATTTGGTGGAATTAACTACTTCAAAATGAATTTGTAAATAAGTTAATTCAAAATTATGTAGGTGCCCGAAAAATAGATTTTGAATCTCATTCAGGCAATTTGTTGTTTAAAACAAAATGTTAATTTTTTAACTTTTAGTGAATAAAATAAATTTTCAGTTGATTTTCAAATTATATTACTTTTGAAATCAGACACATCAAATTATCTAATTTTAAATGACCCAAATGATTAGGGCCCATAGAAAATCCCCACCATGAAAGTTAGAAGTTGGATGTGAAATTTACACTCTACCCCGAGGACCAACTAAAATCGAATAGAAAATTGGACCCGCGAACGGGCCCATGCCCCGCACGTAACACGGTGATCACAAGGAAAATTTCATTGTTACAATCAGCTAAGTATAATCACTCACAATTTCCATGTATATGATGTAGATATATATATATATATATATATACGATTCGGCTCACTTTCAGACTTTATCCTGAATACTCGTCTAGCCAACAAATCTCCACTGACACGTGTTTTAGTAACAGATCTAGGGGTGATAATTATTAACACTTAAAAAATTCAAGTTCCTAATTCCTTTTTAACTTTTAAACTTTTGTTAAAAAAAGTAATAACTTGTAGTTGAGACAGTTGTTGATTATAGTTGTTAAATTAATATTTCTTATATACGCGACACATTAAGAGTAGCCGTAAATAGGTGTATGGAGAACTAAGTCCTAAAGTAAGAAAATAAAAAATAAAAAAAATCTAAGTTAATTGCGTTTGATCTTCAGGAACTAAATTTGGCTAAGGCAGCTAACATTAGGTGGTTCAAATGGCATCCGGTCGTTAAGGTTGAGGGCCCATGTCCCGACATTATTGTGGTGATTAATATATTATCTCCTACAAATTGCTTCATATGTAATTGTATTATGCCGATCTTGCCTGTTTTGATAATGAAAATTTTAAAATGTTTCTTACCACGATACGAGTTTAACAAATTTAACTACGTGAATATATGTATATATTGTTATAAAATTAAAAGAATATAAAACAGATAAACTAACTTAGCACAAAGTATAAGAAATAGTTTTTCAAGAACTGTCAAATATTGATCATATTAGTTGTTCTGGAACAATTAGGGATTAATTTTCTGGACCACTCAAGACTTTGTTGATAGTACAGAATCACATAGAATACAACATGATCTTTGAGAATTTACTCATACTTCTCTTTCTTCTATTTTCTCTCTGCTTTTTTCTTTCTATTATTTCTCTATTTTTAGTTGTGTTTCAAATTATAGCCCGAGCCCCTAATTTCTACTAATTGAATGTCGACAATCCGACGTTTCGAGCAAGTGACAATCCACACAATTGAGTCGGCAACATTTAATGCCTCTGAAGACTTGATGAGGAAGCCTTGCCTATTGTTGAGTCAATGCCTTAATTTTGATGATAACAAAACATGGTTAAATGATCTAATAATTCTACTTAGTGTGCAGATGAATTATTAATTAGATCTTGACTTGAAGCTTATCATAATAAAGGATTTATGATGCAAAAATTTGAATAAATAATGAAAAGCATGATAAAGTGATGTATTCTACAAAGCTGATATTATAAGAAGAAAAAGAAATCTCAAGTTGATGAAAATTCTAGATTGAAGATTGATAAGCATGAAAGAATAGCATATTCAACAATGGTGATTTTATAAGAGAATGAAGATGATGGATATCAAAGAAGAAGAATGAAAATGATCAAAGTCTTGATTTAAAAGATTGAAGACTTTGAGGACTTGAAGATATCTTGCAAGAATGGAAAAAGAAGAGACCAACTCAAAAACATAAAAGTTTTCTTGATAGATTTAAAGATGTCTTGAAGACATGGAAGGAATCACAAGACTTGGAAAGCTTTCTTGGAAGAGTTGTTGAAGTCCATGGAGAAGCCATGTTGATTGAAGAAATGAAGATTCTGAGTCATGGAAGCTCTCTTGAAGATCTTGAAGAAGACTTGAATCAATGGATGAAGCTATGATGATGGAAGAGCTCTACAAGTGATGAAAATGAAGAAAATTCACCTTGAATGGATTGAAGCTGTTCTTGGAGTCATCTAATCTTGAAGAAGTGTTTGCAAGTTTTAAAAAGCCTATTTAGATGATCCTTGAAGAGATTGGAAGCTTTGAAAAAGAATGAAGAAAAGTTGCAAAAATATGGGTTTTGGTAAAAAGAGTCGACCCCTCAAGCAAAAAGAGTCGACTCATTCGAACAGAGCCTTGGATTTGTACTGGAGACTCAAAAGAGTCGACTCCTGGCCAAAAAGAGTCAACTCATTGCAACAGAGAACAACAATTCTGCAGACTGCTGAAAAGAGTCGACTCTTGGGACAAAAGAGTCGACTCATTTGGACAGTGACTTGAAAAATCTGCTGAAATACAAAAAGAGTCGACCCCTAGACCGTAACGGCTAGTTTTCTAACAGACGGTATGGGCAAAACTGCAACCAAATCTTCTCTCATACTTCTCCAACGGCTAGAATCAATCCATACCTATATATATATGAGATACATACAGCTTCAAAGAAGTAGAGAAGAGCAATCATACCATTCATATCAAGTCCTTGAAGCTAAAAATCACTTGTACCTCACTGCCACATATTTTTGCTGAGTGTTTAAAGTTATCCATTGAGTTGTATTCATTCATATACTCACTAGGAGAGTCACTCTTTGTATAATCTTCATTCATTCTCTTTTGGGTGGGTTTGTAACCTTGTAAGTTTGAGTGTTCTTGGGAAAAACACTTATAAGTTTAAGAGAAGTTTGGACAAAATCTCTTGGGTTTTGAAAGCTTGGGAAGAAGCTTTTGTAAGAGTGAGCTGGGCACTCGTGGCACAACCAGCAGCTGTGTAAGGAGTATTACATAGTGAAATTCCTTCGAAAGGATCGAAGAAGAGAGGACGTAGGCAAGGTTGGCCGAACCTCTATAAATCTGGTGCACTTCTCTTCTGCCTCTGTTTTGCTTATTTGCTCACTATACATGTTTGCATAAATATATATATTGATGTATACTTCACTTGCTTGATATATATATATACTTTGATTAATTATTGTTAAAATACATAAACTGTTTTTAGTTGCAATTTCTGATATAAATTTTATAAAACCCAATTCACCCCCCCTCTTGGGTTGCCTTCTTGGGCCAACACCTATGAGGTTATCTATTACATAATACTCCCTCTTGAATAACTGTAAAATAATATAATATATATCTTCTGGATATGCTAAAATGGCCTCATCAAAACTTTACTAGAATAACCCACTGGAAAAAAACCTTAGCAAAAGAAGAATAGTACAATACTTAACTCACCCTGTATAATAAGAATTTTGTTTGTTTCATAAAAGATTTCTTAGACGACACATACTAATGCCATGCATAAGTTTCTCAAATGTTGCAGTTGGTAGTACTTTAATAAATAAGTCTACCAAATTATCACTTGAACGTATTTGTTGAATATCAATATCACCACTTTTCTAAAGCTCGTGTGTATAAAAAAACATTGAAAAAATATGCTTCGTTTTATCACTTTTGACGTGGCTTCTCTTAATCTGTACAATACAAGCTGTATTATCTTCGTATAATATTATAGAGATATCTTTGACTGTAGATAATCTGCAACTTTCTTGAATATGTTGAATCATAGATCTCAGTCAGATACACTCTTGGCTTGTTTCATGAATTGCAGTTATCTCGGAATGATTTAAAGAGGTTGTAGTTAATATCTGCTTCACAGATCACCATGATATAACAGTGTTACCATAAGTAAATACATACCCAGTTTGAGACCGAGCTTTATGTGGATCAGAAAGATAGCCGGTGTCTGCATAACCAATTAATTCAGGTTATGACTCCTTTTAATAGAATAAACCCATATCAGTTGTCCCTTGTAGATAACGCAATATATACTTAATTCCTTTCTAATGTCTTTGCGTTGGTGCAGAACTATATCTTACCAATAAGTTAATAAAGAATGTTATATAAGGTCTTGTACAATTTGCAAGATACATAAGAGAATCAATTACACTAAGATATGATACTTCAGGACCGAGAAATTCTTCACCATCTTCTCGATAATGGAAATGATTTTTATATACATTTAGTAATCAAACAATCATTGGAGAACTTAATGAATAAGTTTTGTCCATATAAAACTACTTTAAAACTTTTCAACATATGTCGATTGATGGACAAAATTTTATTTGATAAGTGTTCAATCTATAATCTAAGACAAAATTTTGTTCTCCCATGATCTTTAATTTCAAACTCCTTTTTTAAATAATTAACAGTTTTAATAATCTCTTCAAGAGTTCCGACAAGATTCAAATCGTCAACATAGAATGCAATGACAACAAATCCGAATTCTAATTTCTTAATGAAAATACATGAACAAATTACATCATTCACATGTCATTCTTTTAAGAGATATTTACTTAGACGATTGTACCACATGCGACTAGATTGTTTTTACTTGTATAAAGATCGTTAAAGCTTAATAGAATATAAGCTATGTGGTTTTAAGATTTATGCTTAAGGCATTTTAAACCTTTCTGGTATTTTGATATATATGTTGTGAGACCTCAATCTTATAATGTCAAATATGTAAAATTATGTAGGTGCATGTGTGTGTAATTTACTTACTACAAAGCTCATTATACCTCATTAGCTTTAATATGTTTTTACTTAAGGTAAGAGTGCATTAGTGGGAACTAATAGAGGTGTGACATGTAGCATGGAAGTGGTAAGGTGGGAGAATGTTAAGAGACACCTAAGGGTGTAATATACAACTTGGAGAAAGAGATAGAATTTGGTGGGAGAAAAAAAAAAAAAAGAAAAGGCTAAGTCAAAGGGGGAGGGCCAAAAGAAAGGAAAAAAATGAGAGAAAGAGAGAGAAAGGAAAGAAAGAAAAGGGCAAGTCAAAGGGGAGGGTTGCTCATACGTATAGAGAGAGAGAGAGAGAGAGAGAGAGAGAGAGAGAAGAGAAGAGAGAAAAAGAGGAAAAAGAAAAAAAGGACAATAAGGAAAAAGAGGAGAGGAAGAGGAAGAAGAAGAGAGGGAAAACCCTAAGGAAGGATTGGTTGCAATTAACAAGGTGAGTTCCATTTTTGTTTCTTGTATGTTGTATGTATGTTCTATGTTGTATATATATCCTTGTCACGAAAAGAGGAAGATGGATGAGGAAAAGGGGGTGAGAGAACCATGGCTGCTGCCCAAAATCTGGGTATGAGCAATGATTTTCAAACCTTGTTTTCAAGACCTTAACAAGGTTTGATCTAAATTCTGAGACCCTATGTGAAAAAATCTCAAAAAATTACTCAATTTCGACACAAAATTCATCTGATTTGATTAAGAATTTAGAGAGAAAACTCTGTCTAAAGTTGGAGGAGTTTCTGTTGTGAAAATCTGCAGAAACAGTCATTTTCAGAGACTGTTTGGCCTATTTAAAAATCTGATTTGTAGCTAAATTGTTGTACACTTAAACTTTGAGACTTTAGAAAAATTTGAGCTTTGGTTTCACCCAAAAATGTTTTATATTCAAATTATGGTGATTTTTTAAAATTAAGCTGCCACTGTGGAAGTCTGATGCTCAAATCTGCCCAGATTTGCAACCTCTATTTTGACTGACCATTCGACTAAGTTAGAGTGGTTCAAAAATTATAAAAATTTTACTGTGTTTTCTGGATACATGGATAAAATTGTATACCAAATTTTAAGTTAATGAGATACCATTTACTTAGGTTTCAGACCTCTCAAATGAGAACCATTTGCTGCAGAAACTTAAATTCAGCAATACTGCCATGTTTTAGAAAATACCAAATAAATACTTAAACATGTTCAAAAAATATAAAATTTTATCCGGATACGCTCTGAGATATTTATTTTGTGTTCCTAAAGTTTTAGAATTTTGAGGTTATGTATACATTATATTGATTATAATTGCTAAAATTCCTAAATTAACACGGTTGTGGTGGTAAGACCTAACGAAGGGCAAGATCCGTCAACATCATTCAAGGAGTTATCTTGGTCGTGGGGTGTGTACAGTGATAGATGGGATTTAATGAATCGCTCCCAAAAATGATATGGACTTGAGCTTTCCGCAAGAGCATGGGTGTCGCGATCGAAGTAAAATTTCGGCAAATATCGGTATCGCTATCCCAAATGATCAAATCAAATATAGGTAACACATAAGAGCAAAACAATCAACCAATTGAGTCAAATTAGCAAGTTACTTAACAAATTGGAATTAACTACAAATAAAACCAAAAATTGCTTTGATGGTGTGATCATGTTGACTACCAATTAAACTAATTACACTATGTATTTAAAACAACTCTAACTAAAGTTAAGAACGATTAATGAAAAGCTTAGATATAATTGATCTAATCTACCAATTCTCTACAAGTACCTTAATGGAGGGTTTAATTACTCAAATCAAAGAATCACTCCGCAGATCCTTGATTCGGAAGATTTAGACCACAAAAATGGGAATTCACACTCAATTGGATGTAAATTGGTGTTTAATTGTTAACAATCTTAGAAACAAATCATCATTTGTGCAATACCTATACCAATTAAGGAATTGTGCATAGAAATTATCAAAAGTGATTATGAATCCGAGTTTTCTATAGATTTACAACACAATTGATACGAATTTGAAGAATTTATAAAATAATTTATTGACATTAAAGAGTATATACCTCCATTGAAGACTTTAAAGATCCTTGGTAGATCTTCACAATTGCATCCAAAGAAGAGTTTAGCTACTTGAGTCCGTAAGAGAAAACATGAAGAATTGCAAATTTCTCATTAATTGATGAAGGAATTGGTGTTTGATTATAAAGAAAGTGTAAAAAAATGAAGGAAAATACAATATAAACTCACTTTCTCTCTCTACAATTCGTACTAACTGAAAATCTAGCCTAAAAAAAGATAGATACCAAAAATCACGTAATTTCCTCGAGATATAGCTGCAAAATACGCACAGGGATTGCCAGTACCGTACGTACAGTACTGTTCACTATACGTATGGTGAACATACCGTACGTACGGCCATCTTGACGATGATTCGAGCTCTCAAAAGTTTGGAGTTTTGCTGTAGGCGTACGTACGGTGACTTCGACCGTACGTATAGTCAATGCACATTTTGACTCTTTTTGCTTCCAAATTTGCCCTTTCTCCACTCGAAACCCACAAAATACCCACAAACACTTATTTAAAACAATTATTATGCTAAAATGAGAAATATATATACCCTAATTGGACTAACAATAGCTATTTAGGGACTTTAGATTACACTTTTTGGAATGTAATCATTTAAGATATTCATATTCATATCGAATGAATATATTATGTGTAATATTATCTATATTGGTGGTGATTGTGGGATTTAAGATGATAGTCTCATTCATATTGAATAAATATATTTGTTGTACTATCAAGAATATTAGTGGTGATTGTGACAGTCTTGTTCATATGGAGTTGCTTGATGATTATGTATATAACATACTATTGATGAGGTTATATATATGTGGTGATAATGATGAGTTATATATATGCGGTGATATTGATGAGGTTATACATATGCAGTGATATTGATGAGGTTGTATAAGAGGTGGAAGTGGTATTGCATACCATCCATATTGTATGCCTTGCATTGCACTAGAGAGAGTTAACCGATGTGGGATTAACCAAGGCTTAATCACGGTAGACTAGCCTAAGGGTGTCACGGTGGGCATTCCTTGATAATGCGTCATTAATATATTAGGCCAACGTTATCTAAATCGCACGCCCATATGGGTGTTTCATGCATTGCATCATAAGAGACATTGCATTGCATATTGTTGGTGGTGATGAGAGGATGATTACATATTGTTAATGTTGGTATTTTATAGATGATTATATCTTATTGGGTGATGGATTATTCATTGATGGTTGATTCTGTGATTATATTTATCATTTTTTATGAGTTTGATTATCTATTGTGAACAGGTTGACTTGTAGCTCACACCCACACAGACTGTTTTGACAAGTAACGTGGAGATGATGGTTCGATTCACTATAGTCCTAGTCGTCGCCACGGTGGCATTCGTGTTGATATTAGGATGTGGAGTCTCAGGGCTTGGGAGAGCTCCATTCTCTTATGTTCAGTTTCTTAGTTGTGTTTTAAAAAGGATGTTGAGTCTTGATGTAATGTTTTGTATTAACATGGTACGATGGTAGAGCATTTGGAGGATTGTTGATTGTTTTTCAATTGGTAATGTATTGATGATTTGTGGTTTCCTTTAATGTATGTTGGAGCGTTTATTATATTTCTTTCTTACTGTTATTATATTCTACTGTGTTTTGTTTTTCGATTAGGTGTTAAGGTGTCGTTTGCATGTATGGTGACCTGTGCGATCACGCCTCGCCTAATGTGACATAATTAATGTCTAATTGGGTTGGGGGTATGACAGTTTGGTATCAGAGTTGTGGTTCGTATTCGAACTGTGATTCATAGCCTGGTTATATACTAAAGCTATGGAGTGGAGTTGGTGTCTAGTGTAGTGAACCGTAGGGTATTGTCGGTGTTGGTTAGGTCATTAAGGAATGTGTGAACTATATATATGGTGTACTTATCCTGACTTGGTGACAGAAAAAATGACACAAAGGGATTCACCTAGAGCAAAGGAAGGAGAAGATTCAGCAGCTTCAGTTAGGGGTGTGGAACAAGGAAAGCATGAACCACATGTCCAGAATCAACCTGATGCAACCGAAAGACTTGCAAATCTGATGGCACAGTATATGGAAGCTCAGTTGGTAAGATCGGTGCCAAGAAGTACGACCTTGCATGAGCAATTCATGAAACTACATCCACCAGAATTTATGGGGGCAACTGATCCATTAGTGACTGAGGAGTTGCTAAAAAAGCTAGAATTTAAGATCACTAGATACGTGAAATTGGTGAACAAATCTAAGATCGTGGAACGAGACGTGGAGGAGATGTTAGGAAGACAAGAACAATCCAAAAAGGGGAGGTTTGATTCGGGAGCTAGTATCTCACGATAGAGACCTTTCAGAATCTGCTCCAACTCTGGACGAAAGACAAGTATAATTCACTCCTGGATCGAGTGGTTAACAGTTTCGTAACGCAAGAGGCACAGGAGGTTTTGGGGGTCGAGGAGTAAGGACATCACCGGTTAAGTCTACCAGTCCGAGGTCTTTGGGAGGTAACACTGGGGGAATCACTTGCTATCGTTGTGGGGTTGAGGGACATGTTATTAGAGATTGTCCAATGTCATGGTCAGACAAATGCTATCAATACGGATAGCTGGGACACATGGCAAGGAACTGCGCTTAGAATCTTGCTGCAGCATCATCAGTGGGTAATGTGGCGAGCAGAAGCAGGGGAACAACGAGGGTTGCTTAAAAAGGGCCAGCTACGACACTGAAACTGTACACTCAAGCACAGGTCTATGCTATGACGATGAGAAATGCATAGGCTACTCCTAATGTGGTAACAGGTATGTTATCTATTATTGATAAAGTGGCATATGTGTTTTGACAAGATAAGAGAATTTTAGGACGAAATTCTTTAAGGAGGGGAGAGTTGTGAGACCTCAATCTTATAATGTCAAATATGTAAAATTATGTAGGTGCATGTGTGTGTAATTTACTTACTACAAAGCTCATTATACCTCATTAGCTTTAATATGTTTTTACTTAAGGTAAGAGTGCATTAGTGGGAACTAATAGAGGTGTGACATGTAGCATGGAAGTGGTAAGGTGGGAGAATGTTAAGAGACACCTAAGGGTGTAATATACAACTTGGAGAAAGAGATAGAATTTGGTGGGAGAAAAAAAAAAAGAAAAGGCTAAGTCAAGGGGGGAGGGCCAAAAGAAAGGAAAAAAAATGAGAGAAAGAGAGAGAAAGGAAAGAAAGAAAAGGGCAAGTCAAAGGGGAGGGTTGCTCATACGTATATATTTTTACTTAAAATAAGAATGCATTAGTAGGAACCAATGGAGTTGTAGCATGTAGCATAGAAATGGTAAGGTGGGGGAATGTTGGAGGACACCTAAGGGTGTGATATACAACTTGGAGAAACAGATAGAATTTGGTGGGAGAAAAAAAAGAAAAGGTTAAGTCAAAGGGGGAGGGCCAAAAGAAAGGAAAAAAATAAGAGAGAGAAAAAGGAAAGAAAGAGAGAGGAAAAGAAAGAAAAGGGTAAGTCAAGGGGGAGGGTTGCTCATACATATAGAGAGAGAGAGAGAGAGAGAGAGAGAGAGAGAGAAAAGAGAAGAGAAGAAAGAAAGAGAAGAAGAAAGAAAATGAAAAGAAAAAGAAAAAGAGTAGAGAGGAAGAGGAAGAGGAAGAGGAAGAAGAAGAGAGGGAAAACCCTAGGGAAGGATTGGTTACAATTAACAAGGTGAGTTCCATATTTATTTCTTGTATGTTGTATGTATGTTCTATGTTATATATGTATTCTTATCATGGAAGGAGGAAGATGGAGGAGGAAAAGGGGGTGAGAGAACCATGGCTGTTGCCTAGAATCTAGGCAGGAGCAATGACTTTCAAACCCTATTTTCAAGACCTTAACAAGGTTTGATCTAAATTCTAAGACCATATGTCAAAATATCTTGAAAAATTGCTCAATTTCGATACAAAATTCATCTGATTTGGTTAAGAATTGAGAGAGAAAATTTTGTCCAAAATTGGAGGAGTTTCTGCTAAGAAAATCTGCAGAAACAGTTGCTTTCAGAGGCTGTTTGGCCTATTTAAAAATCTAATTTGTAGTTGAATTGTTGTACACGTGAACTTTGAGATCTTAGAAAAATTTAAGCTGCGGTTTCAGTCAAAAAAATTTTATATTCGAATTATGGTGATTTTTCAAAGTTAGGCTACCACTATAGAAGTTTGATACTCAGATTTGCCCAGATCTGCAACTTCTGTTTTGACTGACCATTTGACCAAGTTAGAGTGGTCCAAAAATTATAAAATTTTTACTATATTTTCTGGATACATGTATAAGATTGTATACCAAATTTTAAGTCAAGGAGATATAGTTTACTTAGATTTTAAACCTCTCAAATGAGAACCATCTACTGTAAAAACTTAAATTCAGCAGCACTGCCCTGTTTTAGAAAATACCAAATAAATATTTAGACATGTTCAAAAAATGTAAAATTTGGTCTGGATACGCTCTAAGATGTTTATTTTGTGTCCCTAAAATTTTAGAATTTTTGAGGTTATGTATATATTATATTAATTATGATTGCTGAAATTCCTAAACTAACATGGTTGTGGTGGTAGGACCTAATGGAGGCCAAGATCCGTCAACATCATTCAAGGAATGATCTTGGTCGTAGGGTGTGTACCGTGACAGGTGGAATTTAAGATATTCATATTTATATCGAATAAATATATTGTGTGTAATATTATCTATATTGGTGGTTATTGTGAGATTTAAGATGATAGTCTCATTCATATTGAATGAACATATTTGTTGTACTATTATGAATTTTGGTGATGATTGTGACAGTCTTGTTCATATAGAGTTGCTTGATGATTACATATATAACATATTATTGATGAGATTATATATATGTGGTGATAATGATGAGTTATATATATGTGGTGATATTGATGAGGTCATATATATGCAGTGATATTGATGAGGCTGTATAAAAGGTGGAGGTGGTATCGCATACCATCCTTATTGTATGCCTTGCATTGCACTGGAGAGAATTAACCGATGTCGGGTTAACCAAGGCTTAGTCACGATGGAGTAGCCTAAAGGTGCCACGGTGGGCATTCCTTGATAACGTGCCATCGATATATTAGGCCAATGTTATCTAAATCACACGCACATGTGGGTATTTTATTTATTACATCACA
Organism: Euryodendron excelsum; assembly: GCA_033060915.1. Taxonomy (NCBI): domain Eukaryota; kingdom Viridiplantae; phylum Streptophyta; class Magnoliopsida; order Ericales; family Pentaphylacaceae; genus Euryodendron; species Euryodendron excelsum. The sequence continues at coordinate 31,723,543 of CM065385.1, read as the reverse complement.
AGAGACATTGCATTGCATATTGTTGGTGGTGATAAGAGGATGATTACTTATTGTTGATGTTGGTGTTTTATAGATGATTATATCTCATTGATGATAGATTATTCATTGATGGCTGATTTTGTAATTATATTTATCATTTTTTTATGAGTTTGATTATCTATTGTGAGCACATTGACGTTTAGCTCACATGCACAGAGACTGTTTTGATAGGTAACGTGGAGATGGCGGTTCGCTTCGATGTAATCCTAGTTGTCACCACGGTGGTGTCCATGTTGATGTCAGGATGTTGAGTCTCGGGGCTTGGGGGAGCTCCATTCTCTTACGTTTAGTTTCTTAGTTATCTTTTAAATGGGACGTTGAGTCTTGATGTAATGTTTTGTATTAACATGGTACGATGGTAGAGCATTTAGAGGATTGTTGATTGTTTTTCAATTGGTAATGTATTGATGATTTGTGGTTTCCTTTAATGTATCTTAGGGCATTTATTATATTTCTTTCTTACTGTTAAGGTGTCGTTTGTCGGTACAGTGACATGTACGATCATGCCTCGCCTAATGTGACATAATTAATGTTTAATTAGGTTGGGGGTGTGGCATATGTCATTTTTAAGCTCTCTATATAAATAGGTTGTCACTACGTTTATTGTATGCATATTCAATCCTTCAGAAATTGCCAAACTAATTAAGAATTTAAATGTAATTGCATCCATTACAGGAGAGTAAATCTCATCATAATCAATACCTGATCTTTGTGAGAAACTTTGTGGTATGAGTCGTGATTTATATCGTATTATATCATTTTTCTTATTTTACTTTCTTACGAATACCCATTTATATCCAACTTGTTTTATATCTTCAGGTATTTGGATTATGGGTCCAAATACTTTATGTTGTGCTAACGAGTATAATTCTACTTTGATACCAACTTTTTATTTTGGCCAATCATTTCTTTATCGACATTCATCGACTGTCTGTTGTTCAATTTCTTCATTACTTCTGGTAATATCAAGAGCCACTTTAAATGAAAGTATGTTATTGACAATCATCTTATTTTTATTCCAGCTTTCTCCAGTATTCATATAACTTAGTGAGATTTTATTATTTTCAGGTACCATTTCATTTGTAGGAGATATTTCTTCAGGAGGTTTCTCTTCTAGAGATTCTTTTTCAGGATTCTCTTCTTCAGAAAGTTTAGATATTATGTTCTCTTCGAGAGCACCAACTTTCTTATACATTTTTTCTTGTGTCTTTCTTTTTTTTGGGAATAGTGTCTTTTGCACCAACAGGCCTCTCACGTTTTAAGCGCGCTTTAAATTCTTTTATTGTTGTACTAATAGATTGTCTTACACGAACATCAATACGTGTTGGAGTATTAACAACTGGTATATGTGATTTTGTCACATTTTTTGTGTTAGTGAGCATTAGGCAATTGATTTGTTATTGTCTGTAAATGAATTATTCTGTGAATTTCTGATTCACATTGACTTGTTTGAGGATCAATATGAGACAGCATTGAAACGTTCCAACTGATCTCTCGTTGATTTTGTAATTGCTTTTTTTTTCCCCCTAATGATGAGAAAACTGAATCATCAAAATGATAATCTGCAAAACGTGCCTTGAAAACATCACTTGTTAAAGGTTCCATGTATTTAATAATAGATGGAGAATCAAAACTAACATAAATTCCAAGTCAACTCTAGGAACCCATTTTAGAATGCTGTGGGAGTGAAATTGAAAAATATAAAGCACAACCAAAAACTCTTAAGTGACAAATATTTGGTTGTTGATTAATAACTAGTTGTAATGGTGAGTATTGATGATAAGTGGTTGGTCGGGCATGTACTAATGATGGAGCATGCAATATGGCATGTCACCAAGCAGAAATAGGTAATTTTGTTTTTATAAGTAAAGGTCAAGCAATTAATTAAATTCGTTTTATAAAAGATTATGTAAGACTATTTTGTGTGTGTGTGAGCAACTGGGTGTTCAATATCAATTCCTATTAATATGTAATAATCATCAAAGACTTGAGATGTAAATTCTTCAGTATTATCTAGTCGTATTGATTTAATCGGGTAATTTGAAAACTGTGCCCGTAATCGAATAATTTGAGTAAGAAGTCTAGCAAAACTAATATTACAGGTAAAAAGTAAACAAACATGTGACCACCTTGTAGATACATCTATTAAAACTATGAAATAACGAAATGGTCCACATAGAGAATGTATTAGTCCACAAATATCCCCTTGAATTCTTTATAAAAATGATGAAGATTCAACAACTACTTTTGAAGGAGATGGTCTGACAATTAATTTTCCTTATGAACAAGCAGCACATGTAAAATTACTTGACAAATGAATCTTCTAGTCCTTTGGCGAGTGTCCATGTGAGTTTTTAATAATTCGATGCATCATTGTTGATCTTGGATAACCCAAACGATCATGCCATAATATAAAATTCTTTGGGTCAAAGCACTTCTGATGCATTACTACAGGTGATTCTTCAACTTTTATAGTAGTATAATATAATCCAAAAGACAATAAAACAAGTTTCTCTGATATATACTTCTTTCTTGAAATATACGAGATAATGTAAAGTTGTTCTACCTTATCTTCATTTATCATCTCAATATGATATCCATTGTAACGTATATCTTTAAAACTAATCAGATTCTTTATAGATTTAGATTTAATAGAGTACAATGCATTATCAATACATAGCTTTTTTCATCTTGACAATATTATATTAGCTCTTCCGAAGTCTTCAATCAATTTTGTTGTGTCAGATATTGTATTGATATTAGTTTTAAGTAATGTCAAGTGTGAGAAATATTTTTTCTCTTGAAGAATTGTATATATTGTTCTGCTATCTATTAAACATGAGTCTTCACAATTCATTTTTAGAAACAATCGACGCGTTGGTATGATCCATGCATTTATACACAAAATATTGAAATTACTTATTTAAAACAAGGAAATTCATTAAAAGGAAAAAGCATATGAAGAAAATATTACAAAAAATGATAATAAATTAAATAAACTAGAAAATAATATTAATTAGTGTGGACATCCCCATCACCAATTACATGGTCTATTTTGTCCCTAGCATCCTTAAAGAAATCTAAAATATCCAGATGAGTAATATTGACTAGGCCATCAAATCCATAAAATGCGTTTTTGTGTTTTTTTCCTTTATTTTTAATTAAGGCTTGGTAAAATTCTCTCGAATATTTGGGCGTACGACAGGTAAGTGATCAATGTCCTGCCATTTCACACTTATACCAAGTATCTTCATAATTCTTATGAAGTTTATTCTGTAAGCCTTTCCTTTTTTCTTGCTTTTCTTTAGAGTTGTTTCACTATTAGTGGTATGATGTGGTATTTTTAAATCTCATGTGATAAGTGTTACTTCCACGATAATTTTCATGAGTTCAAAGACTATTCCTACCACAACCACGACCGTGTCCACGACCATCAAATGAGATTGCATTCACTTCAGAAAATGGTGCAGAACTGATAATTTTTTATTAGCAACTCATTATGTTGCTCACCTATAAAAAGACATGATATTAATTTAGAAACCTTTCTAAATCCACACTCTCGATATTGTTGCTATAGGAGCACATTTGAGACATGGAATATGGAGAATGTTTTTTTCAACATATCTTCATCAGTAATAATTTCTCCACATAACTTTAATCGCAAGCTAGTTTTAAATAATGCGAAGTTATACCCACTAACAGTTTTAGAATATTACAATCTCAGGTGGATCCAATTAAATCGAATTCTTAGGAGGATTATAGTCTTTTAGTACTCGTATCTTTCCTTTAAATTTTTTTTCATAATGTCAATGGGTCTTTTACTGTGAAGTATTCAGATTTTAATTTTTTATGAAGATGATGACAAAAAAAATCATTACGTTAGCGTGATCCTGCTAGTATGCTTTATTTTTCACAGTTATTATTTGCCCAAGGTTCTTCGCAGCCAAATGGATCTTACCATCAAGGATCCAAGATAAATAGTTATCGTCAGAAATGTCAAGCGCGACAAATTTCAATTTTGTGAGATTTGATATTTTCAGAATGCTATACTAACAAAACAATAAGATTAAATCATGACAAAATCGTTAAGACTATATACATATTCAGGCCCTATAAAATAATAAAATGAACACTACTTGAAACAAAGAAACATGTGTCAACATGAATATTGAATAATTATTACTGTCTAAAAATCTTACACTTCGTAAAAGTCATCAAGCATTAAAAATTATGAGACATATACGTATATGTGTACTAAGAGCATCATGCTGATAACATGCTATAAAACTAAAATAATATAAAGAAGGTAAAATAACTCAACACAAAGTATAATGAATAGTTTTTCAGGAACTGTCAAATATTTATCATGTTAGTTCTTCTGGAACAATTAGCAGTTGATCTTTTGGACCACCCAAGACTTTATTGATAGTACAATATTAAATAGAATGTAACATGATCTTTGAAGATTTCCCTATACTTTCCTTCCTTCTATTTTATCTCTGCTTTTTCTTTTCTATTTTTTCTCTGTTTTTAATTGTGTTTCAAACTATAGTGACGTTTCAAGCGAGCGACAATCTGCATAATTGAGTCGGCAGCATTTAATGCCTTTAAAGACTTGATGAGCAAGCCTTGCTTATGAGGTCATCCATTACATAATCATTACATAATATATATATATATATAAATACCACATGCTACTGCAAGTATATGCATCTTTCATATTGTTCCATACGATAATCATGTATCATAGTATAATGCCTCTAGCTCCCATAAATTATTTCTTGAGAATTCTTTACTATTTTCTTCTTGGCAAAAGTCTCTTGCTGATTTTTCATTTTTCCTCGTACAATAGTAGTGGTTTGGCACATGCTCTGCATGTGTCAACCACATTAGTTCATTAAATACGTCGAAAAAAATAGATAATAAAAAATTAATATTTATTACCAATGCACATTAAATAAGTAGAAAAAAATTGACAATAAAAAATTAATATTTATTACCAATGCACAAAAAAAGAAGTCAATAATTATCCAGTTATATTTTTATTATCATTAATTTATCCATCAAGTTATAGTATTTATATCAAACAAACACAAACCATTTTTGTTTTACATTAAATTAATAATAGTATTGTGTTAAATAATTGTAAAATATAGGATCACTTAATAATACTTTTTATGGAGAGTTGGGTCGTCATTTTCTTCATTTTTTTTATTAGCATTAGTCTAGGTTTATTAAAGAATGATAATAAAACTACACTCGTCACTGTTAAAGCTTAACTATAATGCATTCTTATTTATAATCGACACTAATGCTATCATATGACCTCCCATCGCATAGCTCACTTTTCAATATAACACTACCATTAAGATCAATCCTATTAAATCACCCCAACCTCACAATTGCATCTCTGTCTATCATCGTCTCATCACAAACACAACCACCACCATTGTAGTCACACATTCGTCATATTCAACATCAATATATGTTTTCTCACCAACATGACCTACCGTTGCTTCCTTCCAATCACCATAATTACCATAATTGTAGCCACACATTCGTCATTTTCAACCTTAACATCCATTTTCTCACCAACAAGGCCCAACCATTGCTTCCTTCCACCAAAGTTATTCTATTTTATTAATTCAACTTTTTTAGTAACCCCATAATTTGACATTGATAAAATTAATTTATTTATAAATTGACCACCCACTATCAAACAATACCATTACCACCACTAACTATCTTCCACCTTATAGTTATCTTTCGATATAGCATTATTTTAATTAGCCATAGTTGTACTTCGTAATTTGGAGTGCATTTCTCTAAAACTATTATGTATGAAAGGTTATTGTTTTGACTAGTGCAGGTATATTTTCATTTACCTTTTTAATAAAATAATTAGAAATATTTACTACATGGTTGAGTGAAGAGGGCTTATTTTCGACACTATCAAACAATACCATTACCACTACTAACTATCTTCTACATTATATATGTCTTTTCAATATGGCATCATCCTAATTAGCCATGGTTGTATTTTGTAATTAGGATTGCATTTCTCTAAAACTATTATGTATGAAAGGTCATCGTTTTGACTTGTACAGGTTGGTTTTCATTTACCTTTTTAATAAAATAGTTAGAAATATTTAATACATGGTTGAGTGAAGAGGGCTTATTTTTGACGCTAACTCGAAATTGAATAAGAGAAGAGAAAAGAAAGATTATTTTCCATCTACTATATACAAAAGGCAAAGGCCTTTATGTGAATAGTGATTTTTGTTTGCCCATGAATAGTGCATTTTTTTGGCGAATTGTCCATATAGCCCTTGTTTCATTTTGCTTTAGTAATTATTGTTTGCAATTTTTGTTGGGGAGAATTTGGTAATTGTACAGCTCATTCTCATGAACTATCTTATCTACCCTCACTGTGATCACAAGTTTGCATTTTTTTCTCCACTTCTTTGTCTTTTATGGAGGTGTCTAAAGGTAATTGAACATTGTTTGCTCCAACTGATAAGGTAATTGAGCTTTTTCTCATTTATTTTCTTTATAAGCTATCACTTTTCTCTTTTGTTGTGTGTGCACATGTATACATGCATATATATGTTTTGATATAAGATTTTTTTGACAAAGAATGTACATTTATATTTGACAGAGAAAATATGTATATCTGTACATAAATACATATATGTCTATCTATATCTATGTATAAGAATTGATAAAGAATATCTTTCGCTTATCTTGTGCTCTTGATTTTTGGTCATGTGTTAAATGACTCATTCGTCCTTCGATATTTTTGATTGCTCCATTGGCTAGTGTTGCCTTGCACTACTACACCTTGGGGCTAGAATGAAATTTTGCACTTTTTTATGGAACACTTATGCGTCGACTTGTCTTCTCAAAAGTCAGTATTTTGTTTACTTTTTTATTTTTTCTTTTTCAATCTGAAGCTCTTATGGTTTGTGCTTTGTTCCATTGAAATTGAATAGCGATGAATGGGTAAAAGATAAGAAAATGAAGAAGGGGGGTTGGATTTCTTTGCTCTCAAGAGGTATGCCGTTAAATTTTGTTTTAAATTGCTTTGTTCATTTTAAGCCCACAATCTTTGTTCATTAATAGTTATTAGGTTTTCTAGGATTTTTAACTTTTCAATACTTATATGGGTTTTCATTTTATGGTTGTTTGGTTCAGTTCTGCAAGTTTCGAAATGGGATAGTATCAAATCCCCGAATAGGTCAAAATCTACATGAGGCTTCTGTAAGACAAGTCTCCTTAGGGTGACTCACTTGTAATATGTATAAAGTATATACATATATATATCTCTAATATATATTATACATTTATCTATTTGTTAGTTAGTTACGAGTGATAATAGGGATAGTTGCCCACTCTATGTGAAACACTAGTGGTGATTGGCTAAGGCCTATCAAATTCTCACTATTAGATAATGGTTCCATGATGGAAGGAACCAATAAGGATAAAGATAAAGGTCCCTAGTCTAGCAGTTATATATTATCTATATATTGTCTGTGATATCTATCCTTCAAGGTATTTAGTCGTGCATAGGTTAGAAGATCTTATCTATAGAGAGTTCTATACATAGAGAGTGTGAGAGGGAAGCAACTTACGTTTGTAGAAGCACAAAGAGTTTTCTTCAAATACTTAGGATCAGGAAAGCAAGTTTACTTGGACAACAATGGCTGAAAGTTAGTATACATATATTAAATTAATATATGATTAATATTTTCGCTGCTGTGTATACATGCATATATATTACAGTATTATATATGTGTATGTATAGTTTATCTTACATTGTGGTATCAGAGCGACCTTCTAGTTTATGTTGTTCAGTATATAGTTTTTAATGTAGTTCACGCATATCATTATCTAAACTATATTTTTGACTTAAATATTTATAGAGAAAGTTTTCAAAATGATATATATTTGACATATACATATACCTGTTTCTGTAATTTAACAAGCATGATGATTACATGCAATTAAAATTATATATATGCACATATTACGTGAGGTTATCGGATTGAAATGTATGCTTTAGTCTTTCAATTTTATACGTTCTAACAGTTGCGTGTGATTGGATGGTTGATGAGTTTAATATTATTATCTGGAGGTTATTTGACTGAAATGGCATGAACTTTTTAAGTTCAATTTTGAATGTGCATGATTTGACCGGTAGATAAATTAGGCATATAATCTGTTTGCAGCCTCACAACATTTGATGCAACCAGGAAAACTTGTATGCATCTATGTTATTGTTTTACTATAAATTATTAATGCTTTGGATTTGATTCATAAATATTTCGGGCATTTTGTAAACTTTTACAAGAAATAGTTGTTTTATGCAATTATAAATTCTGTTATAAACATTTCTACAAATACCTATAGATCTTAGATTTCTATAAATGCATATGATGTGGTTTCATCCAAAAAATCGTATAATGGTTTTTCCGAAAAGTATTATGGGACAATAATTTATATTTTTAATTATTAAATTGTGTTTTATCCCATTAAAGATTATTTTATGTCATACTAAGAAACTTGAACATCACATTAGTTTAAAAATAACCACAACATCTTGAATTATTGTGATGTGTGATTTTAAGTTCTTGTTATCACATTCAGAAAGGGTCATTTGATCATATATTTAATGGCATATATATTTCTTACAATTAAATTAATAAAAATAATTATTTGGGCCCACAGGAAAATAATTATTTGTTATTAATTTAATTGAAATAAAATAGTAAATTTAACATTAAGACAAGATTTTTCTATATCCACAGACAAATGGATGTTTTATTTTGGTGTGTGATATGTTCTAGTCTTATCAATACAGTTTAAGTAAATTCAATGCATGTTGCTACATTTACCGATAAGGAGGCTTGAGTTTACTTTGTTTTTAGTTATTATTTCATAGTATAATATGTTCTTGGTTATTGCAGTTAGTCCTACTACATTTTTGAGTACTGAATCATCTCATATTCCATTCTTGAGTGGTGATAATTTTTTTGACTAAAAAGATAAAGTACTTTTGACATTGGGGTGCATGGACATCGATTTAGCACTCCATGTGGACGAACCACCCGCTCCCATGGAATCAAGTACGCTAATTGAGAGGGTTGCATCTGAGCGGTGGGAGCCATCCGATCACCTAAGTTTGATGCTCATAAAGTCCCATATCAGTAAGGGCATCAGGGGTTCAATTCCCGAATGCGCTAAGGCAATAAGTTTCATGAAGGCTATTGAAGAGCATTTTGTGAGCTCTGAAAAGGCATTAGCTAACACCCTAATGAAAAAACTATCAGGCATGAAATATAATAATACTAGAAGTGTGCTGAACACATCATGAAAATGAGGAACATTGCAGCTCAACTGAAAGTATTGAAGATAGAGATTTCTGAGTCATTCTTAGTGCATTTTATCCTTAACTCTCTTTCTATGGAATACGGTCCTTTCAAAATTTTCTATAACACACATAAGGAAAAATGGCCAACAAATGAACCTCTAACCATTTGTGTTCAAGAGGAAAAAAAGGTTAAAGCATGAAAAGCTAAAAACTGCTAATCTAGCGTTTCATGCAAAGGGAAAGGATCATAAGGGCAGTGATGTTCTTCAAGAGAAGTATGAAAAAGTGCCAATGAAGCGTTATGGCAATAAATGTGTATACTTCTTTTGCAAGAAAAAGGGACAAATGGAGAAGGATTGTGCTAAGAAATGGCTCATAAAGAAAGGTAATCTCTTATCCTCTATGTATTATGAATTTAATTTTGTTCATGTTCCTAATAATACATAATGGATTGATTATGGTTCTACAATTCACATTGCTAATACCATGCAGGGTTTTCTCAGCCTAAAAAAACTGACAATAAGTGAACAAAACATACATTCAGGAAATGGGATGCATTCACATGTAGAGGCTGTTGGGACTTTCAGACTGATTTTATAATCTAGTTTTATTTTGGATCTTGAAAACACTTTATATGTTCTGTCGTTTTCTAAAAATTTGGTTTCTATTTCTAAATTAGTACCTTTTGGATTTAGTTTCAATTTTAGTGGTATAAATTTTGATTTATTGCAAAATAAAGCCATTATTGGCAATGATTTTTTAGATGATGGATTATTAAATTTGATTTAAAACCTAATTTTGAAAACAACCTTTCGACCTTGCATGATGGGATTGGCATAAAAAGGAACATTATTAATGAGAATTCCTCTATGTTATGGCATAAGAAATTGGGACATATCTCCAAGGAAAGGATTAAAAGATTGGTAAATGAAGGAGTTTTAAATGCTTATGATTTTTCTGATTTTGGTACTTGTGTGAATTGCATTAAGGGGAAGCAAACCAACAAGTCTACTAAAAGTGCCAAGAGGAGTTCTGATACTCTTAAGATCATACATACAAACATCTGTGGACTATTTACTCTACCTTGTTTGAATGGTGAGAGATATTTTATCTCATTCATTGATGACCATACACGATATATGTATCTTTACCTCTTATTTGATAAAGCTGAAGTACTAGATGCTTTTAAAGCCTATAAGGTAGAGGTAGAGAGACAAACAGAAAAAAAAAAATTAAGATTGTAAGGTTAGACAGGGGTGGAGAACATTATGGGAGGTATACAGAATTAGGACAATTACTAGGTCCATTTGCTAGGTTCCTTAAAGAAGAGAGCATAATTGCTTAATATTCAATGCCTGGAACACCACAACAAAATGGTGTAGCTAAAAGAAGAAACCGCACACTTATGAACATGGTAAGGAGCATGCTAAGTCATTGTAATATTCCTATAAATCTATGGAGTGAAGCCTTGAAAACCGTTGTGTATGTCTTAAATAGGGTTCCATCTAAAGTTATTCCTTAAATACCTTTTGAATTATGGAAAGAATGGATCCCAAGTTTAAAACATCTAGACATATGGGGTTGTACAATTGAGGTGAGGGTTTACAACCCACGTATGAAGAAACTAGACCTAAGAACAGTTAGCAATTTTTTTATTGGGTATGTAGAAAACTCCAAAGAATTTAGGTTTTATTGTCCTTCACACACACCTAGAATTGTTGAAGCTAGAAACACTAAATTTCTTGAGGATCTTGAAATTAGTGGGAGTGGTTCTTTTTGAACCATTGAGTTTGAGGAAATAAGGGACCCCATTGAGAATTAAGGAAGTGGTTATTTTTTCATCCCAAATTCCATATACCATTAAAGAGAAACCAACACAAGAAGAACCACTCCATGAGGAACAAATTTAAGTAGAACCTCCCATTCAAAATTTACAGGAACCAATGGGAGTAAAAGGATTTTCAAGAGAAAAGAAATCAGTAATTTCTAGTGATTACCTTGTATACCTATAAGAGTCTAACTTTGATGTTGGACCTAAAGATGATCCTAGTTCATTTTCACAAGCCAAGATTGGGGACAATTTCACCTTATGGCATGATGCCATGAAGGAAGAGATGGAATCAATGGCTAAACACCAAGTTTGGGATCTTGTTGAGTTACTAAAAAGAATACAGTCGTTGGCTGTAAATGGGTCTATAAGAGCAAAAGAGACTCTTCTGATAACATCAAACGATATAAGGTCAGGCTTGTAGCCAAAGGTTTCACTCAAAAGGAAGGAATTGATTACCATGAAACCTTCTTTCCAATTTCTAATAAAGATTCATTTAGAATTATCATGGCATTAATAGTTCAGTTTGACTTGGAGTTACAACAGATGGATGTGAAAATGACTTTCCTTAATAGAGATCTTGAGGAAGAGGTATATATGGTTCAGCCTGAGAGATTTTCTTCTAAAGATAATTATTTGATTTGTAAGTTAAGAAAATCTATATATGGACTAAAACAGGCCACCCACCAATGGTATTTAAAGTTTCACAATATTATTACTTCATATGGCTTTACAGAAAACATTGTTGATCAGTTTATATGCGTTAAAGTTAGTGGGAGTAAGTATATATTTTTAGTCTCATATGTGGATGATATTTTACTTGCAAGTAGTGATTTTGGGGTTGCTAAATGTTACAAAAAATTGTCTTTCTCAAAACTTTGAAATGAAGGATACGGGTGAAGGCTCTTATGTTATTGGCATTGAGATTCATAGAGATAGATTACAAAGGATATTGAGTCTCTCTCAAAGGGCCTACATTGAAAAGGTTTTGGAAAGATTTAATATGAAGTCTTGCTCACCTAGTGTAGCACCCATTGTCAAAGGAGATAAGTTCAATCTAATTCAGTCACCACAAAATAGTTTGAAACAAGAGCAAATAAAGAGTATACCTTATGCATCAATAGTTGGCAGCCTGATGCATGCTTAAGTTTATACGAGACCTGATATTGGGTTTGTAGTAGGAATGTTGGGCAGATACCAAAGCAATCCAGGACTTGAATATTGGAAAGCTACCAAGAAAGTCATTCAGTATTTGCAAGGAACCAAGAACTACAAGTTGACTTACAGACATATGGATTCATTACAGATGATTGGATATTCATATTCAGATTTTGCTAGATGTTCAAACATCAAAAGGTTAACTTCAAGATATATTTTTCTTCCTACTAGAAGAGCTATACCTTGGAGAAGTATCAAGCAATCCATAATTGCTTCACCTACTATGGCAGCAAGATTTATTGCATGCTATGAAGCTACTTCACAGGTTATATGGCTAAGGAATTTTATTACAAGATTAAGGGTCATTGATTATATATCAAGGCCATTAAGGCTTTACTATGATAATTTGGCTGCAATTTATTCTCTAAAATTAATAAAAGTGGCAGCCGAAACAAGCACATTAACATAAAATATCTAATTGTCAAAAAGAAAGTAAAGATGCAGGATGTAGCTATTGAGCACATTAGCACCGAGTTGATGGTTATAGATCCCATGACTAAAGTATTGCCAGCTAAAGTATATCATGGTCATGTGGAGCATATGGGATTCATTAGCTCATTTACTATTTAATTTTGCTTTCTTATTTTGGTAATTCACAATTTGTGAACAATTTTTAAATGTTTTAAAGAATAAAGACATGACTGTAATTGTGCACATAAAAATAATTGTCAAGTATGATATCCATTGGGATAAACAAAGTAGGACCTTAAATGACTAGTATGTAGTTATTGATAAAGTATTAAAGTACCTCATTAAGTGCTTATTGGGAAGTGCCATATGTAAGTACCCCATTTTTTACCACTCGGTAGTCTTTGGCTGGACCGGACTCACATTCAAACTGACACAAATACATTCAAGTCCAAACCATCTTTCTAAACTCAATACAGTCAATCAACCGCTTCACAGGCCCAATAGAGACAAAATGACCAAAATGATCTTGAGACATTGCTCGATCCATTTCCAGTTGGCATGTCTCCTTAAAAACGGTAAGTCCTTATTTCAACCTCAATTCTAATTCCAATTCCGGTCCAAGTCAATCAAACTCAATCTAGCTTGTCTTTCGACAAAGTTGATCTCTCAGACACTAAATCCATCCGGTATGGCACGTTTCTTGAGAAAGCACAAAATCCTTCAAAATGATAAGTCCCTTCACACCCGTTGACCAGGACAGAACTCGAGTCCCCGAGATGGTAGAACGGTTCACTTTTCTGCTAGCTCGCTAATGTAGAATGTCCGTTATCTGGCACGTCGATCGGGAAAGTACCTAAAGCCCCGAGACAGTAAGACCATCCAGCAGCTTCTTGAGATCAGGCAGTCTCTAGAATGAACGCGCACCATCAGCGTGACAGAAACACTCAAAAATATCGCAACTGCCGGAGTGATGGAAACACTTATAAATAAGTCAATATTGGAAAATGCCAATAAACCCCCTATGTCACAAGACCGAACACGCCGCTTGGCCGTGGCACGTTTACCAATGGATGGAATACCTTTGGAAACTAACTCATCACACACCGTCAGAGTGGTGGAAATACTCAAAACCTAGGTCAACACTAGTGCTTGCCAGCCCACTCCGGTGAAAAATGACCAAACTGCTTCTTGGGCCCTATCAGCGCACTTTTCAAGAAAATACCTAAGTCCTCAGAGCTGTAAGTCCACCCTTCTAAGATTGTTCCAAAGATAATCTAGCATGTTCTAGTACCTTCCATTCACTTCCGGATCAATTCCGAGAGCATCCGGTCAAAAATGACCATTTTGCTCATAGGTATCCAATCGTTTTCGGGAACCACACCAACTTTGGGTATCTAACCGATTACCTTCCGAGCATGTTTCTAATAGTATTCCTAGCCTTCCCATGCCTTTTCGGATCATTCTGAGTCTATTTCGGTAAGCCTGATGCAAAATGATCATTTTGCCCTTGGTGGGCCAGTTGCCTTTTCCAAAGCAAACCGGCTCTTAATAGTGTTTCCAACTATCAAGCCTTATCCCATATCACTCCGGGTCGATCCCAATGTTTTCTCTGTTCAAATGATCATTTTGCCCTTAGTGGACCGATCACCCTTTTTAACTATTTTGACACTGATTCTCAAGGCATTTACCTTCAGGACACTCTTTTAGAGGTTCCCGTCCATCCCCAGCCTTCTAGATCATTCCCAAACTTTCCAAAGTCACTCCTAGTGAAGTCAAGCAAAAAATTACATGATAGTCACTAAGATAAGCGCCCAAATATTCTGCCTTGCGTCCCAAGGGTCAAAAGATTTGTTTCTTGCCACCTCAAACGTTTCCAAAAGGGAGTGGCGCCAAACCATTTGCCATTAGTAGTGACGCCAAGCCAAAATGGCCTGACACTACTCTTAGTGGCGCCAAGTTTAAAAACCAACTAGCGCCACTATAACAGGCCTCAGTTCCTGTTCCAATTGCCTATAAATAAATACCTTTTTTTGGCGTAAAAAGGGTCCGCAAAATTAGTTTAGAAATGTTGTCTCACTGAAAAAAAGCTTTAAAACCCTAGTTTTCTCAAGTCTTCTTCAAACCCTAGCCTCCCAACACTCTATACACACAAACCCTAGCTTCTATACACTCCATATACTCAAATACAAGCCCTTAAAAATCCATTGAAAATCAAGTGCTGCATATTCACAGCTCTCAAGGTTCAAGTAAAGCAAAACAAACAAAGCAATCAAAGCAAAGAAAAGACAAGGTAGGTTTCTAGTTAAGTTATGTAATCCCCCTCTTTCTTCTTTTTCTTAACCCACTTGGGTTCTCTTTTATTTTAATCCCCATCTTTTACTTCCCTTTCTTCCATGGTTGAAACAAGGGTCCTCCTAGTTCATGCCTAGGAAGAATTATTAAGGGTCACTGTGTTGGGGCTTTCTTTAAGTTCAACCTAAGACAGTGTGGGTTCGGCCCCCTTGATTATGTGGTGAAGCATAACCTTGTATGTTCACGACATTATTGCATTGAAATTTTCATGTTCATGCATTGCATTCAAAGTTGCATTCAAAGTTGTTTTTAAACTTGCATCAAAGTTCTCTTTCAAAACTTGTATTCAAAACCTCTTTCTTTCAAACTTGTCTTCAAAATCACACTGCTAGGATGATTCTAACCATTCCATGGTTAGGGTTGTTTTAAGAAAGTTTTATATTCAATGTGACCATCAAGGTCCAAATTTTGGGTTCAAGCCCTAAATTATTTTTCAATAAATTAAAAATCCTAAGATGATTCTAACCACTCTATGGTTAGGGTTGTTTTAGGAAAATGTTACATTCAATGTGATCATTATTATCCATATTTCAAACCCTAGTTGTTGTCAAAATCACAACCCTAGAATGGTTCTAATCTTTTCATGGTTAGAATTGTTTTAGGTAAGTGAGATATTCAAGAAATTTTTTCAAAGATTCACTTTCCAAAAAATCTTTGTCTTGAAGTCCAAATCAAAACCCTAGGGTCCATGTTTAGGAAACCCTAATTTTCTCACATAAAATCATGGCTTTCTATTCACATAAAATCATAGGTTTCCAAAACCCTTTTTCGACATAAAATCATAGATTTTCAAAACTCAAACTTTCTAATTTCATGCCAAATCTTCCAATTTAGAAAACTAATTCCATGCCAAATCTTTCTTAATTTCAAACTTTCAAACCTTTCCTAATTTCAGACTTTCAAATATTTCTAAATTTTAAACTTCCAAATCTTTTCAAATTTTAAATCTTTTTAAGTTCAAATCTTTCTAAATTCAAATCTTTCCAAAATCAATTCTTTCCTAATTCAAAACTTTCATAATTTGAAACTTTCCTAAAACAGAACTTTTCTAAATCAAAACTTTCTAAAATCAAACCTTCCTATTTCAAATGCATGTCTAAACCCTAGGAGGCCACAATCCTAGTTCAACCCTAACCCTAAAGTTAGGAAGCTTCAACTCGTTTTTAAAAGCTCTTTTCTAAAACCAAGATGGATTTCAAACTTCAATTCAAGTCAAATTGATTTCAAAGTTCAACACAATCTTCCCAAATCAAGTCCAAGTTCAATTTCAAATCAAAGTCAATTTCAAGTTTAATTTCGAATCAAAGTCAATTTCAAATCAAAGTTCAATTCAAACTCTTCTCAAGTTAAACTTTTCAAAGGCCCTAAAGTATCTTTTCAAACCAAACAAGACCTCAAAAGTATCTATTTTCAATCGAACCCTAAGTCCGAACTACGATTGACCTAATTCCTAATAAAAAGATTATCACACCCCCATCCCAATTAGATATTAATTATGTCGTATTAGGTGGGGCATGATCGCATAGGTCACCGTACCTGCAAATGACACCTTAATCCACACCCAACAAATAGAACGCGACGGAATAAACACCATTGCCTTATGTAACTATAAACCAACCATGTATAAATATAAAATACATTAGAGTAAACCATCTTATAACTTTACACACATTATGTCAAATATAGGTATATGACAAAATCCCAAACTCAAGCTAACATTAAAGCAAAATACAAATATAACTCAAATTCCAACAGTGTATACAAATATGACAAGCTGAGGGCAAAGCAATAAGAGTTTTCCTAAGCCTTGAGACACGACATTCAGATACCGACATGAATACCACCACGGCAAGAACTAAGACTACAGTGAACCGAACTCCCTCCTTTGCTCACCTATCAAAAAGTCTGTGTGGATATGAACTAAAAGTCAACGTGCTTACAATAAATAATCAAACTCATAAAAATAATAAATATAATCATAGAATCAGCCATCAATGAATAACCCATCACCCAATAATATATAATCATCTATAAACACCAATATGTAATCATCCTCTCATCACCACCAACAATGTAACGTACTTCATGAAATGCAATATCTCTTGTGATGCAATGAATGTATTATCGATATATGCACGCAATTTTAAAGGAGGACCCACATCGGCACCCTATTTAGGTTAACCCCACATCGGTTAAACCTTAGGTTAGCCCCACATCGACAAATCCTTCCTCCATGCAATGCAATGTAAGACATACGATATGAATGGTATGCAATGCCACCTCCACCTCTTATATGACCTCATCAATATCACTGCATATATATGACCTCATCAATATCACCACATACATAAAATCTCATCATTATCACCATATATATATAACCTCATCAATAGCTTGTCATATACATAATCATCAAGCAACTCCATATGAACAAGACTGTCACAATCAACACCAACGTTCATAATAAGACAAACAATACACCAATATAGATAGGAAAGCATCCAAGTCAATATGAATAAGATCATCGTAAATCCCATAATCCCACAATTAACACCAATATAGATAATAGTATAAGCATTATATTCATTCAATATAAATATGACTATTCTCATTCCACAATCAACACCAATATTTATAATATTACAACAAATATATTTATTCAATATGAATGAGACTATCTTAAATCCTACAGTTACCACCAATAAAAATATTACACACAATATATTCATTCGATATGAATATGAATATCTTAAATCCCACCTGTCACCGTACACATCCCACGACCAAGATCACTCTTTGAATGATGTTGACGGATCTTGCCCTCCCTTAGGTCCTACCACCACAACCGTGTTAGTTTAGGAATTCCAACAATCATAATTAATATAATGTACACATAGCCTAAAAAACTCTAAAACTTTAGGAACACAAAATAAACATATTAGAACGTATCCAAACCAAATTATATATTTTTTGAACATATCTAAGTATTTATTTGATATTTTTTAAAACAGGGCAGTGCTGCTGAATTTAAGTTTCTGCAGCAGATAGTTCTCATTTGAGAGGTTTGAAACCTAAGTAAATGGTATCTTTTTGACCTGAAATTTGGTATACAATCTCATCCATATATCAAGAAAATACAGTAAAAATTTCATAATTTTTAGACCACTCTAACTTAGTCGAATGTTCAGTTAAAACAGAGGTTGCAGATCTGGGCAAATTTGAGCAAATCTGGGCATCAGAATTCTGCAATGGCAGCTTAATTTTGAAAAATCACTATAATTCGAATATAAAACATTTTTGGTTGAAACCAAAGCCCAAATTTTCTTAAGATCTAAAAGTTCAAGTGTACAACAATTTAGCTACAAATCAGATTTTTAAATAGGCCAAACAGCCTCCAAAAGCGACTTTTCTGTAGATTTTCATAGCAGAAACTCCTCCAACTTTGAACAGAGTTTTTTCTCTCAATTCTTAACCAAATCAAATGAATTTTGTGTCTAAATTAAGTAATTTTTCAAGATATTTTGACATATGGTCTCAGAATTTAGATCAAACCTTGTTAAGATTTTGGAAACAGGATTTGAAAGTCACTACTCCTGCCCAGATTCTGGGTAACAGCCATGGTTCTCTCCCCCCCCCCCCTCTTTTCCTTCTCCATCTTCCTCCTTTCATGACAAGGATACATATACAACATACAACATGCATACAGCATACAAAAAATAAATATGGAACTCACCTTGTTAATTGCAACCAATCCTTTCCTAGGGTTTTCCCTCTCTCCTTCCTCTTCCTCTCCTTTTTTTTCCTTCTTTTCCTTTCTTTCTTTTTTCTTCTTTCTTTATTCTCTTCTCTTTTCTCTCTCTCTCTCTCTCTCTCTCTCTCTCTCTCTCTCTCTCTCTCTCTCTCTCTCTCTCTACGTATGAGCAGCCCTCCCTCTTGACTTGCCCTTTTCTTTCTTTCCTCTCTCTTTCTTTCCTTTCTCTCTCTCTCTTATTTGTTCCTTTCTTTTGGCCCTTCCCCCTTGACTTAACCTTTTCTTTCTTCTCCCACCAAATTCTATCTCTTTCTCCAAGTTGTAGTTGTCCCCCAACATTCCCCCACCTCACCACTTCCATGCTACATGCCATACCTCCATTGGTTCACACTAATACACTCTTACCTTAAGTAAAAACATATTAAGGCTAATAAGGTATGATGAACTTTGTAGTAAGTGAATTGCACACACTTGCACCCACATAATTTTATATATTTAAAATTATAAGATTGAGGTCTCACAAGGATACGTAGGCAACCTTCATAGGTGTGGTCACAACCTTTTTTCAAGTTTTCAATTTTTACAACCTTTTTCAAACCTCAGATCCCCTTTTCAAAATCTTTTTTCAAGATCAAATCCTTTTCTTACACTTGCATTCTATGCATCATGTCAAACGTTTTCTTAAAATTCTTTTCAAAGTGAATAGTATTGGACATTTGTTATTTGAAGATTCTAGATGAGTGAACCTAGGGTAGAAAGACACGTAGGTACTGCAAGGGCAGGATAGGGTGATAGCCTAGTGCATCTTCCCTATACGTAACCAACCTCCAAACCTAGAATCACTATTTTCAGATATCAAAACGGAGTTATTTTCAAAAAAGGCTTAAATCTTTTCAAAGACTGTCAAACAACCTATTTTCTCCAAAAATCCTCTCTTGAGGAAGTTTTTCAAAACCATTTCAAAAACCCTAAGTTTAGCCTTTTGATTTTACTTAGTTTTAGATGACCTAACTCACCTTAATAAAGTTAGGTGGCGACTCCAAATCTTTTTCAAAAACTTTTATTCATATCAATTTCTAGTTCAAACGTAGTCGCACTCGTCCTTCTAGGAGGATGAGTTCTAACAATAGAGTACTGTGTTTTTCTCGCTTATATTTTCTCGAGTACGAAAAATTGAGGCGTGACACCATACACTGTAATACATGGAAGGGAATACCTATTAAGGGTACAACCGCCATGATTCGTGATTGGTACTCACTAATAGAGTAAAAGGTTTAAGGACTGGGCATTTTGTGACCATAATACAATACCTATCATTCGTATGGTTTTCATATGTCTAGTGGACCAAGTGGGAGAATGTAAGACAAGTCTTTTTAGGGTGGCCAACTTGCCACATGTATAAAGTATATACATATAAATATCTCTGATATATGTTGTATATTTATCTATTTGTTAGTTAGTTATGAGTGCTAATAGGGATAATTGCTCACTCCATGTGAAACATTAGTGGTAGTTGGCTAAATCCTATCAAAACCCTGTTATCAGATAATGGTTCCTTGATGAAGGGAACCAATAAGGATAAAGATAAGAGTCCCTAGTATAGTAATTATATATTGTTTGCGATATCCATCGTTCAAGGTATTCAGTCTTACATAGATTAGAAGATCCTATCTACAGAGAGTTCTATACACAGAGAGTGTGGGAGGGTAACATGTTACATTTGCAGAAGCATAAAGAGTTTTTTTTAAACACGCAGGATCAGGAAAGCAAGTTTACTTGGACAACAATGGTTGGAGGTTAGTATACATATGTTAAATTAATATATGATTAATATTTTTACTCCTGCGTATACATGCAGATATATTACAGTTATTATATATATGTATGTATAGTTTATCTTACAGCTTCCCCCCAACGTTTCCACTAAGCTCCATTGCAAGATCCAGTTGAAACATGCCGAAGTTGGCATCAAAGGCAACTCACCATTCTCAACGTACACGCCTGTCAATATATACATACAAAGTTGTATATATAATTTTTTTGGTTTTTATTATTTTGTTTCTTATTTATCTTTTTCTATTTATGGGTTGCATCATAACTTATGCAAGTTGAAATTGGAAGCTTGGGTTAATTGTCGCAAATGGGTTTTGGAAATATTGATTTTATTTTGGTGGTGATGTTAAGTTATCCGATTTTGATTTTGAAGAGGTTGTTAAATTGAGATTTTTGTCATCTTAGAGGATGATACCATGTACATAACTCTACCGAAGAGGAACATAGGGTAGATGAGGCCACCACCTATCTAAAATCTTCTTTCTATCTTGCTCTCTGTCTACAACTCTGTTTTTGTATTTGGAATATGACTTTTTGGGAACTTTAGATGCTTCGGTGTTGAATGGGGGAAGTTAATTTAGGTTTAATTTGGGTTTTATTTCTAGTTTTGTTTCTATTTGATTTATACATATGTGTGCTTATATATCTATAGTGGTGTCTGTATGTGTGCTTTTACGAGATTATGTTTGATTATTGATTATTATGGGTCATAAATCCCCAAGCCCAGCCCAAAAGGGCAGGCCCAACGAATACTTAAAGAGGATTATGTGGGTCGGGAACACCCCAGGCTTTATCAGGGTAACCCGAGCCTACACTCCAGGTCAGTCCATTTAGAAAGGTTACCCGGCCCCAAGCCGGATAACTCGAGTCTGGGCATTTAATGCTTAATCGGCCGCATTTAATGATGAGCGGACCCGTATTCAATGTAGAGGAGATAAAGCACGCGACGGTCATGCATATATCCGGTCAGACGAGCTAGAGTATGGTAGAAAAAGGTATATTCCTGTCTGGTCAGGCCATTCTAAAACCGCATAAGCCTACAAGGTAGGCCATGATTACATGAATAGGCTCGACCAAGAACATTACACTAGAAGAACACAACCTCCAGAGAAGCAAGGTATGGACAATCAACTTCTAAACTATTTACAGTCTTTATTCTGGCTCAAGCTCTAAACGAAGAAGATAGCTAACTTGACCATCGGAGTGTGATCGGCCCAAAGCAGGTCGACTCATTCTAACTCTTCTGTTTCTCTACAGCAAGTTGAGGACTCATCAACAGTGATTCGAGTGATCGGTCAGGCCTTCCCAGAAATCCCACTTGCAATTGACCCCGTCTGTGGAAAGGTCCAAGAAAACATGAGTACTAACCTCTTAAGGAGAAGAGGAGTTTACGCCACCGAGTAAAAGAAGATGACACGGGAGGCCAAGCAGTCAAGACTGAAGGCCCCCTCTTAGAAAGACAACGCTGAATCGACCCATGTGATCAACGTGCTTCATGGGTCGACTGATTCTAAGGCTATCGACCGACACAGATATCGGGCCAATATTCAGAAAGCCGAGCACTTGAAGGAAATACTATAGATAGGTCCTCCTCCCAAAAAAGCCAAGGTCGGCAGTGATGCTGCGGACATAACCTTCACTGATGAAGACCTCGTGGGAGTTCAGACCCCCCACAATGACGCACTCGTCGTGACTCCGCGCCTAGCAGGTTGTGACGTGAAAAGGTTGCTTATTGACTAGGGGAGCTCCTCCGACGTTATGTAATACGACCTCTTTAAAAAGCTGGAGCTGAAAGACACTGACCTTCAACTCTCGCTCAACCCATTGATCTGGTTTAGCTCCAACCCAATTTGGCAGCTTGGGAAAGTTACCATCCCTGTGACTGCGGGGGTTATTACCCTGTGACTACGGGGGTTATTACCCTGTGACTGCAGATAGAGTTCCTGGTGGTCAACGTGCCCTCCCCATATAATGTAATCATGGGCCGAACATGGTTGGATCTTATGAAGGCTATCCCCTTTTCCTACCACCAGTTGTTTCAATTCCCCTATCTGGAAGGGGTACAAGAGATAAGGGGGGACCAAGTTGCAGTAAAGCACCACTTCCTCACGACATGTGCCACAAAAGTAAAAACAGGAAAAGTACAAATGATAAAGCTACACGAGGACGCACCCACGATTGATGACATTGGGCAGGTACCAAAGAAGAAAGTAGTTAAAAACTTGAAGAAGGTCCACATAGATCGACAAAAGGAGAAGCACCTTGTGATCAGCGCCTCCCTATCCCAAACCGAGGAGAATTCATTGATTGAGCTCTTGATGAGCTATATCAAAATCTTTGTTTGGACACCTTACGATAAGCCTAGAATTGACGCGAAGATTGCCTGCCACAGATTGAGTGTAGACCCTCAGTGTCGACCCGTGGTCCAGAAAGGAAGGAAGGCAGTTACGCAACATGTAAATGCCGTCATAGAAGAGGTCGAAAAGCTCCTTGATACTGGTGCAATTAGAGAAGTCTACTACCCCCGCTGGCTGTTAAACACAATTGTTCTGAAGAAGAAAGACGGCAAGTGGAGAGTTTATGTTGACTTCACCAATCTCAACAAAGCATGCCCCAAGGACCCTTTCCCTCTGCCCAAAATCGACCAATTGGTGGATGCCACGGCTAGCTTCAAAAGAATGAGCTTCCTGGATGCATATCATGGGTACCATCAAATCCCACTTCATGAAGATGATCAAGAGAAAATCGTCTTCATAACTCCACGGGGTATCTTCTGCTACAAAGTAATGCCCTTTGGCCTAAAGAACGTTAGGGCCACTTATCAGCACCTGGTTACCAAAATGTTCAAAGATCACATCGGCAGAACCGTGGAAGTATACATCAATGACATGGTGGTCAAAAGTAAGCTTAGCAGTCACCATCTCGACAACCTGACAGCAGTGTTTAACATCCTGAAATAGTATAAAATGAGGCTCAACGCCACCAAATGTGTGTTCGAGGTTAGCTTTGGGAAATTCTTTGGGTTCCTGGTTACACACTGGGGCATTGAAGTGGACCCGCAGTAGGTCAGTACTATCTAGAATGTCCAAGCCCGAGGAATACGAAGGAAGTACAGAAACTGACAGGTATGGCAACAGCACTTAACAGATTCATTAGCCGATCTTTAGACAAATGCAAACCTTTCTTCCAAATTCTCAAAAAGCAGGAGCGATTCAGTTGGACCCAGGAATGTGATCAAGCCTTGGCAGATCTCAAGAAATATCTAAGCCAGCCTCCCCTACTCTCCATTTCCTTAAAGCACGAGGAGCTCTTCCTTTACCTCGTAGTATCGAAGCATGCGGTCAGTGCCGTGTTACTTCGACAGCAAGATCAGCAGTAGCAACCTGTCTACTATGTTAGCAAGACTCTCCTAGGGGTCGAAAACCGATACCTACCATTAGAAAAGTTAGCCCTTGCACTGGTCATAGCGTCGCGGAAATTGGTTTATTACTTCTGAGCCCACACCATCAACGTACTCACAAACCACCAGCTGAAACCACTCTTGAGAAGGGCCAACTTCTCTAGCAGAGTGGCCAAGTGGGCCGTTGAGCTGGGAGAGTTTGACATCAAGTTCTAACCTTGAACGGCAATTAAAGGCCAGGTATTAGCTGATTTTATTGCTGAATTTTCTGTTGAAATTTCACAGGAAGTCAATCCATTCCTCATCACCAGTGCGCAACACGACGAACCTCCTTTGGAGCTTTGGGAAGAAGCTGGTCAACGGAAGCGATTTGTTGACAGAGCATCCAATGACCGGAAGGCATGCTCAAAAATAGTCCTCATCACGCCAAATGGCATGGTGCTGGAATAGGCCATTAAGCTGGAGTTCACCGCCTCAAACAACGAGTCAGAATATGAGGCTCTGCTCCCAGGGTTGCGCCGAGCTATTGACCTTCATATTTCTGATATCATGATCTACTCCAATTCCCAGCTGGTAATAAATCAGATCACCGGAGAGTACACAGCAAAGAAAGACAAGATGGCGCAATATCTGGCAAAAGCAAGAGAACTGCTAGCAAAATTTAGCAAGTACAAGTTTCTCCAGATCAGCCGTGACAGCAACGCTCACGCTAACATCTTGGCTACACTCGCCATGGCCCTAAAATCAGGTTCAAAGAGAACAATCCACGTGAAGACGCTGGCCAACCCGAGCATATTCCAAGAAGAAGAGCAAGCCCTAGCTGTTGAGCAGTTGGGACCCTCTTGGATAGACCCAATCGGCTCTAACCTGGAGAGAGACGTACTACCAAAAGATAAGAATGAAGCCAGAAAAGTTAAATACAAATCACTAAAGTATTGGCTCTCTCTTACCAGGAAGCTCTGCAGAAGGTCTTTCATTGGTCCCTATTTATATTGTGTTCATCCTGACAAAGTACAGGCTATTTTATTCAAAATTCATGAAGGAATCTACGAAAGTCATATCAACGGTAGATTTATTGCTCACCGAGTAATTTCGCAAGGATATTGGTGGCCTTACATGCAGAAGGACGCCACCCAGTATATGATGAAATGTGAGAAATGTCAGAAATTCTCCTCGTTGATCCATCAGCTGGTAGAAGACCTCACAACAATTATTACCCCCTGGCCCTTTGGCCAGTGGGGGCTGGATATAGTCGGACCTCTCCCCCAAGCTCCAGGTAACAAAAGATTTCTCATTATGGCCACAGATTACTTCACCAAATGGGTAGAGGCAGAGCCATTCTCAACAATCAAAAAGTCGGATACAAAGAGATTTTCCTGAATAAGCATCATTACATAGTTTGGCATACCCCGAGAGCTAGTGTCAGATAACGGCACCCAGTTCGATGGCAACAAATTCAGAGAATTCTGCGACGAGCTGGGTATTAGGAATTACTACTCAATGTCAGCTTATCCACAGTGCAATGGGCAGGCTGAGATTACCAACAAAACAATACTCAACAGTATCAAAAAGCGCCTAGAAAAGGCTAAAGGACGATGGGTTGAAGAGCACCCTACCGTCTTATGGTCCTACAGAACCATTCTAAGGAGATCTACTAGGGAAACGCCTTTCTCGATGGCATATGGGGTAGAAGCAGTGATACCCTTAGAAGTGGAGCTCCCTACAACTAGATCAGTGGCCTTTGATACCGGCCTCAATGATCAGACTCTAGTAAAGGACATAGACCTGGCTGAAGAAAGACGTGAGGCTGCCCTAATTAAACTTGCGGGGTATCATCAACAATTGAGCCGATCTTATAACAAAAGGGTAAAACTGAGACCCTTCGCCCCGGGAGATCTGGTATTAAGAAAGGTGTTGGGGGCTACGAAAAATCCAACAGATGGGAAGTTAGGCCCTAACTAAGAAGGTCCCTACAGAGTTACGTCCCTAGTCAACGTGGGGGCATATCGACTGGAGACGGTCGACGAAGTGCGACAACTACCCCGACCTTGGAACGCTAATAATCTTAGGAAGTTCTACCAGTAGGCCTTTCTTTATCTACAAAGGGTGTTCTGACTGTAGTTTTTCTCTTAGAAGGATGGAACCTCCTTCAACAAATATGTAATCTTTACAAAATCATTGGAAATTGGAAGTTATTTGGCAAAATTTAATGCCACTCCAAACTGCAGAGTGCCGAAGGACGAAAAAAGCAAAAAAAAACCAAGTGTAAAATACTGGTCCTGGAACATTCATGACCAGGTCGACCAATGAAGGTCACAAAAACCAAGTGTAAAAACCTAGTCCTGGATCATTTATGACCAGGTCGACCAATCAAGGTCATCGAAACCAAAAGCAAAAACTTTGTCCTGTTCAAATTTGACAAGTCGGCTAACGAAGGTCACCCAACATTAATTACATAGGATGGGTAAGCTGCATATCAGCCACAGACTCGCCATGGTTCAGTTTGGGTCAAAAAGATCGGCAGGGTTGCCATAAGAACGGTAGAATAAAGAAAGACATGTATTTTGAACCAACCCAACCCCCGATCTAACTATGAATGGTTAGACCTAGTAAAAAGTCACAGTTTGCCACTTGAGGCATTCATTCTTCTTTACCAAAACCATTTTTTTGGCCTAAAGCTTAGGA
This sequence comes from Euryodendron excelsum, assembly GCA_033060915.1. NCBI lineage: Eukaryota > Viridiplantae > Streptophyta > Magnoliopsida > Ericales > Pentaphylacaceae > Euryodendron > Euryodendron excelsum. The sequence continues at coordinate 31,696,656 of CM065385.1, read as the reverse complement.
GCTCAGCAAGCGAAAACCTTTTATTTTTCTAAAATTATATGGAATAAACTGCGCCTTTTGCAAAATTAGCCTTACATCCACAATAGGAATCAGCTGTCAATGGGTGAAATGGCACATGAGAAAGGTGTTCGATTATAAAAGTTCAAAACTTACAAAATAACCCTAAGGCTGTTCAACTATTGGGGGCTCGACAATGTCAGTCGGATGTAGTTCAGTAGTTAATTGCTGACCGACTGGCAGAGGCTCGGTGGGATTGGCCCCATCAATTTCCTAGGACATGCAGCCAGTACCCGCTGCATCACCCTAGACATTGGCACCTTCGTCGCCCTCTGACTCTAGCTCGGCATCATCCCAAGCTGGTATCTCCGTCCATAGAGAGGTGGATTTGTCCAATGATGACTGTCTCAGCGCCGATGTCCACCCATCACGAAAGGCATCTTCAGAGGTGGTTTTCACCTGAGCCTCGTACTGGTCCCCGGCGTCATTAAAACCCTTTGGTGTATTGAGCCTCACATTCCTTCTTCAGCTCGTTCACCTCAGATTGGGATCCGGCCAGGGCTGCTTCTGCATCAGACGTCGACTTCTCAGCCTCGGTCAATCTCGTCTTCAAATTGGCGACTTCGGCCCTAGCTCCCTCCAAATCTTTTTCCCTTAATTTGAGGGAGGCCAGCGTATCCCCTAGAACAGCCTGTTGTTCGGTGAACACCTATTTGAATCCTCTGGCTTCGTTGTCCCTTATGTGAAACCTGCGCTGGTACCGGTCACGATCCAATAATAATTTGGCATACCGATCTCGCACAATAAAAAATTGCTACAAAACTTCCAAGCTTTAGATAGCTCCCTGTGACCAAGAAAAGAGGGCAGAGGTTAAAATGGGGATTTGGAGGAAAGCTTAAATGAGAAGGACAGACGAAAGAGAGCCCCAAACCACAAGTGATCTGTGAACTGCCAAACCACAATCGATCTCGCCCCAAACCACAATTGATCTCGCCCAACTGCCAAACGTCCCCAGGCGGTAACAAGGCCTGGAAGGCGGCAATGGCCACTACAGGACCATTGAGTATTGAGTCCTGGGTGTTCATCGGTCAACCATTAACCTTTGGCCAAACTACGAATTCTTTGGGTGTTAACTCCTTAGATCTGCCTTTGCCCCTTAGATTAGCTTCTGCCGATGTGGATGGAGGGACTGCAAAATCAGCTCTCTTCTCTTGAACCGCCTCCTTTTCTGCAGCTTTCACTAGTTTCCTTTTCTTACCACCCTGCTAAGGTACCAAGGCTCCACCCAAAACTATATGTTCAAGGTCCACATCAGCTCCAGTGCTGGATTACGTAACAGGACGATGAACCTCAACAACGCCGCTCGGGGTAGCGACTTCGGCAGTAGAGGAGGTCGCACCTGTGGAGGCTGGGATCGCCTCTTTTCTCTTTCTGGAAGCTCTCCCTCCTAGTGCCAATGATAAATCGCGCAATTTGGGTGTCATGCTCTCTTCAGCAACAACAGAGATGGGCACGACGCTAAACATGACAGGGGGTGGGAGTGACAATACCGGGTACTCGCCAATCTTATGCAGACCCCTTCGGCCTTCTGCACTGCAAGGACTAAGGCTGCAATCCCGTACACCGTTGTGAAAGACTGGTACCGAACGAGGTACCCTAACAGAACGTGGGCCGCGCTCCCAATCCCGGTCGAGGCTCTTTTGCCCTGGTACGCCCAGGCGATGCCTAAAGCATTCAAGTCTACCCCTAGAAGCTCAGTATCCTTGTCCTTGGCAACGAATTCAGCTACAAAATGGAAAGAAAAAGGAAGCAAGTTAGAAACAGATGGGATTACAAAAAAATGCAGGGAGGAAGCTTGCACCAAATCAGGAAGGAAAAGATCGACCTATTTTTCGCAGGACCCTGGGGCATCGCGATGGTGAGGCAAGTTCCACTAGAACCTCCCCAAATTCCCATGGACCGCTTACTCTAGCTATAACGTCGTCAATCCCCTTCCCTAAACTTGGAAGAAGCTGAACCAACTCTTTGGGGCCAGCCCTAGCCCTAAAATAGTATCTACGATGGATTGACTGGGCAGTGTTCACCTCTACCGCTGTGTAGCAGTAATCAAATTCATGGAGCCTTAGGTTCAAACCTAACCTTCTGTTCAACTCAACCACTCCCATCACTATCCTATAACCATTGGGTGCGAGTTGGATTGGGGCGATGTCATAATGATTGAGGATCTCGGTTAGAAAGGGGTGAATGGGAAAATAGAGTCCACCCTCTATAATGGTTATAAGAGGGAAAGGAGTCCCCTCCTTTGTTACTACCCAACCATCATCTGTGGGACCAATTAGCTTAATGTTTACACCCGAAAAGAAGTTATATCGGGCTTTAAATGCCGCTTTGTCGTCGGAAGTCGCAAGCATACCCCTTAGGCGAGACCCCATTGAAGGTTAAAGACTAGGGTTTCTATGGTTTCCTACTCGAGGACGCGAGAGACACACAAGACGAGAAAGGAAACGTACCGAGTTGCTACCTTCACAAAAGAGGTAAATTCGAGGTTTCAAGCTAGAGTTTGCCCCTACACTTAGAAGATAGCCCCAACGTCTTCGTCTGACAGAGAAAATCGAGACGACAGTAGCTTCTTCGGGTCATTCAAACAGTCATGTTACATTAAAACTTCTGACAGAGGAAACGTCACAACTTGAAATGGCTATAGTGTATCAACCCCAGCCCCCTTTCCAAAAACGCTAGGGCTAGGGGGCAATTGTGGATCATAAATCCCGGAGCCCAGCCCAAAAGGGCAGGCCCAATGAATACTTGAAGAGGATCATGTGGGCCAGAAACACCCCAGGCTTTATTAGGGTAACCCGGGCCCGCACTTCAGGTCAGTCCAATTAGAAAGGTTACTTGGTCCCAAGCCGGATAACCCGAGTTAGGGTATTTAATGCTCAATCGGCCGCATTTAATGATGAGCGGACCCGCATTCAATGCAGGAGAGATAAAGCACACGACAGCCATGCATACATCCGGTCAAACGAGATAAAGCATGGTAGAAAAAGGTATATTCCTGTCTGGTCAGGCCATTCTAAAACCGCATAAACCTACAAGGTAAGCCATGATTACATGAATAGGCTCGACCAAGAACATTACACTATAAGAACACAACCTCCGGAGAAGCAAGGTATGGACAATCAACTTCTAAAGTATTTACAGTCTTTATTCTGGCTCAAACTCTAAAGGAAGAAAGAAGATAGCTAACTTGACCGTCGGACTGTGATCGACCCAAAATGGGTAGACCCATTCTAACTCTTTTATTCTTCTACAGCAAGTTGGGGACTCATCAACAGTAGTTCGAGTGATTGGCCAGGCATTCCCATAAATTCCACTTACAATTATTTTGTTGTGTAAGCTACAATTATGTGATTTTGATGCTTTAGTTTCTGCAACTCAGTTTTATTGCTTGAATTTGTTTGTTTTGTAATGAACCACTTTAATTATTAGTTTTGGTTAGTTCTTTTTCTCTGTGATTGTTTTTGTTCCATTTGGTTGATTCGATTCTTTATTTTGTTTGTCTAGTAGCATTTCTACGATCTTTATTACCTTGTTTTTAAAATTCTAAATTTTTCTTTGTTCTGTTAGAAGTGCTTATGTTGTCTTCATGAGTTTGCTATTCCTCCGTCTCTCTCTCTCTCTCTCTCTGACCAACGTTAATCTATATGGCTTTATGAGTTCTATTAGAAATGATTAGTTTTTTGTCTCTGTGATTGTTGTTGTTCCATTTGGTTGATTCAATTGTTTATTTTATGTGTCTACTAACATCACTAGGATCATTTATTCCTTTGTTTATGGAATTCTAAATTTTTCGAGTTCTATTAGAAATACTTATTTTTTCTTCATGAGGTTAGCATTCGCTGTGTGTGTGTGTGCGCGTGTGTTATGAAACTTTTCAAAAAATAAAATCAAAACTGAATAAAAGTAATAGAATAGCCCAGACTTGTCTTTTTAAAAATCAAAATTGAAAAAAATCATAACTGTACATGTTGAGCTTTTGTATAATGATTGTACTAGACTTGTCATTTCCAATAGTTAAAATTCAAAAATTGGGTTTTTGGTGAACTTGAGGTGATTTTTTTTTTCCAAGTTGTTGCAATTCTATCACTCACATCCTATGTTGATTCTTCTCGCTTGTTTGTTCAATTTGATATTTATTTCAATGGTCATTATGAAATGACATACATGCACTTAATAAATTTTCTAAGCACTTAGGGATGCTCAACCGATTGACAAATTGATGGTTGCTTATACAAAATTACTCATATCTATTTGGAAGACTAAAAACTACAAATGCATGCAATCCAGATGCATTGAGGTTTTGATTCTTCTTTTTTTCAATTTTTGTTTAATTTGAAATTTGGTATAGTTTCCTTTCTAAATTTCATTTTTTTTTTTACTTTTGAGGAGGATTTAACAGAGAATCACTTTCAAACTTTGGATCTGCCTTTGGCCAAGAGAGAAACCTGTACGTTCTCACTTAGTCTTTCTACCTGTGAAAGTTTTGCTAGCTAAAGTATTTCCTGTCGTTGAAGCAACCCAAACTACAGAGAGTTCTGATTTTCTTAGGGAAAAAAAAAAGAATCAAGTAGGTGAGTTTATGTTGCTTTCCCTCTTATCAAGGAAAATACAAGAATTGAAAAAGAAAAGAAAAGAAATGTTGGTGTTATTTTTTTTAAAGTTTCTCTAGGTAGGCCAGAGCAGTGTATGGCTTTACAATTGCTTATGTCAATCCTTATATTTGTTGTCAATATCATTTCCTTTTAGATTTAGTGCCCTAATTTGGGGTTGTTATTATTGTTGACGTCTATGATTTCAATTGAGAATCCAAAATTCCAAACTACTTGAACTATCCATTGATTATTTGCCAAATTCCTTTTTTACAGACGTTTGAAAATATTCCTACTATAGGACTATTATAGAAGTTGCTTCCAAAAAAAATTTCATCTCTACCAATTAAGGGTATTTTTTATTAACATAAGGAAACATAGTATGATTTTGTCACATTTATATAAAGTTGATAGATCACTTCCATTTGTGATTTAAAGAATTCAGGTCATGTCTTGAGAATCAGATTGCTAGATTACATAAAGTGAGGATACTATGTAAACAAGATATTAAAGATGCTTCTAACTGTTCATGGGGATATCAAGTCATCAAATCGTAGCCACCATGATAATTCCTACTTTGCTTTATGAACTCACTATTTATTCCAGTAGGACCAGTACTCTTTATGCATGAAAGGATTTTGAAGTTTTGTTTAGTTTTGATATTGTGTGTTGCAAATGATTTCAAAAATAATAAGCATATCATCCATTGCTCACTTGACTTTATGGCAATAAGCATTACAAATTTGTATCCCTATTTCAAGGATCAACTGGTAGCTACTGAAACTCATATCATCCATATTGGCAATGTTTCACTAAATTATCCTTTGGAGTCCAAATGGATTGAGTGGTTGCCCTCATGTGATGTGCACCTTGTCTTTTCATTCTAAGCCAGCTTATTGTAATCTTAATAGAATTTTATCCCAATAACTCTTCACTTGATTTTTCTAGACCGTGCAAGATTATTTGTCCTACTGTTACAATATCATTGAATTGCACACCTCGTATACCCCATGTACATTTTTTATACAATGAGTTTATCAACCTTTCCTCCATTGTTCAATACTTTTCACATTTTAACATTTAAACTAAAAAATAATGTGCAGGGTAAAGTAATGAGTGAACACTGATGTACCTGTGGCATACATGTGGCCATTGCCTTCCAATTTGTCCTTATGGTAAAATAAATCAATACTCCATAACCTTACAGGTCTCTAACATTATATGTTTCAGTTATCACGTTGATAGTTTTTTGTCTCTTTTTTCCTTCCAACTTCAAAGAGTCGCAAAGTAAGTTCAACCCATTATGCATAAACACAAATGGGAGGTCAAGTTTCTTTTTAAATTCTAGTAATTTTTTACTCTTGTTGTCCTATGTTTTTGTTTGTGTTTTCAATTAAGAAAGAAAAGTAAAAAATTTAAGTAAACAAAAAAGATAAATTACACTAGAAATCGAAATCATCTAAAAAAAACTTGGAATCTCATTACAATCACTTTTGACTTTAGAAGTTAAACTATTAAACTAAACAAATATAACAAAAACATAGTCCAGGCAATCTCTTCTGGGATTAATTGTGAAGGTGTTGTGGGGACAAAATTGAGACTTTGAAAGTCGAACAAGAATTAACACTTTCCATTCTGATCAAAGTATAAAGACATTGCTCCAAAAACTCTATCACAACATTCACAGTCCTCACTACCATAACTTTCACGGTCCTCACGATCAAATTCTCTTTTTCTTATTATTGTTTTTATAGCTAATCCCTTTTTACTTCTACATATTATTATTTTTAGTTTTCTTTAAACTGCATGGTGTAGGAATTTATTAGAGATGCATTACATTCGATACTCTGCAATGAGATATTGGTTAGGTCTTCTCAGGATTGAGGTTTTGCAGTGCTAGCTTATCTTCTCACCTAACACCTCCATTATATTTATCTTATGCTCTCCTCTTCCTCTCACATAGCAATTTCTGAGCTACTCCAATTAGACGAACGAAGAGGAAGACGAGGATGAGTTTGAAGTCGTCGCTAGGACAACAAACTCTGATGCCAACAAGCATATGTTGCAGTGGGGAGAAAACGACACTGATGAGGACCAAGAGGAAGAAAAAAAACAAGCAAGTTTCGTTAGATAATTCCTTGATATTTCCTTCAATTGTTGGGGTTGTCTATGCAGTATGCTTTAGACCTGTGTTATTCATTTTATTCTCTAATGTGTTGCTGAGGGTATTTTCTTATGTTAGGGTTTAATAGTTTACGGTTTGATAGTTTTGGTAGAATTTCCATCATTAGGATGCTTTGGTATTGATGTTAATTTTTCATCTATTTTTGTTCAACAATTTAATTAGTTTTTTTATCAATCAAAGCAACGTTTTTAATTGTTTCTTTTTTAACTTTGGGTATTCATATTATTTTTTTCTCCAAATACCTTCGTTCATTAGCTTGTAAGCTTCTCTGGCTTTTCGAAGATATCATGGTTCACCCAACATTGCATTGCTCGTTATGGAAGCTCCTTAAGGTTACTATCCTTAGTTATCTTTTATATTTTATTTTTTATATTTGTTCAATTTTTCTGTAAACTTAATTTGTCCAATCAAACTTTTGTTTTGATAATTTTATTTCAACAACAACGAGGTTTTTTTCACATGCAGAGAAAATGTATAAATTGATATATTCTTCTTCAGTTTAGAGATTTTTATCTTGTGTTTTTCATTGTTGTTGACATTTGTGCTTTGAATGTTTGGTTTTGACTTACACTAACCAAAATTTTCAGATTGTTAAGTTTATGGTTGAGTGTACTTTCCATTCTAGCTCGGACATATAGAGTTTAGATTTTTCTCATCCTAATGACCTATTCGTGAGACTTAATCCAATATTTTCCCACCAACTGAGAAAAGATTTCAGATCATAGTTCCAACCAAATAAAGTCTAACTAAAACCTTGAAGACATCATCTGAATAGTAACGCAAAAACCTGAAAATACGTGTGAAATTTAGCTTTTGGCTCAAAGTTGAATGAGCATTACTAGGCATGATTATGAGTCCATCACAGTGACAACATAAACTACAACCACTCAGCAACTATATCTAAATGCTAATGTACTCTTTATATTGAAGTATTATGCTCGTCTCCACAAATTTTTATTTTCATCTAATTATTGTTTTATGTTTTTCCCAAGTTATTATGCAAAACGCATCACCAATGACATCTACGCATGCAACTATCCAACTAATAGAGCAATATATTCGATACTCTACTATTACAATATGTAATAACTTATGCGTATTATGTAATGATGGCATATTGGATGACCTCATCCCCAAGTCTTCAAATGTGGCTACCGCCTCGATCACGAGTGCGGCTACAATCTTGCGGAAGGCTCTCAAATTGGATGGCCGACTTACTCCAAACTCCTATAAATATAGGAGCTCAGGAGATAGTTTGAGATACAATCAAGAATAGAGAGAAAATAGAAAGTAAGAAGCAAAGAGAAAATAGAAAGGAAGAAGCAGAGAGGAAAAAGAAAGAAGTGAAGTATAGGTAAGTCCTCAAAGATCATACTGTATTCTTTTTTTGTTCTGTATTGTCAATAAAGTCTTGGGTCGTCCAGAAGATTTATCCTTAATTGTTCCAGAAGAACCAATATGATACATAATTGACAGTTCCTGAAGAACTATTCACTATACTTTATCTTGAGTTATTTTATCTGCTTTATATTCTTTTAGTTTTATAATATGTTATCAGCACGAAACTCTAAGTGCTCGTGAAAAATATAATTGTGTTCTTTCTTACATCAAGAAGGTACTTCATTTTATGTGTAATTTATCTTTATTTTGAGTTGTTTACTGTTCACTCAATTCTTCACATGAATAGTATAAACAGTGGTTGAACTATTGCGATGAATAGTCATTTATTTCAAAATTTTGTTGGTTTATTTCTGTCAAATCTTGAAATTTTGACCTATGATATTTATAAATCTGAAATCATTATTTCAATAGCTTTTCATATACATGTGACTTGACTATATTTTGATGTCTGGATTGAAAGTTATAATGTAGACAAACACAGTGATATTATATATATATATATATATATAATATATATCAAATGAATCGCATAGTAATAAATACCATAAATCAATAGTACTCTTACTATTTATAATTTATAATTGATAATTACTATTTATGAACAGTGATTTTACTATTAATGAATAGTGATTACATTGTAATTATATAATAAAAAAAATATGTAATAATAGTACATTACTCAATACTTTTAAAAGTTTGTCAGTTATCTTTTCATGGCTTGATGTCTTTTATCATAACACCCATCTAACATCAATATATTCGGTAAAAGTTTTACATGATCATTAACTTATTCTTGTCAGGTTTTATTGCATGTATTGCTTTAAAAATGCAATTCAAGCTTTCTTGTAGAATGCCTATTAAGGATTACCTGTCATTTATTTAATTATTGTTACTTTATAAGGTTGTCTTGATACCTGCTACTGTTATAATTTATGTTATTACTATTATTTAACTATGCTTATTATGGTCACTGCCTATTTTCATTTACCATTGTGTCACCATTGAATTTTTGTAAAAAGAAAAATACGAGTGTGTCGCGCCTCGGTTTTTGGACCACCAAGTCCTTTTGGCTGGGGAAAATATGGAACTCTATCATTAGAACTCATCCTCCTAAAGGATGAGTACGACTAGGTTTAAACTTGAAATTTGTTTGATTAAAGGTTTTTTAGAAAAATAGGAGTTGTCACCTAACTTGATTAAGGTGAGTTAGGCCACCTAAACTAAGTATTAATCCGAAGATTAAACTTAGGGTTTTTTTTTAAAAGGTCTTAAAAGACTCCCTCGAGAGAGGGTTATTAAGAAAATAGGTTGTTTGGCAACCTTTGGAAAGATTTAAGCCTTTTTTGAAAATAACTCCATTTGGTCTTTCAAAAACAGAAATCTATGGTCCAGGGGTTGGTTACGTGTAGGGAAGATATCCTAAGATCATCACCCTACCCCGCCCTTTCTGTACCTATATGTCTAATCACTCTTAGTTCACTCATTAGAATAATCGGTTACTATTATCCACTTAATATCCACTTTAGAAGTCTGAAAACGAGGTTTAGTCATCGCTTTCTGGATGAATGATGCATGATGCGAGAAGAAGTTTGAAAATAAGGGAGTTTTAAAGGGGTTTGAGATATAAAAAAACTTTGAATTGGTAGAAATTTTTAAGAAAGGAATTGGGGTTGAAATAAAAGTTATGACCGCACCATTTTAGGTTGCCTACGTATCTCATTTGGCGAGAATCAACTCATTCGTAGTTCGGGCAACATCCCAATGGAAATAGGCACCTTAGGGCCTTTAGAATGTTTGAAGACGCTTTATGGTCTTTGGAACAGTTTGAAGACACTTTGGGGTCTTTGAAAAATTCGAAGACACTTTGAGGTCTATGGAAAGAAAGAACTTGAGGGTTTTGACTTGAAATCGGGTCGTAAACTGTTTTGAGACAGAACTTTGGAACTCTTGAAAGGGGGTTTTAAAATGTATTTAGAACAACTCAAAGGAGTTTTGGGAGTACTTTTGAAAGTGGCTTGTGGAGCCCTAATATGGACAATCTTGAGGGTCGTTCTTGATATATCACCTTCCTTTGGAATCCCTAACCATAGAAGGAGTAGGGACACCTTAGGGTTGTGAGTTTTTGAAAACATTTTTGAAAACAATTTAAAGATAGAGTGTAGGAGTATTTGAAAAAGTTACGGAGTTGGTTTTTGAAATCTCAAAAAAGTAGGAGGTTTTGGAAAAAGGGGTTATGAGAGTAGTTTTAAATAGGAAGAACATTGAAAAGGGGTCCATGAGTTGGAACCTTGAAGTATACTAACCTAGGTTGGGTTGACCTAAGGTTAACTAACTAGAGTTTAGTTAACCTAGGGTTAAGGTGACCTAGAGTCAACAAACATGGGTTTGGTTAACTTAGGGTTAAGGTGACCTAGGGTTAACTAACTCGGGTTAGGTTAACCTAGGGTTGGATAACTAGGGTCAAGTTAAGCTAGGGTTAGATAACTAGGGTCAAGTTAACCTAGGGTTGGGTTGGAAGATGGTTTTGAAAGGTGGTTTTATGCATTTTTGAAAAGAGTTTTAGAAAATAAATCATGTTATACAAGGACTTTGGTTGACAACCCTTTGAAGATCATTTCTATCAAAATTTGACTCTATCCAAGAATATGGTTTATATCGTTGGTGCTTGAAACCATTCCGGAGAAGGTTTTTTTAGGACCATTATAACCTTCATCTTGACAAAAGTAGAGATTTCAAAAATCAACATAATGATGACAACTTTTAAAAAATCATTTTTAATGCAAGGATGGAGATAATGAACTTTTGAAAACCATTTTTGAGAAAAAGACTTTGAGAGCCATTTTTAAAGGAAATCATTCTAACAAGTTGAGGTTCCTATGACCAATGAAAAAGGAGACCACTCAAGAGAGGGTTCTATTGGACCATTCCAACAACTAAACTTGAGAGAATAGAAACCTTAGAAGTCAAAGAATTTGAAAACCATTTTTGTGCAAGAGTAAAAGAGAAGGGAACTATTTTAACAATTTAGGGCTCCTATGGCCATTATAAAAAGGAGACCACTAAAAAGAGGGTTCCATGGGAGCCATTCCAACCACTAAACATGAGAGAATAGACACCTTGGGAATTAGAGAGTTTGAAAACCATTTTTATGCAAGTAAGAATGCAAAGATGCAAAAATGGGAGTTAGGAGTTAATGGAGGAATTTTCTAAGGCATGATTTCCTAAAACCTCATTTTAAGCTTTCAAGGGACCAACTCTTAGAACCACTTTGAAGGGAATATGGAGCTTGAAAATAGTATGTAAATAAGAATAGTGTAAGCTTTGAAAAACATGGTTATGAACATGAAAATAAAGCCTAGCACACAAGACATGAACAAGATAGCAATATGCAAGAGGGTCATAAATTTATACAAGGCTTTAGGCTACACTACATAATCAAGGAGCTCCAAGGCCATACTATCTTAAGGTAGGCTAGTGAGAGATCCCCCTACACGGTGACTCTCACTAACTTTCTCCTAGGCATGAACTAAGAGCCTTCTTGCTTCAAACATACAAGAAAGGGAGGTAGAAGATGGGGATTAAAATAGAGAATAACCCAAGTAGGCTAGGAGGGAGAAGAGAGAAGTGGGGGAAGACAAAAATATAGAATAAATACCACGTTTTGCCTTCAATACACTTGCAATCTTCTATGGATGTCTTGGCTTGAGCTTGGAGGACTTTAAGTATGCTTGAGGGGCTGGAAGGAGGTGTTCTATGGAGTAGAAGGCTATGTAGGTGAAGTGTATGGGTTAGGGGAAGGTGGAATCTAGCCTAAGTGTTTGAGAGGTGGGATGTATATAGGATTTTGAGGTTCTGGAGTAGTTTTTGCAGAGTTTCGCTTCAATTTTTTATTCTGGAATATGCAAAGGGAGAGGCCAGTATTTATAGGCAACCTAGGAGAGGCCTGGCGCATGTAGCACATGCGCCAGTATTGTTCTATTGCTAGAATGCCATGTGGCACCCATTGTACAGGCTAAATCTTGACGGTTGATCAAACTTTGGTTGATTTGATCAAAATTTGGGAGCATGTAGCATACACTCCGTCACCGGAAGTGTTTGTTTAAAATTTGCTTCTATAATTGAGCCAATCGGGAAGGTTATGGAGGAATCGATTGTATACACGGTGTTCTCCTAAGGTTTTTCATGAACTTTTGTGTTTTTAAAAAGTTTGAACGATATTCGAAAGTGTGAAATATCATCTTAGAAAATGTGCCTAAAATTGCATTTTTGCAAAGCGTCTATGATACGCTCCGTGGGGTTTTAAAAGTAGTTGTTTTTGTGCGGTGTAATCAAGGCCTTCGGGAAGCAATCTCTCTTATCAGACTATATCGATGGAAAGTACTCTTGAAATACTTTCAGGAATTCCCTAATTTATACATGTCTCAAGTCGTTTGGCGGTGTGTTTTAATTAGAGAATTGGAGAAAAAGTTTAATCTCAATGCTCCAGGGATTGCTGAAAGTAGTAGTTTTCAAACCACACAATGAAGAGCTTCGGAAAGCGATCTATTCGATTGAGCCGTATCGATTGAAAGACCTATGAACGAGTTTTCGGGAATTCCTTGGTTTACACATTTCTCAAATCATTTGATGGTGCATTATAACTAGGGAATCGGAAGAAAAGGCAATTTTGGCAAAGCGTCTGCGAGACGCTCCAAGAACTTTTATCAAGTTGGGGGTGTTAAGTGTTGTAAGGTCCTCCTTAGGTTAAACTGAGGTGTATGACAAGACCCGCCGTTCAATATCCTGGGACCGGTGTTGTTTTGGGGCGCGTTCAAGTTGTTAAGGGTAAAAATGGTCATTTGGCCGGGTTTGGTTAAAAATGGTCAAGAAGAGTGCTATGTTAAGCGTGCCGGGTCGTTCAGGGATGATCCCAGGAGAGTCTTTTAAATTTCGGTGGGATGTGTGCAGTGCCGGGGCATTTAGGGGCAAAACGGTCATTTTGACCAGAGTTAGCCTGGATGGGACCGGAATTGGACGGGAAGGCGCGTGGAGTATGTCTAAATGCTTAGAAGCACTTTGAAAGGGTGGACTTACCATTTTGAGGGATTTTGAACTTTTTCAAAACTTGCTTAGAGGCCTGAATCGCTCTCAAATGTGCAATTGGACTTGAGCTTCCCGCAAGGTTTACGGGTATCGATCGAAGTATAAACTGGTAAGCACCGGTATCGTTCTCCCAAAGGATCAACCAAATATAGGCAATACAAAAGCCAAAACAACCAAACAAATGGCATGAACTAGTGAATCGCTTAGCAAATTGAAATTGAACTAAAAATAGACCGAAAATTGATTGGGTGGTGGAATATTGTAGACTACTCAATTATGCAAATTACAATCAAAATAGAAGGCAATTATACTAAATTTAAGTTAAGTAATAAAGGGCTTGGATGCAATTACTTCAATCTACCAAATCTCTAGAAGGTCTTCAATGGAGTTTTGTTTCAGTCAAGTCAAGGTTCACTCCATGGAACCTTGACCCGGAGGATTTCGACTATAAACGCTTGAATTCAAGTTCAATTGAGTGTAGATTGTTATTTCATTGTAGGAATCTTAGAGTCAAATCCGTAATTGTGCAATTTATATACCAATTAGAAGATTGTGTATAGCAATTACCAACCTAGATTATGAATTTAAGTGTTCTATGTGTCTACAACTCAATTGAAGCAAGAATTAGAGAAAACAAAGGATAAATCGTTGAAATTCATATACTTCCATTGAAGCCCTTGCAAACCCTTAGTAGATTTCCACAATTACATCCAAGAGATGTCTAGCTACTTGATTCCATAGAAGAAAGCATGAAGAATTGATAATTGCTTATTAATTGATGAAGAAAATAGTGTTTGGTAGCTAAGAAAATACAAAACAAACCCACTTTCTCTCTCTACATCTCGTTCTAACTGAAAATCTAGCCTAAAAATGAAGTTAGATCAAAAAATCGCGTCATTTCCCGAAGATATAGCTGAAAAATACGCACATGAGGCACCGGGACCGTACATATGGTCCAAAATACCGTATGTACAGTCAAAATACCATACGTACGGACTTTGTACTATCCCGATTACGCTAAATACAGCCCTCTAAAGTTTGAAATTTTGGCAGACCGTACATACGGTGAACAGTACCGTACGTATGGTAGACTTTCACTATACATATGGTAAGCCACCGTACGTACAGTTAGCTTATTTTGACAGATTTTTTAAAGTTATATGAAATCGATATATTATGGATTCCGGTAGCCTTTCTAGTTTGGAAAATATGACCCTCCAAAGTTTTAGCTCCTCGTGCTTCAATTGGTTGTACCACTGCTTTAACAGCTTATACCTTGACAGCATTGTCTTGGAAAACACATTCTCCTTTCATCCGAAATGCGCCCGACACCCCTCACATTAAGCTCAAAACCTATAAAAGCCAAAATAACTTAGTTAATACTAAAATTTACTTAATGAAGCATATAAACTCCTAAACTAAGGCTAACAATTGGCAAATTAAGGTGTTATAATTGCACTTTTGGAGTGCAATCAAGGACCAAGAGGCAAGTTTGGTTATTAAGCCTCTAATGGGCCTAGCGGGCTCGAAAAGTGGTTGACTGATTGGATAGGGGTTTGAAAGTTGAGTTGGGCTTCAATGTGCTTACAGAGTTTTGAAAGGGAGTTTGGTTAAGCCGGAGATTGCCGAGCGGGCAAATATAGGGTGCTTACAGAGTGCATAAGATCGTAATCTTTCTAAAAGTTTACTATGAATAAATGCACCTAAAGTTGCAAGATTATTAATAAATGTGCTTGGAGTTGTGAGATTATGGTTGAATGCACCTGAAGTTACAAGGTTATGATTGAGTGTACTTGGAGTTGCAATAATTTATAAGTGCTGATGAAGTACAATTTTTGTTGTTCAAATAAATCTACAATGAAAATGATTTAAAGGAAATCTTCCTGATGAAGATATGATAGAAAAATATTTACATTTTATGCTTCGAACGTACTCTAACAATAGCAATAGTGAGAGTGTTAATTCAAAAAAATATTTTGAAATAATATATTGCATTCTAATGGCACATCGTGTAAAGATAATAAAATATAAGGGTAATTAGTTAAATAAATTAGTTGCTATTCATATGTACTATTTATATTATTATTTACAGTATTATTTATGAGTCCCACACTATTTTGGTTTTGTCTCCCATTTTCTTCGTACGTTTTTCTTACAGTGAATGTAATTTTATTTGATGGTCATGGACATTGTCACATATGTGATTGCAATGTAATAATTTTTAAAATTATGGAGATACCTTGAAGATTGTAAATGCCACTAGAAGTTGAAGAATATGAGTAAAATAAAATAGAAAAAAGGTTTGTTGAATAAACCTCTTAAGAATTACGAAGATATTTCATTGATCATGTACCTATAATACGATGATTAAATATTTAATAGATTTCTATGGTAGAAATATTTTGACAATGAAACATTATATATATTTTGCATATAAAAGCATAGATCATACCAATACTTCAATTATTACAAATATGAATGGGGAAGATATATTTCTAGCAGACATTGCTAAAACGCACACAATTTTTTAATATATCGTAAACTTAACATTAGTAAAAATTAATGTTCAAATAATATCAGACTTTACAAAATTGATTGAAGGCTTCAGATGAGCCAAGCTCTAGAAGAGTTATGCTCTAATAGAGCTAATATAATGTGTTCAAGAGAAACAAAACTTTATATTGTTGATGCATTCTATTATACTAGAAGTACAAGAAATTTGCTCAAATCTTACAAATGTTTTTACTTTATTTCTATTATTTTTATACCAGGAGCATATGATGAAAAAGAATAGAACAATTAAGGTAATGAAAAATATCTTTCTTTGCACTTATCTTTTTCATGCCAGAAGCATAAAATAGATAAACTTGCTGCTTTTTTTCCTGCGTTATATTATATTGGGATCACCTGCAGTGATAAACCATAAGTTTTTTGACCTAAAAGATTTTTGTGTTGTGAAATCACTTAAAGTAATACAACAAAAGCATTTATAGATTACATGCAGTGATAGCATCTAAAGTGATGCACCAGAAGTAATTTGACCCCAAAAGAATTTTATATTTTGACATAATCATCTTAATCATCTAGGATTAACAAATATACGTCCAATAATTGACAATTTTTATAGACATCCGCTAAAGAATCATAAGATTCTTTTTACCAAACAATTATTTGTTTACTCTGTAAGACTAATATTTCTTTTATTTATGCATATATATATACAATGGTTACATCTTTATTTACTATTAACTCTCATATTTTGTGGACAATTTTTATGTTGAGTCAGTTTTTCCACCATTAGGGGGAGATGAGACTTAACGTGAGATCAATTGGACTGTTATAAAACTATCTCATCTTGATCCTCAAACAAGTCGATGTGAATCTGAAGTTTACAAAGGAATTATGTACTTATGTATGATTGCAAATCAATTACTTGAAGCATTCACCAACACAAAGGAGATAATCAAATCAAATCGATACAAGCTACTAATGCTTTAGGACAATATGTTGATGTCCCTGTAGGATCATCTGTTAATATAATAATACACGATTTCAAAGCGCTTGAAGTGTGGGAGGGTTGTCGGTACAAACGTCAAAACTCTCAGAAAAAGAAAAGCACAACAAAATGAGCAAATTAGTGTTCCTGATGATACCATGATTTCTAAATTTCTTGAAGAATGAACTCTTGAAAAGCAATTTCTTAAAAAGACAGGAAATTATTTCTATAATTCCTAAAGAAGAAAATGAACCTCCAAAAAAGGAATCTCCATCATCTAAACTTTCTAAAGAAACTCTTGTAAAAGAATTCCCATAAGAAAAACCTCATGAAGAGATATCCCCTGCAAATGAAATGGTACATGAAAATAATGAAATCTCAGTGAATTATAATGAGAATACAGGAGAACGATGAAGTAAAAATGATATTGTTGCCAACAACATATTTCTATTTAAAATGGCTCTTGCAATTACCAAAAATAATGAAGAGACTGAATCACAGACGGTTGACAAATGTCAATAATATGATTGATCAAAATGAAAAGAAATTACTGAGTTAGAATGAAACTTATTAGCATAATGTAAAGTATTTTGACTTGAGTTCAACACCAGAAGATGAAAATATCAAACCTGTAGTCTAAACACCAGCAGATGTCAGACTTGTAGTCTAAACACTAGAAGATGTAAAGTATTTGGACTAGTAGTTCACCCACTTGAAAATGTAAAACCGATTTGATACAAATGAGTATTTGCGCAATAAAAAAATGGAATAGTGTGATATAAAGCACAACTCGTACAAGAAGATTTCTCGCAGAGACTTGGTATTGACTATAATGAGAAATTCTATCCTATAAGGATGCAATGACATTCATATTATTGATTAGTTTGTCGGTCTCAAAAAAACTAAATATGCATCTAATGAATGTATAACAACCTATTCATATGGTGGATTAGGTAATGATATACATATGAAAATTCTTGAAGAATTTAGAAATGTCTGTTGTAGATATTTTAAAATCTCGATATTCTATCAAACTTTAAAGATGTTTATATAGGTTAAACCAATATGGATACAAATGGTATAATTATCTTAATAAATATCTATTGAAAGAAGGATATGTGAACAATACAAATTGTCCATGCATTTTTATTAGAATTTGGATTTATGATTATTGCAATATATGTTGATACTTTTGAATATTATTGGTACCCTTGAAAAGATTACAAAAGCTACTAGTTATTTAAAGAATAACTTTGAACTTAAATACATTGGGAGAACAAATTATTGTCTTGTCTTACAGACTAAGTTTTTTTATTTATTAGTTGACATACATAAAAAAAATGTTATATTGATAAAGCTCATCCATGAAATTCTCCAATGGTTGTCTGATTACTTGGTATACAGAAAAATCCTTTCCGTCATCGAGAAGATGGTGAAAAACTTCTTGATCCTGAAGTACCATATCTTAGTGCAATCGGTGCTCTTATGTATCTTGCAAAATGTACAAGACCTGATATAACATTCTCTGTTAATTTATTGATAAGATATAGTTCTGCACTAACACAAAGACATTGGAAAGAAATTAAGCATATACTGCGTAACCTATGAGGGACAAATGATATGGGCTTATTCTATTCAAAGGAGTCACAACATGAATTAATTAGCTATGCAGACCCTGGTTACCTTTCTGATCCACAAAAAACTCGGTCTCAAACTGGATATGTGTTTACTTATGATAACACTGCTATATCTTGATGATCGGTGAAGCAGACATTAACTGCAACTTTTTCAAATCATTCTGAAATAATTGCAATTCATAAGGCAAACCGACAGTGCATCTAGCTAAGATCCATGATTCAATATATTCAATATATTCAAGAAAGTTGCGGATTATTTACAGTCAAAGATATCTCGACAATATTATGTGAAGATAATGCAACATGTATTGCATAACTTAAGGGAGGCTATATCAAAGGTAATAGAACCAAACATATATCGCCAAGATTCTTTTATAAACATGAGCTCCAAAAGAATGGTGATATTAATGTCAAGTAGATATGTTCAAGTTACAACTTGGTAGACTTATTTACTAAAGTACTCTCAACTGCAACGTTTAAAAAATTGGTACATAATATTGGCATGCGTCGTCTCAAAGATCTTTCATCTAAACAGTAGAAGCTATCAACTTCATACCAAAAGTTTGAATAAGCAGGAGTCGCGTACTGTACTCTTTTTCCTTCGCCAACTATTTTTCTCATATGGTTTTCTTTGGTAACGTTTTAACAAGACAGTTTTAACGCACCCATGCTAAGTTATATTACACAAGATCACTGTACTCTTTTTCCTTCACTAAGATTTTGTTTTCATTGAATTTTTCTAACAAAATTTTAATGAGGCAGTTTTAATATACTCAAAAATATATATTGTACTATTTTACGGTCATTCAAGGGCGAGTATTATGTAATGATGGCATATTGGATGACCTCATCGCCAAGTTTTCAAATACGACTACCGCTTCAATCACGAGTGTGTTTATTGCCTTGCAGAAGGCTCTCGAACTGGATGGCCGACTTACTTCAAACTCTTATAAATATAGGAGATTGTTTGAGATACAATCAAGAATATAGAGAAAATAACGAGAAAGAAGCAAAGAAAAAATATAAAAGAAGAAGTAGAAAGAAAAGAGAAGAAAGTAAAGTATAGATAAGTCCTCAAAGATCATATTGTATTTTTTTAGTTTTGTATTATTAATAAAGTCTTAGATAGTTCAGAAGATCTATTCTTAATTTTTTCAGGATAACTAATATGATAAATATTTGATAATTTTTGAAGAACTATTCTCTGTACTTTATCTTATGTTATTTTATCTATTCTATATTTTTTTTAGTTTTAAAACAATACGTGTTTTTTTTGTACATTGCAATTTTTTTTAATACACTTATCACAGTCTTAACGTTTAATCCCAAAGTCATGTAAACATCAAATTTCTTGTAATGGCATCCACTTGCTTTGCACGCAACCGTTTTACTAGTAATGAGTAAATTAAAATTATTATTATTTTTTTGTATTCCCTTAATCAATGTTACAGCTTGCGACCGCAACTCCTTTGTTGATGTTCAAGTCAGCTTGGTACTGCATGTCTTGGGTCTCATCCCTCAATGAATCATGTTGCCATCTTAGCTGCCACGTGGTTAGGTGAGGGGTGTATATCAAGTTGTAAACGCTAATGAAAGAAAGAGCACCCAATTAAATATGGAGGCAAACACAATTTATATATATATATATATATATTATTTATACGTGTCTTTAAAGGAAAAAAGTTTAGTGGTTAGGTAGTATTGAGTATTTGGTAGTAATTTCTATTAAATGTTATCACGTGGTGTGTGAACACATCAGTAACCTAAATTTTTAGTGTAGTAGAGAGACTTTTAAAAAAAATACGATATGACAAAATCTAATAAGATGTTTTCTTAAGAGTCTCTCAACTATATCACAAATTTAAATTGTTGATGTATTTAATTATCACATGCCATCATTTAATAAGAATTACTATCGAGTACTTAATATTAACTAATCACTGAATTTTTAGTGTATTTAATTATTTTTCGTCTTTTAAGATATATATGAAAGGACATATGAGGCAAGCTAGACCTTGTCAATACAAATAATGTGACATTTGGAATTTTTGAGGGAGAGTACAGCTCCAAAAGTAATCAAGTTTGTACAAGCTGAGGGACCATGTTGCCTGTTATTTATTGATGGTATTGTTTTAGTGTATGACATAAAAGTAGGAATAAATATTAATAGAACTTTGAAGAAAAAGTTTAATAAAGAAGGTTTAAGATAAGTATGTCTAAAATTGAACATATAGTGTTCAACTTTACTAAAAAAAACAAAGTACAAATGATGGGGTCATTATTATTGAAGGATAAGAAATAGCACAAAGTGAAAAAATTTAATACTTAAGCTCAATCATACATTCAGAAGGAGAGATTGATGTTAATTTTGCTCATAAAATTAAGACATGATGAGCTAAGTGTAAGAATGCTTTAGGTATATATCTTGTGTGATAGATGCATAGTTACAAGATTGAAACAAAAAATTATAATACGACTATAAGCCAATCCATGCTTTTATGGTACAAAGTGTTGGACAATTAAGAAATAATATGTTAGAAAAATAAATATATTTGAGATGAGTATGCTAAGGTGGATGGTTAGGATTAGAAATGAACGAATTCATGAAATAACAAAGGTAGCACTTATTGAAAATAAAATGAGAAAAAATCAATTAGGAAGGTTTGGAAATGTAAAATGCAGTTTAATAAGTGTCTCGGTCGTGAAAAGTTATATCATTCACATTGAGCATAATGTTAGGGGTCTAGAGGGGCCAAAATTAATTCGGGTTCAAATAATAAATAGAAAAACATAGTGTATTGCATTTTAACTGAATTTTTAACGTTTGATAAAGCGAAATTATGAAACATGATCCATATAGGGAACCCTAAATAGTTCGATTGGTTGAGTGGAGTATTAGCTCCAAAAGTTTTGCAAATGATAAGTTCACAAAGTTTCCTTGTTAGAATTACAATTCTCTGTAATTATAATTACATTTGGAGTAACAGACGTAAAATAATTGGAGTTGTATTTTGATTGGAATAGGAGCATTACTTCAGTTCATACTAGAACAAACCCTACCAGTAGATTATTCAGTGAAATTAATAGCAGCATACCTTGGATTTGAAACATTAAAATTAAAAGAGAGGCTTTAATAAGGATTCTACATAGACAAGTACTCTTTAATTGGATGTAGCTACCAGAAGTCATACCCTTCACTTTATTCCTTTTTCCCAAATCTCTTAACCCAATATCAATACTTTATCCTCTTGAATTTAAACTCAAAATCCGCTCATTTCAAAATCCACTCATTCAAATTCAAAGTTCTTCAATTTGGGCTATGGGTACCACGTCAAAGAATTGTTAGTCATCCGAAGTCAAATGGATAAGGCTAGGGTACCAACTTTAACAATATGTTTGGAACTTAGGAGAGGAAAAGGAATAAAAGAAAAAAATTTAAAAAATTTTCCTCACCTTATTTGATTCTACTTATGAGAGAAAAGTAAAAAAAAAAATAAAAAAAATAAAAAAAATGAGGAGAAAAAACAAACAGACTCTCTTTCTCTTTCTTTCCCTCTCTCTTATTTTTTTACCTTTGCCCTTTATTTTTTCTCAAAATCAAACAAGAACAAAAAATTTTCTTTCCCTTTTTCTTCCTGCCTCTTCCCCCAAGTTCCAAACATGCTTAAATTAATTTAAACCCCTTCGCACCTCAGGGCATGAAGTTAATTATGGTCTAATTTTCCAAAAAGCCCCTCTGAGACAACGTGTATGTGTACTCAACCACTTGAAATGTGCCACCTCACGAATTGCATAACAGCAGAAGGTTGGGAGTGGGGGGAGGGGCACACATGCAAGACAGGCTCGCAGCCAAAAAAAACCCTCCCAGCTTTTAACAATTTGCCATTTTTTGACAGGGTATAATAAAGCCTTCCAGATCTGTGGGGCCTACAATCATGTGCATTACTCGAACCTACCCACTCTCATTAATACTCTCTGTCTCTCTCTCTCATTTCTTCATCTTCTATCTTGATTCTTGAGCATCCAATGCTCCTCTAAACCCTTAGAAGACAGTTCTGCAACATCCCCTGAGAACCACCCAATCCTTTCTGCCTTTCTCTCTCTAAAACTCTTCCTTTTTTATTCTCTCTCTAGCTTGCTTCCCAAGATGAAAACCCATCTTGGGCTCAAGCTTTTACTGATCTTTTTTGTTGGGTTATCTTCAATCTTCGCATGTGGGGTGTCTCAGACGACCAACCCAGCTGATGCTGCAGTGATGCTAGCTCTCAAGAAGAGCTTAAACCCACCAGAAGACCTCGGGTGGTCCGACCCAGATCCGTGCAAGTGGAACCACGTGGTTTGCTCAGATGACAAAAGGGTCACTCGGATCCAAATCGGGCACCAAAACCTCCAAGGTACACTCCCTCCAAACATCTCAAACCTCACTGAACTAGAGCGCTTAGAGGTTCAATGGAACAACATTTCAGGTCCACTACCAAGCTTTAATGGTTTGAGTTCATTACAAGTGTTAATGATTGGTAACAACCAGTTCAGTTCAATTCCTATAGATTTTTTCAGTGGAATGTCATCACTACAATCTGTTGACATTGATAACAACCCGTTTTCGGCTTGGGAAATCCCCAAAAGCCTCCGAAATGCTTCGGCCCTCCAGAATTTCTCAGCCAATTCTGCTAATATCACCGGGAAAATACCGGACTTTTTTGGCCCAGATGACTTTCCGGGTTTGATTAATTTGCATTTGGCTTTCAATAACTTGGAAGGCCAATTGCCCGATAGCTTTTCGGGTTCCCAACTTGAGTCCTTCTGGGTTAACGGGCAGAAGAGTAATGGTAAACTTATTGGAGGGATTGATGTTATACAGAACATGACATTCTTGAAGGAGGTTTGGTTGCATTCCAATACGTTTTCGGGGCCATTGCCCGGTTTTTCGGGGTTGAAAGGCTTGGAGAGATTGAACCTTAGAGATAATTCGTTTACGGGTCCTGTTCCCGTGTCTTTGGTGCATCTTGGGTCACTAAAGATTGTGAATTTGACCAATAATTTGCTTCAAGGACCAATGCCCAAGTTCAATGATTCAGTTGCAGTGGATATGAATAACAATACAAATAGCTTTTGTTTGCCAGAACCCGGTGACTGTGATCCTAAAGTGAATACTCTGCTTTCGATTGTGAAATCTATGAGTTACCCGGTAAAGTTTGCTGAGAATTGGAAGGGAAATGATCCATGTGCTGATTGGTTTGGCATTACTTGCAACAGTGGTAACATTACCATTGTTAATTTTCAGAAAGTGGGTCTTACGGGTACAATTTCCCCTGAATTTGCTTCACTTAAATCACTGCAAAGATTGGTTCTTGCTGATAACAATCTTACCGGTATGATTCCTGAGGAGCTTACAAAACTGCCTGTTCTTGCTGAACTTGATTTGACGAACAACAATCTTCACGGAAAAGTACCAGCCTTTAAGAGCAATGTGACCATAAATGCAAATGGTAATCCAAATATTGAGAAGGAGAAGAGTGATTCTTCGGCTTCGGGCCCACCTTCTGGGGTTTTATGGAATTCATCAACAAATGCTGGTTCTGAAAATAATAGCAGCGCCGAAATTGGTGAGAAGTCTAGGAACTGGATTGGAGTTCTGGTGTTTTCCATATTGGGGGGGCTCTTTGTGATTTTCTTGATTGGTTTGGCTGCTTTCTGTCTGTATAAAAGTAAACAGAAGAAGTTTGGCAGAGTGCAGAGCCCGAATGCAATGGTAGTCCATCCTCACCATTTGGGATCCGATAATGAGAGTGTGAAGATTACAGTAGCCGGATCAAGTGTTAGCGTTGGTGCAGTTAGTGAGACTAACACCGTCCCTAGCAGTGAGACCAGTGACATCCAAATGGTTGAAGCTGGAAACATGGTAATTTCTATCCAAGTCCTAAAAAACGTGACAAACAGTTTCAACGAAGAGAACATATTGGGACGAGGAGGTTTTGGGACGGTCTACAAAGGGGAATTGCATGATGGAACGAAAATTGCAGTGAAAAGAATGGAGTCGGGGGTAATTAAGGGGAAGGGGCTGGCAGAGTTCAAATCTGAGATTGCTGTTTTGACTAAGGTTCGACATCGGCATCTTGTTGCTCTTCTTGGCTACTGTTTGGATGGGAATGAGAAGCTTCTTGTGTATGAATACATGCCTCAAGGAACACTCAGTAGGCATGTATTCAACTGGGGTGAAGAAGGATTGAAACCATTGGAATGGAAAAACAGGCTAATCATTGCCTTGGATGTGGCAAGGGGTGTAGAATATCTCCATGGTTTGGCCCATCAAAGCTTTATACACAGAGACCTAAAGCCCTCCAACATTCTTCTTGGGGATGATATGCGGGCCAAGGTTGCGGATTTTGGTCTCGTGCGTCTTGCTCCTGAAGGAAAAGGCTCCATTGAAACAAGGATTGCTGGAACTTTTGGGTATTTAGCTCCAGAATATGCAGGTACTTGTTCAGCCTTCTCTCCTGGCTAATTGTCTTTTATATTTGGAATATATGATTCTTTCTAGTGCTCTCTGTTATTCTTAACCCTTTGCTAGAAACTAAATGGTGGTAGTTTATATTTGTTACTAATGTTACAACGCACAAGAGAACAAAACCAGCAAAAAACAGCTGTAGAAATCAAATTAGCTAATATGTTCCCCATTTTGATTTGCAAGTTTGCACCTTAGGATCCATTATAGTAAAAGTAGCAGAAATATTTTCTTCTCATCTTTAGCTAGCATAGTTGCAATGAGAAATTCATTTGGATATTGTTATTTTAACATCCTCCGAGGGATAAATTATTCCAAATGACTGTCACGCATGACTTCCACCATGATTTTAGCAGTCATGGTATGTTCCACGTAAATGTAAAATACTTAATGGTGTGTTTGATACTTGAGGAGAAAAGAGAAAAGGAAAGGACTTTTCCTTTTCCCTTGTTTGATGCCTAGTGTTCACGAATTGAACTCCAAATGCTGCTTCAAGGTACAAGAGCTCGGCTAATGTAGCCAACTTTGTAAAATTGTACTTCACCTGATGCTTTATTTTCCCATTATGCATTCTTGAGGTTACATTAGATGGTTTTCAAAGCTGAAAGTTTCTTGGCCTGAAACAATTGAATGATTTCTTGGTCGTGTTCCTTGATAATTTGCCATTTTCCTGCCTAATATAAGCACAAAACTTGTTCCCTTTTGAATTCGTGGTGTGCAGTGACAGGGCGAGTGACTACTAAAGTTGATGTCTTTAGTTTCGGGGTGATCTTGATGGAGCTAATCACAGGAAGAAGAGCACTCGATGAGAGCCAGCCTGAGGACAGCATGCACCTTGTAACATGGTTCAGAAGAATGCATCTTGGCAAGGACACATTCCGAAAGGCCATTGACCCCACAATTGACCTCAATGAAGAAACGCTTGCCAGCATCAGTACTGTTGCTGAACTGGCCGGACACTGCTGCGCGAGGGAGCCCTATCAAAGGCCGGACATGGGTCATGCTGTGAATGTGCTGTCTTCTCTGGTGGAATTCTGGAAACCATTGGACAAGAACTCCGAGGACATATATGGCATTGACCTTGAGATGTCTTTGCCACAAGCACTTAAGAAGTGGCAGGCTTTTGAAGGAAGAAGTCACTTAGATTCTTCTTCTTCTTCTTCTTCATTGCTCCCAAGCTTGGACAACACTCAGACCAGCATACCGACTCGGCCGTACGGATTTGCCGAGTCGTTTACATCGGCGGATGGGAGGTGAGAAGAGGTTGGTGGCTATGGTGGTGGTTTTGATTATGGCTAAATTTTCTAATGTTCATTCTATTTGCTTCTTTCTTGCTGTAATCTATGCAAGTTTTAGTTTCTCTAATTTGTTCAGGCTTTCAGTGGTGTAGTTTGAACGTTTTTCACTTGCTTTTTAATGCAATGAAAAGAGTTTCTCAACAAAAGGTTGTAGGTGTGTCTTTCATCTTTAAGCATCTATTTGCCATGGAGTGTCTGTCCTATAAGACCTTTAAATCAGTTTAGAAATTGAGGAAAGATCTTCCATTCCTTCACTTTCAAAGTAAAATTGAAACATTTCATTTCCAATGGACCATGGAATCTTCATTAATTTCTCTCTTTTTCTTGTTGCTTTGACAGAGGATATCAAAAGTTGCAATCAGAGGTGTATTTAATAGCCTGTTTGGAGCTTGAGGGAGGGGAGGAAGGGAAGGGAAGGGAGGAGAAACATTCCTTGTTTGATCCTACCTAAGAGAGAAAGGAAAGAGAAATGCGAGAATAAGAGGAGGAAAATTTTTAAATCACTTTCTGATTTTTTCTTTCATTTTCTTTATAAAATTAAACAGGGAATGAAAAATATTTTTGCTTCATTTTTATCTTCCCTTTCCTTCTCCCCTCCAAGTTCCAAACATGCTTAAAAATATTTGCCAATGAACAAATAGAGAAATTATTTGATCAAAAATAACGTGACATTCTTTCTCTTTCCACAAACTCAGTTAGGTCAGTGACTCATTGCGATAATTACTCCAAGAGGACTGAATATTCCAAGATTGGAAACTGTGGCCAATTGTTATTTTTCTTGCCTTCCAACCAAGAAAGAAAGAAAGAAATGCTTTCCTATCCCTTATCCCGTAAGCTCATGTGCCCCGCATGCTGAATTGGACATGTCCTAATGTTGGCAAATTCCTCAGTGCACATGGGAGTCCTCTATTATGCTGTCGTTGTTGTTGTTTTTTCTTATTATCTTTTTGTACCTAAATCATAAACTTCCTAAACTTTGAGAAGGTAAAAAAAAAATTTCGACCGTTTTGAAGAAAGAAATGTATTCACGTGATATCTAAAAATTATTTTAACAATAACTTGAAGGCTTTTATGGAGAAAAAACCTAAAGCTCAAACGTCCGTTTTGTTAACAAGTAAAATATTATAAAATAAATTATTAAATACCCAACATTAGCGACTATATATAATTCTCTCACTTGAAAGTGCTTCATTATATCGTAGAATGGAACATACATAGTTGAATAGAAATACAAATATAATAATTGGTGGCTGAGTGGTCAATTGACTCTTATAGCATAAGGTCTCGAATTTGATCATTTCTCATACTTTCTCTCATGGCCAAATACTATTCATTCAATATATAAAATTTATATAATTCGTAACATCGTGTAAATAATAAGCTTAAGTGAATAATTAACCGAAACGTCTGTTAAAAAACAATTATGGTTTTAGAGCAATCTCCAAAAGAAAAATTGTTCAATTTTTTTTTAGTTTGTATTTCCTCCTTCTTCTTGAGAGAGAGAGAAACAGGCAAAAATATTGTAACGTGGGTGATGCGAGTTTTTGTGCTGTAGTTGTCGCAGGCGCACACATGGGGGGTGGGGTCACGTTCGGTTGCTAGCTCCCAAAGGCATCTCCGATGGCCCGTCAAAATGTCCAATGACCTGTTACTTTCTCCTTTTTAAATTATATATGCACCAAATCTCATTGTTGGGCCCACCAGTTAAGGGCTGACCTGCAGTTTAGTGACCTACCTATTAGGATACCCAAACGAATTCATGCGTGATCAGTAGTAACAGGGATTAGATTTGATAACCCACCAACTGGGGCCATCTACAGGCCGGATTTGATTTGGGCCGATCCGTTAAATACGGATCCGATTAGCCATTCGATTCGATAATCCAATATACCCAAAATCTGCCAAATTCGGTTTTAAATTGGATCTCACTCATTTGGATCAAATTCGAGTCTGAGTCTAATTGGATTCTAATCAAACCCGTTCCGTGGATAGGCATATCGGCAACAGTTTGCCAACTTTGAATACCCCCTACTCATAAGCAAGGTTCCAACGGAGAATTTCTCATCTATTATTTATTTTAAAAAAATTTTTATTTTTTTGCATTTTAAAAAAAAAAAAAGCACCGTGAAATTCATGTGTGATTAGTAATAACAGGGTTTAAATTTGATAACCCAACAACTAAGCATATCAACAGGTTAGATTTGATCTGGGCAATCCGTTAAATATAAATCTGATTATTTAGATCCAATCTCGATAATTTGATAAACCCAAGTTCTGTCAAATTCGGTTTCAGGTTGAGTCTACCTCATCTGATCCTATTCGGATCTCGGTCTAAATTGGATTCAGACTAGACCCGTTCGGTGACAGGTGTACTACTAACAATCTGCCCACCTTGAATGCCCATACTCAAAAGTGAGGTTCAAACACTCCACCCCAACCCAAACCCCCCACCCAAAAAAAAAAAAAAAAAAACACCCATCCATCCCCTCATATAACCGAAGTTATTCTTGTACCAAAAACGAAAAAACTGATAGAAGAGTACTAAAGGGTAAGTTTTGGTGCAACCTGGGTATCATTGGTCCAAAACATGAAAGAGGCTCTCCATTTACAGGATAACCTGCATATATTTGGTCCTGGGTAATGTTATACAATTAAAAATTTCATACAATATTGTTGTTTAGATTATTTTGGTTCAATGAAGGTTTTTTAATTTAAAACAAAATACCTATTATGATGACTCTTAGTTATAAATATGACATTGTCACATCATTCTAATAAAATTTTTTATAAATTTTTTTAAAAGATAACCTTTTCCAATAGGGTGAGCCTGGTACATCGAATTGCTGTTTTTAAAATTTTTTTTTTCTTTTTGACAATTAGACTCTGGGCTCAACAAAAGACCCTTAGACTACAACAGGCTTGATTTTGAACGCTACCTCTTTGGAGCAAAGAGAGGGAGAGAGAGAGAGAACAAAAAAAAAAAAAAAAAAGATCCCTCCTATTTTGTACCAACTGCTCTAAGCTCAACATGGTAAGGGGCTGATCTTAATTACTCATACGATTTTAAAGAAGCTGGGACAAGTAAGTTGTTGGTTAATTAAACAAATTCAATTCAAGAATTTCAGTTTGGCTCTTTTTTTTTTTTTTTCCTTTTTGGGAATGGATCTTGAGTGCATTCCAATTAAAACCGCTTGACAATTGGGTTAAATTAATACCAGTTACAATATTTATTTGACTTAGACAACTGAATGAATATTAAATTTTAAAATATGATGAACCTTAGGTTATCGACCTCACAAGCTGATTTCACAAAAGCCTTACCTGACTCGGACAAAGATTTTTTAGGCCCGTTTATAATAGTGAGCCAGACTTGGAAAGAATAGTTGAAGCCTGACCGGACCTACAAATATATATATACATAAAAACTACTAACTGACTTTTAACCTTGAATTTACAAGAGAACACCAAAACCACTTAAAGTTATCATATCATTTATATCGAAGTTTCGGTACCAATATAATTGTTGTAAATAACTAATGGGTTGAGGAAAGGATTAGCGTCATCAGGTTGAGACGGTTGTAAGTTGTAATCCCTCGCTAGATCCAATGTTCAAATCTTGACAACTACATCATCCCTTCATAATTAATGGCCAAAAAAAATTAATGGGTTAAATGGGTGGACTTGGGCTGAACAGGCTTGAAAATTAAAGTTCATACTCGATGTCAAGCCTGGCCAAGCTAGAGCTATTATACTTTGTTATTATTTAGGGCAAGGCTAGCTGACCCATGTCCACCCTCGGCCAGAGGTGAAATTTTATAGAGAAAAAATTTAGATTTTGTTATGAAATTGGTGAATAGTGGATTTTCACTACCCACCATATATAAAGATAAGATGAGTCCCACCAACTTATTATTTATGTGATGGATGGTACACAAACCTATTACTGCAATTGTGGCTTTCATGTGACTTTTCTCTCCTATATAAAGAGACACAAGTTAGAGTACAAAAAGAGAGAGAAAAGAAAGAAATGTGTAAAAGAAGAGAGAGAAAGAAGAAGAAAGGAAGAGTAGAGAAAAAATAGAGAAGAGAGACAGAGCGAAGGCTATAAATATTGAGAGATACAGTTGTATTTATATTTTCCCTTACAATATAATAGAAGTCTTAGCTGATCAAGAAAATTAATCTTTAATAGTTCTAGAAGAATTAATCTGAGAACTATTTAACAGTTCCCGAAAAACTAATTTTATTATATCTTGTGTTGAATGATATTTATATGCTTTATATTTCTTTTAATTTTATAACGCATTATCAGTATGAGGCTTTAAGTGCTTGTAAAATTTGTTTCTTTTGTGTTATTCATCACGTCAAATGATCTGTGGAGATAACACGTAAAATTTTATTCAGGTTTACACCGGATCTAAGGTATGTTCATTGTTAGTTTAATTCTGTTACGTATTATATTTTTAATTTTAGTATCAGAGTCACAAAGGGTATTTTCGTGCTTGCCTACACTATTTTTTTCATGAAACTTTAGTTGAGTTTTAATGGTGATTTGGCCAAACGTTCTCCGATTGGCCTATTTTTTTTTTATTTTTTTTTTATGTTATAGCCTATAACAACATGATTCAATTCGTGAAGTTTCATAAAAAAACTCATTCCCGTTTAATGTAGATCTAAAAAAGAAATTTTAAAATATGAAACTTTGTTGGTTTATTTCTCACAGATTTTAAATTTTTGGCTTATGATATTTATAAATTTGGAATCCTTATTTCAATAGTTTTTCATAAACATGTGGCTTGACTATATTTTGATGTTTGGATTGAAAGTTATAGACAATTAAAATTCAGACAAAAACTGCGATCGGAACAGATTGAGTGATCTAGATCTGATCAGAACAGTGATATTATGTATATATACCAATGAATTGCATAGTAATAAATACTATTCATCAATAGTATCTTGACTATTTATAATTGGTAAATATTGAGATAAATATTAATTTATAATTGATAACTACTATTCATAAACAGTAATTTTACTATTGATGAATAATAATTATATAATAAAATATTAAATAAATAGTATGAATAGTGATTGTACTATTACACGATTTATCTCTAAATTATTGTCTTATATATATTCACAGATTGCATAACACCGATAGTGTTATATCGTATTGTATAGATGTTTCTTGTGAGTAAGGATCAATGGATAAAAAGACTCGGATTATTTATTACAATTAAGTTTTATGATTTATTTTTACTTCTGCAACTTTTATGTCAATATTCATTTGGACTTTGCAAACATTCACGTAGAATGTTTATTAAGGCCTCACGCCGTTTATTTAATTATTGTTGCTTTATAAGGTCAACTTGTCACTTGCTATTACTTTAATTTCTGTTATTTTAATTTATGTTACTGTTATTATTTAACTATACTTATTATAGTTGTTGTCTATTTTTTTAGCATAGTATTATCATTATATTTTTCTATAAAGAAAAATACGAGCGCCAGAAGATCATAATTTTTCAAAAGCTTATCATGATTAAACGCACTTGGAGTTACAAGAGTATCAATAAATGCACTTAGAGTTGCAAGATTATAGTTGAATGCACCTGAAGTTGCAAGGCAAAGATTTAGTGCACCTGGAGTTACAATATTTTACAAGGAGGTAGTGCAGTGTTGTCAAATAAAATAATGAGTTATTTGATGAAAATCAACAAACGTGTCATGTAGATGCACAGTAACTTAATTGATTTTATTTATTTTTTCTTTTGATTTTTTTTGCACGTTGAATGAGACAAAAGAAACGAAAAAAAATACAATTTATAATATGTATCAATTCCTGAAGTGATAAATGGATAGTATTGATCCAGTATAGTGCAACATAAAAAATTAAGAACGATGATTAGCCAGGACGTTTGACTAGTTTTATATCATTCCTTGAAGTTAATGTAATTTTATTTGACGGTAGTGGATATTGTCGCTTATGTAACGTGATGTAATAATTTTTGAAATTATGGAAATATTCTAAAAATTGTAGTTTATAAATACCACTAGAAGTGGAATAATGTGAGCAAAATAAAATGCAAAAGGTTTGCTGAATAAACCTCTCAAGAATTATGAAGATATCTCATTGATCACGTACCTGTAGTAGGATAATTAAACATTTAATAGATTTCTATAGTATAAATATTTTGACAATGAAACATTATATATATATTGCATATGAATGGATCATACCAATACTTTAATTATTACAAATATAAATAGGGAAGATATATATCTAGCAGATATTGTTAGAATGCACATAATTCTTTGATATGTCATAAACTTAACATTAACTTAAATTAATATACTCTATTGATAATGTCTTTTATGCTGTTAGAGTTGCAAAACACTTGCTTAGTTTTACAAATATTTTTACATTATTTATATTATTTACATGCTAGAAGCATATAATAAAAAATATCTTTCTTTATACTTCTCTTTTAATGCCAGAAGAGTATAATAGAGAACTTTGTTGCTTTCTTCTGAGTTATATTATATTATAATAATTATGGGATCATCTAAAGTGATACACTAGAAGTATTTTAGACCAAAAAGATTTATATATTGTAACATCACCTAAAGTGATTCACCTGTAATGGTTTGACCCTGACAGAATTTTATAATTTGCCATGATCATCTTGATTATTCAAGTACAACAATTAAAACTCTCATCGATATCTATTAAAGAACCAAAAGATTTTTTTTGCCAAATAATTATTCATATGTTGCTTGTTTTGTGAGACTAATATATCTACCATATATGATATTTTATGTGTTTCATTATTTTGTTTGCTGCTAGTTCACATATTTTTGCTAATTTTCATTTTGATGACTTCGTTTTCTCACAATGAGAAGGAAATAAGATCAGTTGCAATGTTGTGAAATTGTCTCATTTTAATCATCTGATTCATAAAATTTTTTACTTGTAGACGATTACAAATCAATTGCCTAAAGCATTCACTGACACAAAGACGATAATCAAATCATATCGATACCAACTGCTAATGCTCTAGCAAATATTAATGTCTCTGTAGAACAATATGTTGATATCCCTATAGGACAATATGTTAATATAGTAATATATGATTTCAAAGCGCTTGAAGCGTGGGAGGCCTGTCAGTGTAAATGTGAAAACTCTCAAAAAGAAAAAAGCACAGCAAAATGAACAAATTGATATTCTTGAAAAAATCATAATATCTAAAAGGAACTCCTGAAAAGCAATATCTTGAAGAGATAGGAGATTATAATTTCTAAATTCCTGAAGAAGAAAATGAATCTCCAAAAGAAAAATATCCATCATTTAAACTTCTTGAAGAAACTCCTGTAACAGAATCCCTAAAAGAGGAACTTCTTGAAGAGATGTCCCCTGCATAGGAAATGATACATGAAAAAATGAGATCTTAATGAATAATAATGTGAACATAGGAGAACGATGGAATAGAAATGATATTATTGTCGATAACATATTTTTATTTAAAGTTGCTCTTGCAATTACCAGAAGTAATAAAGAGACTGAACCATAGATAATCGACAAATGTCGATGTTAATATGATCGATAAAAAATGAAAAGAAATTACTGAGTTAGAATTAAACTCATTATCATAATTTAATGTATTTGAACTTGAAGTTCAAACACCAAAAGATGTCAGACCGGTAGTCCAAACACCAATAGATGTAAAGTATTTAGACCAGTAGTCCACCCATCTTAAGATGTAAAATCGGTTTGATACAAATGGATATTTGCGCAATTAAAAAATGAAATAGTGCAATATAAAGCACGACTCGTACTAGAAGGTTTCTCGCAGAGACTTGATATTGACTATAATGAGAAATTCTATGCTATAATGATGCAATTACATTTATATTATTGATTAGTTTGTCAATCTTAGAAAAATTGGATATGCACCTAATGAATGTATAACAGCCTATTCATATGGTGGATTGGGTAATGATATACAAATGAAAATTCTTGAAGAATTTAAAAATACTTAAAACAGATATTTTAAAACCTTAAAAGTTATATTCTATCAAGCTTCAAAGATATTTGACAGATTAAATCAATTTGGATACAGATGGTACAATTATCAAAATAAATATCTATTGAAAGAATGATATGTGAACAATACAACTTGTCCATGCATTTTTATTAGAATTTAGATTTAGTACTATTGCAATATATATTGATACTTGTAAATATTATTGGTACTCCTGAAGAGAATACAAAAGCTACTAGTTATTTAAAGAATAAATTTGAAATTAAATATCTTGGGAGAACAAATGTCTTGACTTGCAAATTGAGCATTTATTAGAAAGAATTTTTATTCATTAGTTGACTTATACAAAAAAAAAATTATATTGATAAAGCTAATCCATAAAATTCTTCAATAGTTGTCGAATCATTTGATATACAAAAATGTATTTTTCATCCTCAAGCAGATGGTGAAAAAAATTCTTAGCCCTGAAGTATAATATCATAGTGACATTGGAGTTCTTATCTATCTTGCAAATTGCACAAGACCCGATATTGTATTTTCTGTTAATTTACTAGCAAAATACAATTCTGCACCAACTCAGAGGCATTGGAAAGGAGTAAAATATATATTGTGTTATCTTCGAAGAACAACAAACATGGACTTATTTTATGCAGATGAGTCACTACTAGAGTTAGTTAACTATGCAAATGCTAACTATCTTTCTTATTCACATAAAGTTCTGTCACGCGGTGTATTTGTTTGTTGATGACAAGACTGCTATATCTTGGCGATCTGTAAAACAAATATTAATGACAAATACTTCAAATCACTTCTTCGAAATACTTATGAAGCCAGTCAAGAGTGCATTGTGCTAAGTTCTATGATCCAACAGAATCAAGAAAGTTGCTGATTATCTTTGATCAAAGATACATTTACGATATTATATGAAGATAATGATTGTATAGTT
Organism: Euryodendron excelsum; assembly: GCA_033060915.1. NCBI lineage: Eukaryota > Viridiplantae > Streptophyta > Magnoliopsida > Ericales > Pentaphylacaceae > Euryodendron > Euryodendron excelsum. Next base: position 31,661,415 of record CM065385.1, on the reverse strand, counting down.
TAAGGGATGCTACATCAAAGGTAACGGAACTAAGCATATTTCTTTAAAAATTCGTTTATATGCATAACCTCCAAAAGAGCGGTAATATTGATGTCCAATAGATATTTCAAGTAACAATTTAGCGGACTTATTTACTAAAATACTACTAACTGTGAAGTTCAAGAAACTATCAAATTCATACCAAAAGTATGAATGAAAGGGAGTTACGTACTATACTCTTTTTCCTTCGCCAATGATTTTTTCCACATAATTTTTCTTGGTAAGGTTTTAACGAGACAGTTTTAACGCACCCACATCATTCGATGCTACACAAGAATATTGTATTATTTTTCCTTTGCTAAGCCTTTTTTTCACAAGGTTTTTCCTAGCAAGGTTTTAATGAGGCATATATCTGGTGTGGTGGTCATCTAAGGGGAGTGTTATGAACTTGGTGAATAGTGGATTCCCACCACCTACTATATATAAAGATAAGATGAGTCCTACCAACTTATTATTTATGTGATGGATGACTGGATGACACACAAATCTATTACTGCAATTATGGCTTTTATGTGGCTCTTCTCTTATATATAAAGAAACACAGGTGAGAGCACAAAAAGAGAGAGAGAAAAAAAAGAAGTGTACAGAAGAAGAAAGAGAAAGAAGAAGAAAAGAAAATGAGAGAAAAAATAGAGAAGAGAAACAGAGCAAAGGCTTCAAATATTGAAAGATACAATTGTATTTATATTTTCTCTTACAATATAATGAAGTTTTAGGTAATCAAGAAGATCAACCTTTAATAATTCTAGAAGAACTAATCTGAGAAATATTTTAGTTTTATAACATATTTCATTGTCTTTGCATTGGAATTGAATATTTTATTATTGCATAGGCCAAATATTGGCAAATTTTTAATTAGGCTGTGTGTGGATCAAAGATTTGATAATTAACAAGAAAAAAAAAGTGAGAAAAAATAGAATAAAAAAATATATTTTTTTTGTTCTCTTTTCCCTCGTCTTTTTCTTTTTCTTTACTTTTTCCTTAGTGAATCCGAGTTCTGCATTAAGGAAAATACTGGAAGTTGTTTTAGTAAATGTGAGATTCAAATCTAACTTCGTGTGCAAAAAATTGGTACAAATAATGCCAAAATATTATATTTATCCCTTCCAATAGTGCACATTCATGGAGCTATATAACACTCTACAATAACCTTTTAAGCAAATACCTATTTGTATTTTATATATATATTTTTTTTGCTGGGAAAAAAATTCCTCATAGTTTACATGATCCATGTTTTACTAATTCAATTAAAGACAAAATGAAAAACCAGAAAGATGCATGCATTGGAACAATATTATGCAGGGGAAAGGGTAGATACGAAAGATGATAAATTTGCTGTCCTATTTCAAACTTTACCAAAATTGAAGTCTTGACAATTTGTCTCTTTCACGATGTTTGGGTTGGGCTGAGGCAGCCCTTGCCATAGGTATGCCCAATGTATGAAGTCCATCTTTTATAAAAGTAAAATGCTATTCCATTACGCCGTTGTGGCAGTAGCAATGTCAATAACAGTAATTAAATAATATATTGATGGGCTCTTTATTTTAAAATAATTGGTCCAAACTCGGTCACATTATTTTGTACACTTTTTTCTATACATTTTTTTAAAAACTATCATTACCTTATATAAAATATAAATACTATGGCCCGTATGCAAATTCAAAGCATTCTTTTTATTTGATTACTGAGCAAAGCTAGCATCAGCTTACGGCTTGTGCTACAATTGCGACTAGTGCTAGAATCCCTCTTGATCTTTGGTTTTGGAAAAAAAAAATCCACAGAATTCAAATCCCCTAACTTTGGACCAATTTTTTTTTTATTTTTTTTACAAAACTTATATTGTTTAAAGTTGAATTCAATGAATTCAACATATATAATGATTGTCGGTCACTAGTTTTCAGTCAAACAATAGCATATTAATAAAGTAATTGATTTTCCAAACACCAGCTATGACAAAATTTTAATTGGTAAATTTATATAGACTACTAATTATATAAAAAAATACACTTTTAATTAGTAATTAATAATGGTTAAACTAAGTTAGAAAATTAGTCAACTTATAAAAATTATATAAAAATATAAACGATCAAACTTATACACTATTAATTAATGTAAATTTATATAAATTATTAATTATATTAAAAAAATACACTATTAATTATAAATCTATAATTTGGGCGAGCTTTTGGAAGAGCCTCAGGCTAGGCTTGCGCTATCAGTAAGGTCCAGGTCCAACCACCGGAGGGTGGGCTTGGCCCTAGGCAGGCTCTGTTCGGCTTTGGCCGGTCACGAGTCTTGCCCCAAATTTATATCCCTAATCATTACCCTTATAAAATGTAAATATTATAGCCCTCAAGCAATTCAAAGCATTCTTTTTATTTGTTTTTTTAATAAAGCTAGCATCAGCCGAGTGCTTATTTTTTGGTTTTGGAAAAATAAAATCCAGAGAATTCAAATCCCCTAACTTTGGACCAAGTGTTTTTTTTAGGAAAAAAATTATAATGTTTAGAATTTTATTCAATGTATTTAAAAATATATGATGAATGCCGGTCACTAGTTTTCAGTCAAATAATGGCATATTAAAAGAGTAATTGATTTTCCACGCCAACTATTTAAAAAATATTAATCAATACAACCTGTAGTTTAGAATACTCCAATTTATTAAACAGTGTACCACCAATCTTATCAGCCAAACAATACCCAGTTCCAGTTGGTCTCTCAACCTTCCCTTCGATGTCTGAAGGTTTCTTCTTGTCTTACCAATCAGGAGAAAGAAAGGAAAACAAAAAAATGAGAATCTTTATACATTAACCATTATACTTAATATAACTTTCTTGGTCGTTCATACCCAAAAAAATTATTTTCTTGGTCCATCTATCCATATCACAAATTGATATCCACATAATTTGTCCTTTTTCGTTTAAAAATTGCTTTGGTCTGTTTGGAACTTAGAAATTATGAGGAAAATAAAATTTCCTCACAAGCAATGAGAAAGGAATAAAGGATATCACGGCCGTCCATAAAATATATGCCTTTCTTTTCGTATCCTTCTCCTTTTCTTTTTCTTATTTTGCTCTCTCTCTCTCTCTCTCTCAAACCAAATGGAGCTGGGATTTCTCAAGGAAAAAGTTATTCTTTTGTTCGTATCATTGTGATCAACATAGCACCCATACCAGACAACCCACAAAGCTTTCATCCAACCATCTGATCATTAAATGCAACAATCAGGACGTCTGTCTAAGTTCTAATCGAACGGTGGACGAGGTCCCACAAGCACTGGTCAAATTAATGTGAAATTTCAAGGTCCGCATGATCAAAAACCGCAAGCCCACCGGCCAGGTTGACCCCCTGACTGGTCCTCCAGTCAAAGCCTCGGCCGACTCATCAGCTCAATCAATTCAATACTTATTATTAAACCTTTGTTTGCCGAAATGAGTTTTTGGACTTCCATTTTCAAATCTTCAACGGTCAATATTCAAATACTACAACGTTTGCAACTTTCCATCCCATGCCATTCTTATGACCTTGAACGTTTCCTTCCCAAATTCTCTTTTCCCCTACTCTCTATCCAAACTTTTGACTCACCCATAAAACTTTACCCTAAACACGTACAACAAAACATGTCTATATATATATGACATGTATTTATACCAATCAAATTCACTCTCATCCTCCTTATGCAATAGACAACATAACTTTCAGGGTTACGATTGTTCTTTTATTTCTTTCTACTGAACATGATTTTATATTGGAGAAGACGAAAAGCTGGCCATCACGCCGGCAAGACTGAGCACTCCGAAGGCAATTTGGAAATGGAGCTCACAATTCCGAGCCATTTCAGGTGTCCAATATCTCTTGACCTGATGAAAGATCCGGTCACATTATCAACCGGGATCACATATGATCGGGAGAGCATCGAGAAGTGGATTGAAGCCGGCAACCAAACTTGTCCGGTGACTAACCAAGTCTTGAGAAGTTTCGATCAAATACCAAACCATGCAACAAGAAGAATGATCCAAGATTGGTGTGTCGAGAATCGTTCGCACGGCGTTGAACGGATTCCAACCCCGAGAATTCCGGCGACCCCGCCGGAGGTATTGGAGATTTGTTCGAAAATTATGGCGGCAACTCAACGTGGAGATCAAAAGAAGTGCCTGGAATTGGTAGAGAAGATCAAGAAATGGGGAAGAGAGGATGAACGTAACAAGCGGTGCATCGCTGAGAATGGAGCCGGCTGCGTTTTATCAGCTTCATTCGAGTCTTTCGCATCGGTTTCGATCCAACAACACGAAAGTGTTTTGAAAGAGATCTTGTCAGCATTGACATGGATGTTCCCACTTGGTGCAGAAGGGCAATCCAAGCTAGGTTCAGCCTCATCTCTACGTTGCATGGCATGGTTTTTGAAGGGGGAAGATCTTTCCGCGAGGCAAAACGCGGTTTTAGCCCTAAAACAACTTCTTTTTCTTGATCAGAGGCACGTAAACGCCTTCGCAGAGATTGAAGGTGTCGACGAAGCCTTGGAGAAGATAATCAAGGAACAAATTTGCTCTACAGCTACCCAAGCTTCTCTAATGGTCATTTACTATATGATTTCGCCATCTATGGTTAGCGAGAGGATCACATCAAGCTTTGTGGATTTAGGTGTGGTCTCATTGTTACTGGAAATTCTTGTTGGTGCTGAAAGAAGCATATGTGAGAAGGCTCTTGGTGTTTTAGATGGTATTTGCAGTAGCAAAGAAGGGATCGAAAAGGCCCTTAACCACGCGCTAACTATGCCAGTTTTAGTTAAGAAGATACTGCGAGTTTCGGAGATAGCAACGGAGATTTCAATCTCCATTCTTTGGAAGCTCTGCAAGGACGAAGATGGAGGCGCTCAGCAGGTTGAGGCACTTCAGTTGGGTGCTTTTCAGAAGCTTTTGGTCGTCTTGCAGGTGGGTTGTGGTGAGAGAACGAAGGAGAAGGCCACTGAGTTGTTGAAATTGTTGAATCAGTGCAGAGAGAGGTTGGGCCGCTTTGATTCATCGATGGATTTCAGGTATCTCAAGAGGCGATAATGATTTTTTTTTTGTTATGAAACGTATTTGGTAGGTTAGAGAGTGAAGATGTACAAAGATACGTACACAGAATATATTATACGATTATACCATTGCTAAAAGGCTAAAATTATTCATTCTTTGACTAGCTTGTTATTTGGTCTTGACCATTCATCTACCTGCTAAATAATTGTGTCCGCATGTCTGTCACGCCTTCCATCCTAAGCACTTGCTCAGCGGTTTATAGAGAAGCACTTTCAATTGAATAGCTTAATGAATTCATATGAATAAGGCATAGTGGACTCGACTAATTGAGAGTTTTATTTTGAGGCCATATAAGGAAAATGTCAATCATCCATAAAATTTGTAGAGAAAATTTTCTCATAAATAATGAACGAATGACATTTCTGTAATTAAGAGTTAATAGGTATTTTGTTTTAAAGTAAAAAAACTCAATCACATCATTCTGTACTTAAATTTTGAATAAATTTTCTGTTAGTATAACATTTCTTTTCTATCTCTCCCTCTCAACTTAGGTGCCATGAGGCAGTCCTTGGAAAAGTTTCAAAATAGTCAGCAGGGATTCACAAATCTTTGAGAAGGAGAATATGCTGGGCTTTGAATCCAAATAGGTTACCACAATTGAATTAAGCATGTTAGTGAGAGAAAGTATTAGAAAAGGTCTATGGTCTTCTAATGGGACAAGGCTGATGGTTACATGAACTGGACTCTAATCTATGGTCTGAAGTCTTGTTTACCATGGGCCACTTTACAGGCCGAAACTTGTTACCTTCGGGCTGTTGTTTTGTGGTGGTGGCAGTGACTCATTCAGCTCGAAAATGGTTGTGAAGAGATGTTGTGTTCCAATTTTCATCTTCAATGATCATTTTGTTCAAATAAGCTGGTGTCGAAAGTAGGCATGCAATATTTACAACTCCCAAGGAATTGGCCTGGTGGGCAAGGCCTGAAGTCTAAGAGTTTGCTTCTTATAAGCTTTCAAGTTCGAAACTTTTTATGTACTATCATTTCTTTGGGACTACCAAAAAGTCTTTGGTTTTGTAATTATATGGTTTATGTGGAATGGAAGGAATACATAAGTTTCAAGATTAGTTGTGCAGTATTCGGTTTATGTGGAATGAAAGGAATACATAAATTTCAAGATTAGTCGTGGTGCGTGCAAGTTAACCTAGACACTCGATGATTAAAAAAAAAATGGCATGCAATATTTACTACTCAAATAGGATCAAAACAAGGTAGAAAGATGCCACCAAACCTGCTTTGGAACACCCATACATTTTCTTTTGTACAGTACCACTTTACCCATGTCTCCACAAACTTGCACAAAATTTCTAGGTTCTATAATATCGGAGTTAGTTACATAAATCCCGTCTCGCATTAAGCTCCGTCAAGGGTCATAATCTGAAATAAACTGTAATATAACATTTTTATCTTTATTATCTCAATTCAAGTTAATTTTGGAGTAACCTTGTTTGAAGTGTATCCAAATTTAAGTTTAGCTCCGATGGAGATCAGAGTGTATTTGAAGGAACATCTACGGTGAAACTTCTTTCCTATAGTATTAAGAGGAGATTAGTTTTCCATGTAACAAGGGTCGACTTAGATATTTTTTGGAAACAACGCCAACACTCTACCATAACAACATAGCGACGTCCCCAGCCATCTGATCCCAGAGCAACCTTCTTCCTTCAGCCTGCCGCGCTCATGCGTGTGGCTTTTTAGGAATACAAAAGTATCTACGTACTATAATAGAAAGGGACGGTCACCTTTCTTCTCCTGCTTCTTCTCCCCTGGCGCATTACCCATGCACCCCTCTTGAATCCCATTATTTACCATGCTGCCACCCACTACATTAACATTACTCAGCGCCGTATTAATATTCGTCTCCTCCATCAGTAGCCCTCCCCCAATAAGTAAGAGAGAATCAAATGTTTTCTGTTTTTATTTTTTATTTTTTACTATTTAAAAATAAAAAATGTAAAAAAAATATTAAAATATGTGTGTTTTCTGATTCCAAAACATTGGTTTAGTACTGTTAGTAGAACAGTAACCTATAAATATCATCACCAGACTATAAAAAATAAAAAATAAAAACATACACTTATAACACATAACAAAAAACAAAAACCGATAGCACTTCCAAATGGACCAAAAGTTTTTGTTCCACTATACATGAGTAAGAAAAATATTAAGAATTATAACAGTAGTAGGAAAAAGTTATATGAATAAAACTTACTAAAAAAATCATTATATGTATAATGTTGGTAGTGGCAAATGTCAAGAGAGAGTGAAGTTTTTTGGTAGAGGTTTCTTTTTCAATTAAATCAATAGAAGAGGAAGAACTTCGGTAGAATGAGACGCTAGCAGACAGTGTTGGTGAGGAAAATGATACTAAGGTTATTGATTATATGTGTGACTACAACTATGGTAGTTTGTGAATTATATACATATATATATGTATATTTTTTTTAATAGAATTTATGAAATAATGTGATTGTCACGTGCTATCATTTTTTACAAGTCAGAACCATACCTTGCGCTGTTTGAGTGGTCCAGAGCAACCTGCTTCCTTCAGCCTGCCGTGGGCGTGCGCGTGGCTTTCTAGGAATACAAAAGTATATAAAAGACATTGAACTGCAATAGATGTTATCTGCCTATTCTTCTTGCCCCACTTCATCAGCCTCTTGATATTCAATTACAAGGCAGGCTCCAATGGCTTTGTGGAGATTATTGCTGGCAATATGGCATTGGGGATATTGAGCAATTTACAATTGGGTTGCACCTCAGGATAATCACAAGAGCAGGCTATAATCAGTTTGGGTGGGTCTCTGCCTAAGTAATTAATTCTAGCATTTGAGATGTCTGTTGGGTATCATTTTCAAAACTTTCATCTTCGTTTTCCATCTTATTTTCATTTTGGTGTTTTCAAAAACACCATCGTTTTGGGCTCGGTTTTGCGGCTATTACATGATTGTGCAGTCACGTTTGTTGTCACTGCATTTTGCATTTTAGACCATTTTGAAATCGCAACCTGCCATTATATAGAATCTTCCTCGCTATATAACTCCTAAAATTTCAGTCCAATCGGAAGAACTTTAACCATTTCATTTCTGAAATGTTTTTGAAAGTATTTTAATCGTCAAATTTTTTTATATAAAATCAAATGCCTAACATTGTTAAATGATATTAATTTTTCATATACATGATCCAATGACACTCATCAACGGGTAATATCACATTTTCACAAAATCCTAGATCGGATGGGGAAAAATGCTTAGTACATGACATCATGTTTACAACATCAGCAAAACCCAACCCCATTTTTTTTTCCGTTGTTTTCATTTTCCTATTGAAAACAGTTTTTTGAGTTCAAAAAACAACTTTATCGTTTCCTAAAGCTTGGATTTTTTTGAATTTTTTTTTTAGAAAATAATTTTCGGAACTAGTTAACCAAACACGGTCAACAATTTCTAGAAAGCAAAACCAAAAATAGGAACCAAGAACACAACAAAACGTATGCGTATGCCATTTTATTTCCGCTGGAGAAGGTAATGCGTTAATCTATGCGTCCTTTTGTCAACCATGTACCGCCTATTTTGACGAACAAACAATATCAAATAATCAAAGTGAATGCTGCATTTTGACAGATCTATTACGCAATAACATGTGAAAATTTTAGGAATTCCAATGCTACATTGAAGAGTAGATGCATCGATTCAAGAGACAGACCTTGGGTTTGAGTTTCATAGCTTTTCATATGTTACTGTTGTCTCAGATCCACCTCCTAGTGCGGATCTGCATATGCATATAACATTTGTCCAATGTGCACCTGTAAGTCAGCAAGGGCTTTCTAGAGAGTGAAAGCACCTGTGTTAAAAAATAAAAAAAGAACTACTTTATCAGACAGGTGTTTACTTGCATTAGTTGTGGAAAACAGGATATTGGTTTTTGAGAAGCTTACTAGTTTACGGAGTCGGAATTCATTGAGCTTTACCCCAGTGTTGACCTTCTACAAGCTCCAGTACCTGCCACAATAGTTTAATAAGGGTGGTTGGTGATCTAAGAACACTTTATTTCTATTTCCTATTACAAATAAACTATGCTTCTGGAGAAAACCATCCATGAATACATGAACATTTACTTAACAAGAAAGAACTGTTGATTGGTTACAAGTGGGAACCCATTAATCATATTCAAAAGGGTGTATATATATATATATATATCATTAGATTTATTTGTGTAAGTCATTTCAGAAGGATACCCTTCCACCCACCTCCTATCATACAACCACTTTCAGCTTCAACTCTAAGTGACCCATATCACTCAGAGAAAACAACCCATGGATTCACCTCACAAGCCTAGACCTCTCTCCACCAATCTGTTCTTCCTGTTCCTCCTCCTGTCCACAAATCTTCTCACCTTGTTCATTTCCACCACTTTCTATTCTTCTTGCTCTCTTAACCCTCTGCCCACTGCCACCATCACTGCTGCAGCCAGCACCTCTGCCCCCATCATAGCCAATTCAGAGCCTAAAGATGGTGTCGTTATAATATCTGAAGATTCTCAAACTACTTCAGACCTCCCACCTGAATTCACAGCCTTCACATCTCCTCAACAGCTCCCATTTGGATTCAACACCAACTTTGATTCTGACAAAATGATCCCTCCAGTTGGGGGGCCGTGCACCCTCTTCCCTGGTGAACTTCGCCGCTACATGTCATACAAGGTCAACGGCTCCTGCCCTGATGACGAACTCCTAGCCCAAAAGCTCCTCCTTAAAGGCTGCGAGCCACTGCCTCGCCGTCGTTGCCGTCCAGTAGCTCAGCCAGAGTATGTGGAACCCTACCCTCTTCCTGTTAGCTTGTGGTCCACGCCATCAGATTCATCGGTGGTCTGGACAGCATACACTTGCAAGAACTATGCATGTCTCATCAACCGTATGCGGAACCAGAAGGGCTTTGACGATTGTAAAGACTGTTTTGATCTTGAAGGTAAAGAGAAGACTCGATGGGCACCAAACGTTGGTGGTGGACTTGACTTCTCCATTGATGAAGTATTAGCCGTAAAGAAGCCAGGCACAATCCGAATAGGGCTTGACCTTGGAGGCGGCGTAGCTACATTTGCTGTAAGAATGAGAGACAGGAACATAACTATTGTAACAACTTCTATGAACTTAAATGGTCCTTTCAATAGCTTTATAGCATCAAGAGGAGTCATACCTTTATACATAAGCATTTCTCAGAGACTTCCCTTCTTCGACAACACGCTCGATATTGTGCACTCCATGCATGTGTTGAGTAACTGGATTCCAACGACGTTGCTACACTTCATATTTTTTGACATCTACAGAGTGCTTAGGCCTGGTGGGTTGTTTTGGCTTGACCATTTCTTCTGTGTGGGTGAGCAGTTGGAGAAGGTTTATGCTCCACTGATTCATAGCATTGGGTTCAAGAAGGTGAAGTGGGTTGTGGGGCGGAAGCTTGATCGAGGGCCAGAGCTCCAGGAGATGTACCTTTCAGCTTTGTTGGAGAAACCATTGAAGAAATCTTGGTGAGACTAGCCATAATTTCAATTATTTTTCCTACACAGAGAGGTTTTCCATTTTGTTTATTTGTTTTTCTCGTCTTTTCCTTTTTTCAATTTCCAATATCTAAAATTGTCTCCAAACAATGAATAGATTCACAATTTGGTGCAAATTGATCACAGTTTAGTACAATTAGCAGAACACAAATACTTGGGGCTTGTTTCCATGTACTTTTCAAACTATGTTTCCTCCTCATAGCAGTAGAAAAGCAGAACCACTCACAAAAATATACATGAGTTTAGTATGTGCAAGTTTTTGAAAAAAAAAAAAAACAAATTGACAGCATGACCAAACAATATGAAAAGCAGGGATTTTGCATTACTTGCTCTTAATTGTAGAAGATATGTGTCTCAAACACAAGCTAAGATTCATGAATGCAAGATCACGGGCACCACAAATCATAGATGTATCTCTATTCTCTATGCACTATAATGAGACAGTTTATTCTGTCAAAAATGCATCGAAGAATATGAGCTTTCTACTCAAATTTGTTTAAATGGTATTAAGCAAAGAGAAGATATTATCTATGACCCTGGATTTGTTGAAAAAGGAATCATGCTTCACATAATTATTACCAGAGCATTGAGTGTAAGTTGGACTTTCAAAAGTGTATTAACAAGGTTTTTTTATTTCTGCCACAGAATTACTTTTAAGGTGCACTGCCAAACAGCATCATTTTAATTTACTTTGTGTTCTATGTTTAATGTTATGACGCTGACGTAGCCAAGCAAAGATTCCCATACTATTTACCTTTATAGATCTTTATCAGCACCTTAGCAATCTTGATATTGGATTCCTGGGATTGACCAAGGATGCCTCTGTTTGCTTGATGGTCTAATGATAATGAAATTGATTTAGTCAGAAGGGCAAGTAAACTAAATACACACAAGAGTGATAGGTCAGCAGCAACAACAAAAAAATTAGCAGAATGGTTTTCACCATGAACTTCCAGAACACCATTTTGAAGAAGTTAGCAAGACTTTGAGATTTCTCAAACAATGGCAAAAATGCACAAAGAAGTGGTGGTTTAAAAGTCACTGGCTCACAATGAAGTGAGGAAGACCTGGAGATGACTGCATTCCAACATCTATTAACTTCACAAGAAATGCTATTGTTCATCAAAATGTGATACCTTAGCTAAGTCAAAATAAAAAGGTGGAGTAAGTCTCTCCTCTTTTTTTTTTTTTTTTAACAAAGAAAAAGATTTTTTCACTAATCTTTATTTTGAGAAAAAGGAAAAATGGAGAAAGCCCTTTTCATTCTGATGGTTCTTATCATCGGGCAATTTATGAGATATGGATTCGACAAGAAACATACCTAGCTAGCCATCTGAATCCTAACTTCGACTTCGAGAAGGGAAAATAGGGTCTGCGCTATACATGTTTAGACGATCCTTAATCTTCAAACTAAGGGATGAGATTTGTAGTCAAACTGATTAAAAGGCAAAACTCTAATGTGATGAACAACAATGAACTACATTCCCCTACGTTAATCATAATGGAATACTTCTTGCAATTCTATTTGTAAAGAAAAATAAGATATTAGTTCATTATACATCTGCTCATGAGTTCAAACTTCTGAAAATCAGATGACATTTTTTGCATTTTTAAAACACTAACATTTTAGTCTGTAATTTAGGCAAGTTTCCAGTCAAATTACAAAAAGTTAAATTTGGTCGACTTATACAGCACCATTCGTCATTCAAAAGCTTTTCACATTGATTTGTTAAAGGATGAATTGTTTAAATGGTTTTAGTATTTCCATCCAGAATTAGCTTGGAACTAGGCTGTCACACAAGATCCATTTTGGGAAGGATTTGGAAAATAGTAACTGGAGGATGTTTCGAGGAATATCAAGGAATTTTTCAAGCCAAATATTGTTCAGTTGGCTATGATTAGGAAGCACACAACTAGTTGAATACTACTCTGTTTAGTATGAAACAAGGTGTCTAAAGTGCCACTCTCTGATAAACGTAACATACAACTGAGAAAACAAAAGCTTGCAAAAAAATTGAAAAATCTGAAGATACAGTCAATTTTGGTTGGATAGACCCTTGGACTTTTTACTCTTGTTAATGGACTACGTATATATGAAGGTTGGACATTTAAAATTGCTGGAAACTAACACATGTCAAATCATTGGAGATACTCCGAAAATGCTACAACTGAAGATATTGGGCCAAACTGTTTGAGATGTGTTAAACAATGAAGACATTGAATGGTGCAAGACTAGACTGAGACCATCAAGCTAGCTTTTCAGAAACTAAATAGAAGTTATCAAACTCAAGAATTAGGGAACATCATATTACTGGTAATTGGAGAACTGGTGTTGTTCTGAAAATTCTAAAACAAATAGAGAAAACGAAAAGGAATCACTAAGGGGATGAGCTAGACGTGGATGAATCATTTTGCCACCAGTGTGATTGAGCATGCCAAAAATAGGCTGAAGACCCAACATCACAATACATAAAGACAAACTTCAAAACTGGAATTTGTTTCTGAGAACATGTAACCAGTACAAGGATTGAGGGTGGCAGGGATTTAGCCTTAAAAGAAGACTGGTTACAACTTAAAATGATAACTGAGTTGTGACCATTTAGCCTTAAAAGAGGACTGGTTACAACCTAAAATGATGACTGAGTTGTGACTATTATCATAACCATTACATCAGGTATAGACAAAATATGTGTCCTAGATGTGTCCCGGCCATGTCCTAAAAAAACAAAGGAAACGCCACATGTGTGTCTTACACGTATCCAACCGTGTCCTAGTATCTGTGTCCTTGGTGTGTCCGACACTGCTACGGCACCCATCTTGGCGTGTCCATGCTTCAGAGGAGTAGAGCAATTATCACTCCTAGACTTTCATTTCATAACCTTAAAGAGTCAAGGAAATGTAATTCTTAAACATTCAAATAAGTGAAGAGAAATTAGAACCTCTAAAAATCTAGGATTCCAGACTTCTAACCATTCTTTTAATCACTACGTACCTAGGGTTGATAGCTTCCAATCTCTGGGAAGGCGAAAGACAATCTCCACTTACAACGGTGTTAATTCAACGATGCTACTAGATAATCTTTAGCGATTGGACATGGTAAGCATTACTTATAACCACAAAATTTACCTGCTTATAACTTCTGGGAACAAGAAAGGCAGACATCGCTTAAATTATGATAAATATTATCAATCATTTTTTTTTCTTTCATTCTTTCTTTCTTGATAAGTGTACTCTAAGAAGAATCAACACTTCTAAGAAGGTGTCGTATCTATTTTGGACACGACACTCGTTGGAAACTCCACAACATATGTCAAACACGCATCCAAACACGTCCTATATTTTTAAAAAAATTTTTATAGTTGGACACGCTTCAGAAATTTGCAAGACAAGTGTGTTAATCACTTGGACACCAGTGTTTATCACTTAGACACCCATGAAACACATTGCAAGTTTGAAAAAATTAACTTAGAAATTAGCATCTAATTGTAAAATAAATTTAACGTGATTTTCTACCTAATTTGACATTTAAGTTATGAAATACTTAATTTTAATTTTAAGTAGTGTTATCTTGCAGAATTTTTACTATTTTTTAGTAAAATATTTTTATATATGTCATATGAACTCCATATTTTTGTCATGTTCTCATTGTATCATGTCCTACCTTTTTTTTAAAAAAATCAACATGTCGATGTGTCTGTATCATATATCCATGTCCGTGCCAAGGAAATTTTCCATCAAATAGGCCGAAACATTTTCATTTCCTAAGAGACCAAAACGAAACACTATAATTATGATCAATACACACCGAAATATAGAAAAATGCACTAAAACACAAAGATATATACTGAAACAATAAACTGTATTAATCCGAATTTAAAATTTTTATAATTGTAGAATTTTCATACAAAAGATTGTATTTTGCTATTATAATATTTGTCACTTTCGAAATGTTTTCAAAACATTCTGAAACATTTCCGTTTCCGAACCAACTAAAACGACCTCTCGAAATGAAATTTTGATCATTGGCCTGTGCTTCTTAGAGTGTATTCAATCAGGGCATTTCTTGTAAAATAATGAGCATCACTAAATTATAATATCTTAAAGATAGAACAACCAGTCATTATATGATGACCAGAGAAAAAGTTGCTAAATAATAGTCTTTGTCAATAAGAGGATCTAAGATATTTGTAACCACAATAGCAACTGAGGGCCTATTAGTTTATTTGGTGAATACTTTTCTGCAAGTCTCTTTAAATACGCACCGCACTCATCCACTCAAGAACATCTCAGAGGTTATCCTGTTATTTAATTTTTTGTTAGAGGATTTCATTTCTTGTTTGAGCAATCTACAAGCACGAAATATGTGCGTGTTTGTGTACATAGGTATACCTAACAGAGGAAAGAAAACTGCCACCAACTGTGACCCACCAAGGTACAATTCATAATAAACAACAATTACACAAGGAAATTACAACAATCAGACAACCACATCTACACTTGCACGGAGTCTCAGAGATATAAACAAGAACCCTAACCATAAAGCAAGCAAAAGCTCAACCCCTAGCAGCAAAACATTCATTTTACCTTTGAAGCCATGAGAGAGAAAGAGTTGGCAAATTAACTACAATCACGACTATTCTTTATATTACTTAGGAAAAAGATAATAATATTCTCAATAGGTGACATAAAGTACGGCTTGTAATTAAATGTGAATGGGGAAAAGGGGGACAAATCATATCAAATTATAAGGATGATTAGAAATTTTGAGTATTTTTAACTTAATTTTATACGTGGCTGCCCAAGAAGTCAACAGGAAAGCAAGCCTTAGGGACTTCTCCAAAATGGGCATGGAGAAGAAGTACCATCTAGAAGTCAGTCTAAAAGTCTGACCAAAAAACTTTCGTTTTTCTAACAGGTTCTATGGCCAAAACCCTCATACAGGGTCCACAAATCACAACCTTACATGACAGGTGAAAGGAGATGTGATGCTTTTATAGCATGCAGCATCAAAAGATGGTGTTGCTATTATAAGAGACGGATGCTAGGACAAGAATTTGAACTCTTCAACTTATAGAGGGTTATGTTCAGATGAAAGTACATGTGATCCTCTGGGAACAATCATTCATTGTTTCTTCTTCACAACTGTAGTTTGAGTTTGACAACCAAGTGGAGGGTTCCATGACCACTAAATTCATTAGCTTAGCAATAACAAGGTTGGTTCACTAGAGCATGGAAATTCGTATATACCTGTAAAGCTAGTGAAGTTAAGCACAGCTATCATAGCGTGCAATCAGCTCCATTTTTCTTATCCTAGAAGCATTCCACAAATAAAAAAGTAAAGACAAAAAGGCCACACAAAAAAAAAAGGTGGAATAGGATTTTATCCAAAAAGTAAGATTCTATGCGAGTTACAATCCTGTGTTTTTAGGAAGCCCACAGTTTAAGAAATAACATGAAGCTAATACTAGAGTCCTCTAACCTTTCTATTATATTAGTAAAGCGCTAGCGCGCTACAACTAGTATAGTATAGCAGAGCAGCCAGCTTCAAAGCTTACCTTATTATTAGAAACATCAAAGTAAGAAAAAAAGCTAGTGAAACTTTGAAGACAAGTGTTTTTTGTTGACATTTATATGCCCGTAGTGGTGGTCAGGAATTGTGAGGGTAATTCATATAAGGATTGACAATGACAAGGCCAACCCATAATTAGCTGTTTGTCCTAGTCGACAGTTTAAGTAATTGGCATGCCACCAGTTAAATGACCACAAAAATGAGAATACAGAGAATTTTACTTTAACAAAATCCAGAAAACCAAAAAAATAGACTTTGACCTTCTGAAAAAGTACTGCTAGTTAAGACACTGGACTTTTATCCAATTCATTAAATCATGATGGTCAGAAGAAAAACTAGGCAGAAGTGAAGCCAACTCTTTGGCCATAGACTAATAAACTGAGGGTATCAACAAAGCTGGTACAGCTCTATAGAGGTCAAAGTTCCAAAAATTTGGTGGATTGGGTTACAGTACCAGTTTCAATCTCCTTTTAGAATTATTGTTTATCATTCAAAACCAAATCCTAGCATACAGTCTATCAGGGATACTCAAATAAAGATGACCAATTAACTGGGTGGAGAAACCACTAGAGCTTAGTAAATTTCAAAGAGACCTAGATAATTGCATAAATAACCAGTATAGAGAAAAAGAATTGGCAAGATCAATATCAAGTAATATGTAGATCCTTTCTTGGGTATATATGATGTTAAGGTTGGAGAAATTTTTTTATTATCTCTGTGCATGGTACAAAAATAATAGAGGGAGTAAAATCGAATAATCCCTGGATGGTCCTAGTAAATCTTCGAAAGACAAGTAAAGAATGCACTTTAACTTGACCTGCCACCTAGCAAATTTATTCCATCCAAAGCAAGAAATTCTAGAGCCTCCTAAGGCATTTTGTTGGATCAAATGTTCAAAAAGGATCTTTGTCACTTTCAGTTGATAATCTGTACCCAAAAGGAAACAAAAGGAAGTGAGGAAATAGTGGGCCTAAGAAGCACGGACACTTCTAAGAAGGTGACGTGTCTGTGTCTAACAGTGGGTCATTGGACACTCCCCAAAACCTGGCGGACACGCGTCAAAATGTGTTATGTTGTTTTTTTTTAATTTTTTTGGAAACGAACACACTTTAGACACATGAGTCCATCACTCCATCACTTAGATTCAAATAAAACACATTACATGTTAAAAAAAATAACACGAGATCTAATTGTAAAGTAAAAGTAATGTGATTTTAAGTACGATTTGACGTTTAACTTAAGAAATACATAGTTTTTAATCTTAATTAGCATTTTCTTGAAAATTATTTATTATCTTTTCAGTAAAATAATTCTGTATATGAAAAAAAATATATAAATTATATTTTTGACGTATCCCCACAGTGTCATGTTATGCATTTTTTTAAAATCACTGTGTCGACGCATCCGTGTCGTGTCGTGTCGTGTCGTGTCCATGTCACATGTCTATTTTCGTGCTTCTCTTAGGTGGTCTAATCTGTATTCAATAGAAGATTAATTGAATATCAAGCATTTAAGTGAAGGAAAAGCAACATTTCATCCCTTGTAAACCATGTTCTATGTGGATTTATCAAACATCTAGAAGAAATCATAGGCAAACATTTCTTGGGCCATCTCAAAGCTCTCTAGGAAAACAATCATGAAGAGAGGCATGGCTCACCTTGCAGCCTAATTGTAGTCAGGAGAATCGTTAATCTTTAAGTCCTCAAAAATCTCATTCACTTTAGAAGCCAAAAAACTTCAACTTGACTAATAATACTATTTAATTAAAGATTTTCTTTTCAAGTCAGTCAAAAAAAAGTTTCATGCATTTGAAAACTGGAGTAAGTCTATGCCTTGATAGGTTCGCGTTCCATGTAATTTAATACTTCATGCTTACTAGAAAAAATGCATATCAAAATAGAAAAATGATTACGCAATGGAAGAGCAGGAACTTTGTATAAAAATTGATGATGCCTGCATAATGAGGGAACAAAACAATATGGCTGGGATAACAGGAACTCTCTATAGGATCTGTAACTGCTGCCTGCAAAATGAGGGAACACAAAATGGGGCAGGAGAGTTTCGCCCACTGAACTCGAATTTTTGTGCCAGTCTATCTCCTTGCAGGGTTAAAAATGTAAATTCAGACTATTGAATAGAGAATTTTCTTCACAGCTGGACTAAAAAAGTTATCTTGAATAAAATTGAATATTAGCAAGAAGAAACTAGTGAGGATTTTCATTTTTTGTCAATTATATAATTACCTATTTAATAAAATGCACATTTTCATTAGTTCCATGAATCCTTTCCTATCTTTAACGTAAATGATGTTTTATTACGGGTGTGAAGACCAATTAAACTTGAAGAACCAAGTTCATAAGGCTGCAAATGTCTAGAGCTTTGGACTTGTTTATTAAACCAAACGATATTAGAGCCCTATCCTCATTTGAAGCTCATTAAATGAATGAACTGAGACTGACCAGAACTAGGCTCAGCCTGCTCAAACTGGTAAACAACAAAAAAAATGGTTAACTTGTAATTTCACTTCAGTTTCATTTCTATCAACAAAACTAAAAGCAGCTTTTTTGTTTTTCAAAAGGGTACTCCTTGCATCAATAAGGAATGGAATAGTGGAATTCCACAAAATAGGAATTATTCAATTAACATTTAAACAGTATTCATTTTGCAGTACTGTATTTTTTGTTACTTCTGAGCAATAACCCTTACACTTAAAATATTGTTTGGGCACCATTTGCCTTATTCATGAGCCATTTAGGTTTAACTTGTTCCCTTGCCTAATTTTTGAGTTTTCACTAAACATTTGTCAAGTTTTCATTGGTTTCGGGCTTAAATATTGAAAACTCAAATAGACAGAAAAATAAAAGTTATATCATGAATTCAACAATGACATCAATATGTCATAACTACTCAATTTGATAAAATTTGTATGCAAGTTAAGCTATGGAAATTTATTAATGACTATAATAAGGGCACCTAATAAGGTGTAATTAACATAAAATTAAATACTTGATCTAATCAAATTTCTATAGGATAGAAGCTACGCTTACTTAGCTAACGAGTGCAATAAGTGCACTTAGTAAGGTGTAATTAATATAGCACTAAATTCATTTTCAAGCATGCATTCATTGCTAAGTTCTTCAAAAGACCCTTATAATGCTAAAGTAATGTACCAGATCTAATATTGTTATATAAAACTTGCCAATGGTTAGTTTTCAAAATTTAGTCATCATTGAGGTTTATGATTTGTGGATTTATGGTTGAGATTTACGATTAGGCTTTTATTTTGTTGGGATACTTATTAGTTGTGGCAAAGGCTTCAAAATTTTTCATGACTTTAGATTCTTAAGCTTACAAATATTTAGAACTTGGGGTAGGATTTAAGATTTGAGTGTATGCGTATTGATGAGACCTAACAAAAAATACAGAAATGCAATTAACATTAATTAAGTGCTCCTTTAGTTATTGCTATCATGTGAAAACAAATAGAAAATAAAAATAAAAGTCTAATCCTAAATCTCAACCATAAATCCACAAATCATAAACTTCAATCATGACTAAATTTTGAAATCTTAACATTGGCAACAAATTCATTAAATATCAAACCCAAATGGTTTAAAATATAGTTCCAAAGAAAATTTATCACTAAATTTCAAGAGTATTTCCAGATGTTATTTTATTTTATACTTTTACACTATTCTTGTTAAGTTTTATATAAACAATATTATATATGATACATTTCTAAAACAATATAAGGGCCATTTAGATAACTTAGCAATAAATGTTTGATGAAAATGAATTTAATTCTATGCTCATTACAATTTACTAGGTACCTTTATTGCACTCATTAACAACTTAGCATAGCTTTTAATACATAGACATCTGACTAGATTGAGTATTTAACTTTATATTAATATCACCTTACTCAATGCCCTTTGCACTCATTAACAATTTTGCACAGCTCATCTTACATAAAAACTTGATTAGGTTAATTAATTATGAAATACTAATGTCATAGAATAAATTTTTTCTTATCTTTTTGAATTTTCAAAATTCAAGCTCAAAACTAATGAAAACTTAACAAATGTTTAGTAGAAACTAAAATTTAGGCAAGAAAACAAGCTAAACCTAAATGGCTCGTAAATAAGACGAACTCAACCCAAACGATATTTTGAAACACCTAATGAATTCTAGCCAAACTTGGAAAACCTTCATATCTCATGTAGAACTCTTGATCTTATGAGCATACAAAGGGTAGTCCTCCCTACGGTACAATAGATGGAAAAGAAGGCAAGGAACGTAAGAAAACATAAAAGGTAGCACTAAGGAAAGGAAATTATCTTTCCTCCTTTTTCCTTTGGTAGAGCAAAGAAAATATTGTTGTTTGATTTTACTCTTCTAACCTTATGTATTAACATAAGGGCATTGGAGGGCAAAAAGTCAAAAAATGGACAAGAGTTTGAAAGTTCCAAGGGTAGCATGAGAAAGTGTTTTGAGAGTTTCCTCCTTTCCTAGCCTTGTTTGTCCCTTTCCTTTGCTCCTTCGTTTGGAATGAGGAAAGGATACATTCGGACATTATTCCCCCTTACCTTAAAACCCACCTACTCTCCCCCACTCTTACTCTTCTTCATTTCCTTCCTCCACCTCATCACTCATACCAACAAGTGCACAAAATTTGTCTTAACTTCACTAAAGGAAAATGTGCTCCTCCAGATCGGTCCAGGTATGTAAATTTTGTGCCATAACTTTCATAGACATTTTCTTACAAGAAATTTCTAGCAAACTTTGCAAGTCCCTCCTTTACTAACAATCGTGGGTGATTCATTGCATTGCAACAATTAAATCAAAAAATTTCAAGAGATGTTTTCCTAATTCTGATTTTGTCCAATTTAGT
This sequence comes from Euryodendron excelsum, assembly GCA_033060915.1. Taxonomy (NCBI): domain Eukaryota; kingdom Viridiplantae; phylum Streptophyta; class Magnoliopsida; order Ericales; family Pentaphylacaceae; genus Euryodendron; species Euryodendron excelsum. Next base: position 31,640,285 of record CM065385.1, on the reverse strand, counting down.
TCTCGTAAAGGATGAACTAGAAAGAGCTAGGAAGTACAGACACACCGTTTAAGGTGCCGTCTACGTGTCAGACACACATATCTCGAACACGCCAATTGGCGCGTCCAATATTTTTATTAATATTATTTTTAGTGGACACATCCTGGACACATCGGGGATACGCTTGTCCCTTAATTGGACATGTTTTAGGACACAGCAATGTTGAAATGTTATTATTAAAAATATTATATGGAGTCGAATTTATAAATTTTAAAACTTTTAAACACTAAAACATAAAACACCCTATCTAATTCTTCAAATCCTTAACTTGTTAGTTGTTGTGTTATAATTGTGAACATGTTTAGTTGTTTTCATTTTATTTTTGGTGATTTATGAATGTTACATTTCAATACATAGTAACTAGAATTATGTAAAAATATTTTTTTTGCCGCATCCCCGCCGTGTCTGTATCCTCATTTTTTTTAAAATGCTGTATCTGTGTCCATATCTGTACTTGTGTCTGTATCCGTGCTTCTTAGAAAAAGAGAGAATAGATAATAATAGTACAAGTAATCCCGAATAGCGTCATGATGACATAGACGCGTGTAATGGGATATATAGCCATGAAATCTTTTTTTGTCAAACTCCTCTTCTGAGTAGTAAGAAAATGCATATTTTACTAGTTGATAGATATTTACCAATAATCGCTAAAAGTATTACTTTTAGTCCTTTACAAGATTTGTGCCTTGGATCTATTAGATTCTAGACTTTTACAAGTTCTGTCTCAAAAGTATAACTCAACTCTTATCACCTTTTTTTCCCTTTGAAATTTCCATGTAAATTTGATAGGTTTATGTTGGAAATGTGATGGAGGTTTTTTTGGCCGTAGCTTCCCCGTAGGGCCTCCCCCTTAGGGGAGGGGCCTCCGATCTCGAAGGATTTTGGCCGTAACCTTTTACCTCCATCCCACATCGGGTAGGAGTCGTCTCCCCCACTGCCAATACTATGGGTTACTCACTCCATCATAGCCCAAGGGTTGTATGGCAATGGGGGAGACGACTCCTACCCGATGTGGGATGGAGATAAAAGGCTACGGCCAAAATCCTTTAAGATCGAAGGCCCCTCCCCTAAGGGGGAGGCTCTGCGGGGAAGCTTGGGCTATCCCCTTACTATGGGTTACTCACTCCATCATAGCCCAAGGGTTGTATGGCAGCGGGGGAGACGACTCCTACCCGATGTGGGATGGAGGTAAAAGGTTACAGCCAAAATCCTTCGAGATCGGAGGCCCCTCCCCCTTGGGGGAGACCCTACGGGAAAGCTACGGCCAAAAAAACCTCCATCAAAATGTATTCTCAAAGATTTAGAAAAGAAAATTACCCAAAAAAAAACCCAAATTGTGATAAAAATGGAATACATTTATCAACTGATTGTGGACTGCCATGGCCCATAGAATATTGTCACATGCTATATTGGCCACTATGTAATGGTAGGGGCCATAACGGCCACATAGTCGCTAATACACATATGAATCAACTTCCCATTGCAACAATGGCCGATATGAAATCGGGATCGTTCAAATATTGCATACCGCCCTTACATGAAAGTCACAACTAATTTGAGACATGAGTTTTTATACATTAATTGTCTTTATTTATAGTTGCATGACTTAAAGCTCACGAAATTTAGTATCGTTTTAATTTTTATTGAATGTGATGTGTACTTCTAGCAATTATAGTCATCTTCAAATCTAAGGCTTATTTTTCTTGTAGTATTGAAACTAAACATTATTGTTGGATTCCAAACTTGATTATGAGATGCTAAGGCTTTTTTCCTTTTTTAAGTTAGATTCAAACATTGAATCTTTCAAAAGTTCCACCTAACATGGGTAGATTGTACTTCTTTTAGGGTGATTCGGACAAGAGCAATTAAAGGAAAACAAAAGGAAAAATGGATGAGTTGTACTTCCCTGAATTGAATTATGCATGTTAAAAAGTTCAAGGTCATACGCTTCTAGTCGATGTTACAAAATAAAGATCCCTTATCCTTGGAGATATCTAGTAAGCTCAATCATAGGGACATACCCAATTTCCATTGCTAATCATAGTGTTCTTTTTTTGAACAATAGTTCCTAAAATCTCAACATGCTAATTCTCTTTGTTTTTTTAGCTTACTTATCTATTGTGATGAAAAACTATTCTATATCTTCTCTTTAGGTTTAAGTTTTGCAATAATTCTATCATCCTGTTTATTTAGTATCCCTTCACTAACAATGATTTAACTTTGTAGGGTGAAAGTGCAATCCAACATAGGGTAAAGCCAGAGTGGATAGAATCTCTTTTGCAAAGAACCTTCTTTGGCTCGTGTGCAATCCATGAACCTCTGAAAAATGAGCTAAACAAGTACTACATCGATTGTAACTTATCTACTTGCCGCCAGTGCATTGATCCAAGTTCTCATGCAGAACACAAAGTATTGAAACTTTATAGGCATGTTTACAAGGAAGTTGTCCCCTGGAAAGAAATGGAGAAACATATAGATTGCACAAAAATTTAGGTACTTTTCACTCACCTTAAAAGCTCCAATGGACAACTTTTCTAGTCCATCAACCTTGCCTAGTCTTCTTATTCTTCAGTAGTTTATATAATTAGTACATGGTCATGAAAAAAGAAAAAACACATTTAACCGCTTCATTTTCGTCTTACAAGTTTGAGTTCTTATGCAACTGAACGTCCCTCTAACTATGATAGAGAATTGATGCCATTTATGGAGTTCTTCACCCTTTTTATATCAATCATTTGTGCATTCAAATTTTCATAATTTAAACATATGACACTAATTTCTATTGATACTTGCTATCACATTGCCCGAACATGAATAAAATTAAGGAAAATGTGTACAATGCTACTTACCTAGGTCCTGGACTTGCCGAAGTGTCACGGGCTGGCAGGTCGGGCACCACACAGTGACAGTAATGCTACCCGCAATGATCATACGCAGCAAAAATAACCCGTAAGGCAACCATGTACCAAGCAACAGTCCCGCCAAACTCAAACACCGAGGCATAAGGCTATGCGCTCATCCAGGATTCATCCGTAATGCCCCCGCACATCTTGTTAAGCTCCGTCATTCGATACTCAAGCCATACAGCTTACCCAAGCTGTAGGCGATAGCAACACCATACTCGAATATGCGCACACATGACAAGCAATGTGCTTAACGCTAGTCCCTCTCGAAACACAAGCACATTAGCAATGTGCAACCGAATCTGCGCGTGAGCCAAGTATCACCCGTTAAGCACGACACCTCCAACCATGAAGCTATTAGTACCCCACGTCAAGGTATTTGCCCACAAGGATAGACACAACTGAATATCAACCGATAAGCCCGCAACATAGTGCCCCTCGACATCAATACTAGCCAAACTAAGCGGTTATGTACACAAGCTTGAACCCAACGTGCAAGTGCACACGAGGCACACTGCATGCAAGTATACACACCGAGACCCAATCCGTCATAAGCATAAGCCCCCCCACGACATGAATGCGACATAGTGGATGTGAATGTCACAACCCCTTCCTCGACGCCAATACTTAACATCTGCCCCACCGAACATAATGTTACCTATGTAACCCCTTGACTAGCATAAGGACTGTAGTCACGTGCCACAGCCGGCCCCCAAGTCTTGCCCACTACCTTAGAGGACTTACTTGAGTAATGTCCCTTTCGGTAGCACCAGGAGGTGGTAGAGTCAACACCAGACCCCTCTTTATAATAACATTCTGAGTCATCTCTAAACTCAAGGGGTCATAATTCATAAATCCAATAAGTATGAAAAATACAAATTATGAGATTGCCATGCCACTGGCCAACCATGCTCAGACATACCTCACGCCAAGGTCCCTTGTGGCCCGAGACGTGCCACAGGTGGCAACCCGTGACATTCTCGACCACTTCAACCATTATCGTCCTTGATGATGTCTAAGCCCCGTGCCAACTCCTAACACTAAGTCATGCATTTATCAAAAAGATTATAAATAGTGCTATCACATACAATGTCAACATTCTAGGAAAATCAAAAAGCTAAAAAGTTCTCCTCTTGTATGTGAAAATGGAATTTAAGTGTTTTTGTAGAACTCCAATAGATATATGAATTGCAGCTCTTCAGGATTTCATACTCCCAGAAAGTCAAATTGATGCCACAAGAAGTAATTATATGGCGACTTCATATAAAAAAACAATTTCTATGTTTTAACTTAAAATGCAAAGGCAGTTTCAATAAATGGATTCCATTTGGTTGTTCACATATCAATGGATTAGACTATTCAGTTGGTATTATCCAACCAATATGTGTCATAATGAATATTACCCATGGAAAAAGTTCCGCTCTGTTGATAGAAGAATGAGATTTGGCCTACATTCATGCTGGATCGTGAGAAGGGAAAGATTGCTTAGGAAGGATCGAAACCTTTTGACTTGCTGGATGTTAGTGATGCTGCCTCTACCCTGTTTACGTTAACAAGGGGAGGTGGAGGGATGGTTTTCCTGGGGAAATGGAAGCAAAAGTTCCTTATTGGTTGTGTGAGTGTTTCATGAGGGCCACTGAGACAAAGGGCACGATAAATTCTCTAGAGTTGTGTCAGTTGGAGGGGGAGTTGACACGTTGCTAGGGGTTCCCGTTTCTAATGCAAGTCACAACCAGTATTTTTCTAGGGCACAAGAAATGGAGGAAATAAAGAAGGTGAACTGTGGGAGTCTGGAATGTGAGTTACAGGTGACTCTAGAAGATTGGGGGGCTGTGATTGGAATTGCTCATTTTTCGCAATGACTATGCCACATTATATCATTTTAGAATTGTCAAGATCAAAATCAGAGGCAATATGAACCTTCAGCATCAGAAAAAGTTATAAAAAGAACCAACAGCTTTAATAAATTCCTTGGCATGTCATGTGGGAAGTTTCCAGGATGGAGCTAGAAGATATTTGTAATATGGTAAGCTTGTGGCTTGATGGAGACCTGGAGATTTAAACCGGTAGTTAGGAGTAGAGGTCTAAAGTTGAAGAGAGAGAGAAGGAATTAAAAAAATTTGGTCAGCTCCATAATTCCATTAATTATAATGGAAGGAAAAGGGGTGTTGGAAGAAATGGGATAAAAGAAGTGGAAAAGTTAGATCTAGTTTCTCAATGAACCATAGAATTCTATCAGGGAATGTGACTGAATGTGGAAGAATCAGGCAAGGTTAAAATTTATGTTAATAAGATTGGAAAGTGAATGTAGTGCGTCTTCAAGAAACAAAGATGTGCAAGATATCTAAACAATAACTATTAACTGCCTAGAAATAACCTACTAAGATCTAATAACGTACATTTACAATCTCAAGAATAACTTGCTACCATTTTGATAAGAATTGAAACACCTCTATTGAATTGTTTATAATCATAATAGGCTTTCTAAGAGATAGTGTGTCAATAATAAACATGCAGGAGTTAGAAACCAGCACTTCTATGGTTAGGAGGAGATAATGATACTTGGAGGAAAAGGAGACGGAGGGTCTTTATTTAAAGGACGGTTAGGCCATGATACCAACTTGTGGTCTGTGTAATACTCATATAGGTTGGTATAAGGATATACACGTAACTTCCCAGGACCAGACACAGCATTAGTGGAGCGATCTCAACTATACTGGAAACAGATGTAGCAAAGAACACTGGATGTGCTCTTCAAGTATAGAAGCATATAGAGAATGAACCGTGCCCTTGGAGAATAAGGACATAAGAAGATGTTTTTAGGTACAAGTCCCTCAAAAGGAAATGGTAGCTTGATGAATCCTCCACTCTTACCAACTGAGCCACGTGAGCCCAAAGATCTTGTAGGTGGGTCGCAAGATAGTGCCAAGGCTATCCCATTACAGCAAAACTGACCTCAAGTAGCTCCCTATACCTTGCTCCCAAACTATGAACGCATAGTGCACATTAGGTGCCCACGGAGCCGGGTTGTTGAGGTCATAGAGGATACTCCATTGAACCTATCTTCCGGAGCATATAAAGAATGGCCTTAGTACGTAGGCTGAGGCCAAGGCATCAAATGGGTTGTTCTACACTTACGATGGGCAAGGATTGACCAATGGAGGAGCAAAGGAAGTTAAGATGCTCTGTTCGAATATTAGTGTTTCCAATATGGTACAGCCAAGTCAATACAAGATTGACATGAAAATTACTAATTGAATCTTTAGAATGCTATTAGAAGTCTTTTCAACTATTCTACTAAGTTTTCTTATTTTTTTAGATTTTTTAAGTTTTTGGATGGATCTTGGGGCTTAAGTTGTTACCATATTGGGCTGAAGTATTAGGCCTATAGCATGACTTCTTAGGGGGAAACCAAATTAGACTTTGATGAGGAATAAGAGTTGAATATTTGGAAGAGCTTTGCTCTCTCTCTTCCTCTCCTCTCCTACTTTTTCCTCTCTATCTTTCTCTCTCAACTTTTCTTTCTCTTCTTTATCTCCATCCATATCTTCTCTCTATGTTCTCTTTCTTCTCCTATGTTCTTTCTTCTCTGTCATCTCCTCCTTCTCTATCTTATGAAACAAATCAGCAAATTATTTACCCATCATGTGTTTGAAGAAATTGTTAAGAGGCTATATCAGTGTGTCACCACACAAGGTTAGCACATAAAACACAGATGAGATGTGGAAGTTATCCCTAAACTGAGGCTTGGACAGCATGCTAATGCCAAGACAAATTTATGGCAGTACAAACAAGGAAAAAAAATAGGAACAAACATCTTATGGTTAGTTACAGGGAGCACCAGTGATGGACAAGATAAAGAAAAACTATTCAAAATGTTCATTTACGTGTAATGAGGACTAGTTAGTACTCCGGTGAGAAAAAATGACATGGTCCTGATTTAGGATATGTTAAGATAAGGGAATAGGAAAAGAAAAAAAAAAAAAAAGGATGATAGAAGTTGAGGTAAAGATGAAAAGCGTGGTGGCATATGTTTCTACAAAGGATGTCATCTTAGCAAACCAAAAATAGTTAGCTTTATTTCATTGAGTTGAGATGTTGTCCTCAACATGATAACCATAGACAATATGGAAATTATAATCTTAGTTTTGAGAAGGTGACAAGCACGTGGAATCATTTTCTTGACCATAGTACTACTTTCTATGGCTAGATTTGTTTGTAGGATGGGATTATAGGGGATAAATAATATCATGGGCTAGGAAAGAGACTATGCGGATAAGTACCAGCACGGGATATAGGGGATTAATTATACTTTTTTTGGTTAGGGTAGAATAAGGAATGGGAAAAATAATACTATGTTTGGTGCATAGTTATCAAAACCAAACCAGGCATCAAACCGGTGAGGCTACTGATTCACAATTCATTAGTTCAACCGGTTCAACAAGCATTATAAATTAAATGTATTTTATTTATTCATATATATTTTACCTTAAATATAATTTATATTGCAAAGTAAAACACAAAGAATCAGGTGGAGTAGTGTTAAGTGTTGCTTAATTCTACCCTCACTTCCTAAGTTCAACTCCTAGGAGCCACAAATACATTAAATTTTTTAAAGAGACTCAAAAAGTCAAAGTTGGTTAACGGTTTTTCAAAACACAGGCCGGTTCTTTCGGTTCAATTCGGTTCATATGCATTTCCAGTAAATTAGTTGAACCGTATCAGTTCAGAATCTGGTTCCCAGTTGAATCGGCTACTCCGGTCCGGTTTTGGTAACTATGGTTTGGTTCTATGTTATCGGGAACGCGGATTGTTCAGGTACACGGAATGGATCGCAAGTGTACCATGTTTCGGAATGGCGTTTCATATATGTAATTTGCTAAGGTATTAGAGTATTATGGTAATACAGGTTTGGTGTGTGAAATAGAGATGGATAAGGAATGGGATAAGGGGATTAATTACTTCCTTACCCCTGCAAGAATATTAATAATATATTATAATATTAATTACATTATATGTTATATATTAGTTAGAAAATAATGTATTATATATTTTAATATATGCCAATTAAAAATATGTATTTATATAATATATTAATATCATATGAAATATAAACTTAACTACACATATAGATAGTATGTTAGTATGTAAAATTAAGAAAACGAACGTTGGGTTCGGTAGCTTTTGCAGAGAAGAGGTCTTGGGTCAAATTTTTTTTCTTGGTTTTGGTGCAAAAACAACAAAAGCATAAACTCACCTCACAATCCCATGCCATCAGGTACGTCTTAACGCCCATTGGCGGACCCAAAAGGGGGGCAGGCAGCCCCCCCCCGGGCGCGGGTGGATGAAACACATCCGGCATTTTGAGGTTCTTCTTGTCCGGTCCGGAGATGGAATACAGGGCACACTTCCCTTCTAAACATGTCATTTGCTGGTCCCACTGGATAACCAAGCCAATCCTGTGTGCCATATATAGTAAGCAGACATGGCTTACATGTTTTTCCATTCCAGTCATCTCATAGTCGTAAATATAGCACCGAAATATTGCCACCTCCTAGGAAGTTCCAATTACATAGACAAAGTAAAATCGCAGTGAAGAAAACATTTTGATGTGCCAAAGATTATCTGATCCATGGAACAAGAATATTAACCAGCTAACATAGGAATCCTACAAGACATGGATGTCAAAAATAGCATTCCAGTTTTGAATATTAATACCAGACATCTAAGCTAAATGACCCAGTTTTGAATAGAAAGAGAAGATGCAGACGGTATAGCTCAATGGATTAAAAGAAAAGTTCGAATAGGGGCACAGCAAGAAAGGAATTCTTGTTGGAGTGAACTCTAGGCACTAAAGATTGAAAGGCCTAATCATTAAATCGACGCCAGGCTTTTTGATATTTTCAAAGGGATTGATGCAGAATCCATCACATCTGGGGCTTAACCACGTCATAAGGGCTTTCATCCAGCATACGTCTTCAAGGGGCTTAACCGTATTAATTATGAATAGAATAGAAAAAAGGAGGTTGTAATTTTACTATGCATACATTAGGAAATGAAACTGTGTCTATTTCTAGTTTATATAAGAAGAAACATGATACAAACGCACAAAGAGAACAGAGTCAGGACTCAGGGCACTTACCTGAAGATTATTATAAAAGCTTTAATTTGGATTCTTTTGCATTTTGAAAATTTAGAACAACTGTTAAAAATAATCGATCTTTGAAATTAATTGTCAGATGTTCACAATTAGTTGGGTGGTTTGGGCTGCTCCTGGCATTGAACTCAGTACATGTTGGGATTTGTGAATTACCAATTTAGTTGGGGATAAAATTCTCTCCCAATCCTAAAGGAAGAGTTGATAACCAACAATTGTCTCATTCAAAGGACAAGAAATTATTCAGACTATCCTCAAACTCCAACAATGATAAAGTTAAAAGACTAATTCTAGGAAAACCCTCAATATCAGACAACTCATCAAAAAGGGAAAAAAAACATATGTATACCTATATATATGCATTTATAAATGCATCATTTCCATTCTTCTTACGTTTCTATCCCAGTAATAAATTAAAAGAGAAGCTGCGGATGATTTTAGGTGCCCTTGTGCTCGATGGAGATGGAATCAAAAAAACCACAAAGGCAATGGAGGGTCACATGGCAATTCATGTTGGAGCAAACTTCAGGAAGCTTAATTCCCAAGGGTGGGAGACATGGTGTAGATGATGCTGTTCGAGAAGAGAGATGTCATCACAAATTCTTTTAGTTTTAAATTTATTATAGAATTGGATATGACACTTTTTAAGCTATTCTAGAGATTTAGGGGGCTTGAAGCGGTAATCAGCATTTTATATGCCAATGGATTAAGGAACGGTAGCCTCCCACCACCAATACAATTAAATTCTTACTATGAAAAACCTTTTAGCTTTCTAATTTCAAGTGAAAACTTGGCAACATTGAGAGAGATAATTTTACATATTTTGAATTTTCAACATGACGAGCATCACATGGGCAGCCTGCGACAGCATGTCGAACAAGCAGCCATAAAGATAAAACTAACTAGAAATGTTACAGATTCTGCTTGAACATATCCAATTGATGCTTAATTGTATAAAAAGGAGGCAGACAAATAAAGAATCCTCAAAGAAATAAAATACAAGGCGATAATTGAACATTTTTAACATCAAACGAGACAAAAAATAATACAATAATTACAACAAACAAATGAAATAATATACCAGCAAGAAGAATTTGAATTGAGTCCTACATTTGTAGCAGTTTGGGGGTGTATAGGATAGGAAGCATTCATCCAAGTTGTGAAATATCACTATTGGACCAAAAGAAATACTAAATAAAACAAATACTACATCAACACATATGACGCCATATAAAAAAAATCAGGGCACCATTCCCATTATCTACTAGAATTATATGATAGTTGAATGATACTTATACAATAGAATCCAAAACTACCTATTTCGTGCAAATCAAGATGATAATTTTATTGAAATAGTTGGGACCCAATGATGGGATTTGCTTGTAATTCATTATTATTTCAATATATTATGCCTTTGTCATTGTGAATATTTTTTTACTCTTCCATAATTTCTCAATATTCTGAGTGAAGAAAAATCATACATTAGAAAATAACTTAAAAAATTGACAGTTTTTGAAAACTTGCATATCCAAACATGGGTCCCAATTCCAAAGTTTTGAATTGGTTAAACACATCATAGATCCATAAAGATGGCTGTAAATTTGAAAATTTGAAAATTGCAAGTTTATACATTGTTCTAAGGTGATTTAATCTGGATCTATGAGAAGCATGCCTACTTCAACAATCTAATAACAGACAGATCACATCCAATCATCGACTTGCTTCCAAATTTTTTAATTGGTTAAACACATAGAGCTATGAAGATGAGTGAAAATTCAGAAATTTTTTTTATTTATCTAAAAAAAATTCAAACAAATAGAAAAATGCATGTTTGTATGTCGTTCTAAGGTGCTTTAATCTAGATCTATGAGAAGCATGATGCTTCAACAATCTAATCTCACAAATTCATGTTTGTTCACAACGAACCTAAAAAAGAAATAAAAGGGAAAAGAAAACCTTATCTCGTTCACAAAAATTCATGGCGGGCTTTCCTCTCGAAATGCAAACCAATCTTTGATCATTTGATGTAGGAGAGTGAAGAAGATTTAATATCTATTCTTTGGTTAGGTGGATACATTTTCAAGGGGAGTCAGTGTTACAAAATGAAGGAGCCTTTTTCAGGGGTCTCACGTGTGATTGGTGAGGAAGCACCTGGAAGAGGACTCTATCACGAGACTTCTTATTCACATCGATATCTGTGGCATCAACATTTTTATGTGTTGAGGGGTTGGGAAATACTAGCATGCCATGACCAATATAGCATAGATTCCCAGGATGAAGAGCCTTTTAGAATTCCATTCTCAAGGAAAAAATAGGAAGATTCTGGATAGGTTCAAATATTTAACTGTGCATCAGCATCATTACAAGTAGTGCCACGTGAATGACATGCAAGGGCAAGTCAAACAGGTGGCTAATAGCTATTAATCAGTCCCATGTTAGCAACATACCATTGATGGCTTCAATACAACAAAGATGCCACTTGACAGACATGTAATGGCATGTTGATCAATTAGAGCAAAGAATGCTACTAGATTAGGTTGAACTTCTCCAACTATCCTAGAGACAATAATGTATTTGACAGATAAAGCATCTCCATAGGAATGAAAGATTAGGGAAAAATAAAAGGTTATTGATCTTAAACTAAATTTTAACATCAATTGAATAATTACTACAGCATCTAAAAAGGGATATACTAGATAACTAACTGAAAACCCACTTCCTCTTTGACTATGGATTGGACCATGTTTCTCATGAATAAAATAGAGAAGCGGAAGTTGTTCTATCTCCGCATACGTAAAGAAATCAAAACTGAATCTACTTTTCCTTCACGAAAGAAGAATCATGATGTAAGCATACATGCATAGACATTAAATCAAGAGTCAAGAGAGCTTACTTGAATAAGATTATTGAAGAGACCCAAAAAGGAAATAACTACAAAAAATCTACCCCTAATCTCCTTTTTTTCGAAAAAATATATGGAAACAAATAAAACAATTTTAGAAAAAGATATTGACAAAATTTTAAATCTTTTATTACGATCATTTGGGTCACGTGTAGAACTAATAACATACTGATGATAGAAGCATGTTTACAATAGGTTGATCACTTGGTTGGTTTAAGCTGCCCCTTAATTGAGCTGGTTTTAGGTTGGGTTTTGCCAAATTGTCAGTTAGCTGGGTCTAGACATTTCTAATCAAACGATGAAGTGATTAAATTCCAACATTTTCACATTTGGTATTTATAGGTACAAAAACCTAAACCAACAATCAATATGAAATGAGTTTCCTTTCAACGGTTAATATTATTTATCTTAGTATATTAACAATATTTGTCAACATTATTCCATGTTAATATTAGGAATTTTTGCTTAAAAAACACACATTTTGAAATTTCCTTTTGAAGTTTGATCGTGGGAAAAGATTTGTGATCCAATAAGAAAATTGATTAAGAACTATATAAGAAAAATAAGCAAAATTTTGGGAATTCGCAAAGCAAGTATGTCTACCTTGTCTGCTTTTACATTGCAGTCTTTCGTATTGAAGTAAGATAATGAATGTGGCAAGAACTTGAATTGATTAACATTTTGTTAATTATAGATAGAAAATATTTATTAATCTAAGGAGCTTAGAAAAACTTTCAAACTCAAGCCTTAATTTTGAATGTACATTTATATGTTTTATCTTGGATTTCCATCCAAGCTTACATCTTATTAATTAAAGCAACTTCCATAAAATTTTGAAACTCAAGCTTCAATCTTGGATGTGTATTAAGTACATTTTTTTTTTTTTTCGATGAGTAATGTATTAATTTAAGTACTTATTTTACCGTGGATGTTGCAAGGAATCTTGTGTTTTAATTATTACCAAGCTCATTTAATCGCCATAAAACAAAAGGCCCTACCAAAGGCCTTCAGATGTAGGTAAATGGGTATCTATACAAGCTAATGTAGATTGTACTAGAAGAGAAGTGCATTGGTGAGTTTAGGTAGATAGTTGATAGTCTCTTGTATTCTGTATTCGCTTGATAGTGAATTTCATCTCCCTCTCTCAATGGCACTGCAATCTTGCTGAGCCACATAAACCTATGTCTTGTTGTTTTTTGGTTATTTTCAACTTTAATCTGCAATTGCAAAAGAGATAGACTAATGGTTATCTTGGGAATTTGTGATTTGGCAGCAAAGCTTGGGTTTCAAGCTAGTTCTTTGTTTCATCATTAAAAGTTCTCTTTCCTTTCCTTTCTTTTATTCTCCTCTTTGATATCCTATAAATTAGAAGATTTGTTTTTCTTCTCTATTACACTAACAAGAATATTATGGCTTTTTACTCTTTTTCCATTTGCTAATAAAGCTTTCGCTACATTCATTAAGAACATTACATATGCTGATGGGCCTGAAGCAACTCTTATCTAGCATCACTTGGTCTACAATGCCCAAGTTCTTGGGTATTGCTGAAATAGCATAAAAACGGCCATGCTGCCAAGTTCCAAACTAAAAGCTTTCTTTTATTTTTACATAGTTGCTTTTATTCACTCAAAATGTAACAATGTCGCCTAATACTAACTTTGGGATTGTTTGTAGAACAAATCTTGGGTTCAAATATCTCTTTTTGACCAGCATAGATATTGCAGCAAATAAAGGAAGCAAAAACGACACCATCTCATTTTGTTTATGACAAAAACTATCATTACTGCTTTAGTCAAGCACTTCTTACAAACAAGATAAAGAAAGGCAAACAAAGAAATATAAAAACTGAAACATGTTATCTAAGCATTGATCTTAAGTTTTCAACTCCTATATGTACTCCCTAGAAATAAAAGGTGGTAAGATTTCAATTAACACTCTTTTGTGTTCAATTTTTTTTTTCGAGTTCTGCGTATTATTTCTATCAAACCTTGACATCATACTTTGTGCTTCTGGAATTATCATTGTAAAAAATTGATATACAGCAGATGATTACTGGGTCAACCATCTGGCAGACAGCTGGCAATGACTCCCAGCAATTAGTATAACTGTACAGGCCTACTAGGGACATTGTGATATGGACAAACTGGTTCACTTTTTATCTGCAGTTTATTAACATATAATTTCTGTACGAGGTTCTGAGTAAAATTATAATATTTCTAAAGAGGTTTAAAATACTGCTGCTAATGAAAAATAATGCTGAACAAACACAAGAATTCATGATTCATATCAATTTCAGCCTTCACTTTTTAACTTTGTTCTTCATTTGTGTAGGAGCTGAGTATCCTATTTAGTCACCATGCTTCTTTTATTCTCTTTTTCTGCTCAATAACCTTTTTCTCATATCAACATTACATTGTTAACGATTCCAATGTGTTGTGGTCAATCCCATGTGAAGCCATCCTATGTGAATCATATGCTTTGGACAAAAATCAATAAAGGCTGCTAGTGTTCACCGACTAGTGGAAAGCCTTGAACCGAGCTCTTTTTTCTCATTGAGCTGCTATTTGGTAGATATATTCACATTGACTTTGGGTTCTCCTTTGGCCTATAAATAGATGGCCTTGTGCGAGGTTGTAAGGGCAATCCAAGCACCAAATGATCAAGTGCTTTGTGTCATTCAAATAGTGAGGTGTGAGAGAGTCTCTTGTAGAGAGATAGAGAGATCTTGTGTGAGTGTTTCTCTCATTGTTGTAATCTCTCTTGAATAGTGTAATTCTTCTCCTGTCTTCGCTTGTGGACATAGGTAGATTCATTGATCTACTGAACCACATAAATCGTTGTGTGTTTTGTGTATTGTGTCTTATTGTTGCTTTGCTGCCATTTTATTTCTCCTCCTACTTCATCATCATATCAACCCAAATATAGAATTCATGATTCATATCAATTTCAGCCTTCACTTTTTAACTTTCTTCTTCATTTATGTAGGAGCTGAGTATCCTATTTAGTCACCATCCTTCTTTTATTCTCTCTTTTTCTGCTCAATAACCTTTTTCTCATATCTACATTACATTGTTAACAATTCCAATGACAACACCAATAGGCACCAAACTCGCCTTATGGTGATCACTCTAAAGGATTTATGCTTCTAATTGCTTTTTTTCTCTTATGGAAATAATCAGGACATCTACTTGCGTCAGCACCTTTTGTTGTTCTATTCCATGCAATCCTACAAACTTAAGAGTTAAAGCATAAAGTCAGTTGATCAATAAGCACTGAACTTAAGGAAGCATAAATTCAGTTAATTGATATGCATGTAGAAACACAAGTACATTTTGCCATGTTATTACAATAGTTAATTAAGAGAGCAAATAGATTTATTCCCTTTCTCTTTTGGATTATATCATTGTCATGGTTTGTTAAGTTGCATTTGTATTTTTATTTCAGGCATACAAGTGTGACAAGAAGTTGGTGATATCTCTAAATTCTCATGCCCACGCGGGTTCACAAACGAGTGGAGAAGCTGCATGTGACGTATGCAAGAGAAAATTACTCGACCCAAAAGTAAACCGGTATTGCTCCATTGATTGCAAGGTATCAAGGAAAAGCATGGCTTGAATAGAGTTTTTCTTTTTATTGAAATATCTATTCAATTTGTTCAATTCTACATCAAAATTTTCAGGTCCAAGCATTTTTAAGAAGGACAAATGCCTCAGAACCTCCATTTATTACTATCCAGAATCCGTCACAACGGAGGAGAGCTAAGCGACCTAGGAAAGGGGTACCCCAGAGGGCTCCCCTTTCCTGAAGTTTTGAGTGAGCATACTGCTCATTCATTGTATTTGGAAATGGAAGAGATCACTTCATGCAGCTCAAACCAAACCATTTATGGAACTTAAGATATGACGTTATGCTATTGTGTGTGTTTTATCCTATAGAAATTGCATTTTCGTAGATAACTTTGATTTTGAGACAAAGGGCCATACTGAAGGATTTTCAAGGGATTCTGAGGCCAAGTGGCCAACTGCCAGCATAATAAGAAGCCAACACACAGAAGGGGTACCCACAGGGCTCCCTTTTCTGAAGACTTGAGATACGGTCTATCCTTGTATTTAAAAGTGATGCATTTCTTCATGCAATTGAAGCAAAAGGTATGACGGTACTTGAAACATGATTCTCTGCTTTTATTTTGTTTTCTCCTTTGACATTGCACTTTGGATCCCTATCATGCAAAACATTTATGTTGAGACAAAAATCCATCCTGAGGGATTTTCAATCTGTTTATAAGGGAAGCCAATGAACAGGAGGAAATGGGCACATCACACTACTCCCCTTTTCTGAAGTCTGGAGTGTGCTTCCTGCTGACTCATTGTACGTAGAAGTGGAAACATTCACTCATGCAGCTAACCAAACTCACGATAAAAATTGAAACATGGCTATATCCTTTTGCGTGTGATTGCTCCTCAGCCCCAAGCTGAACCCCAGAATTCAAGCTTCTTTAAAGCACACCTGAGAGACCTGGTTCAGAAGGCTGTGGGCATACCAACTATTTTGTAAATTTTTCCATGCTCTATACGGAACTTTTATTGGTAAAACGAAGCAGTAAGTGCAATGCAAGTGGGTTCCCCCAACTAGCATTTGCCCCCTTGGCTCAACTATCTTTTGGAATAGTCTAGATAGGAAGACGCTAGAGATCCCTTGGTATAATGTTCTCACTAAGGCAGTTACATGACTAGAAAATACAAATCCAAAACTGTACTAGATGCAGCAGGGCTTACAAATGGGCTAGTAGCTCAACTGCAACCTTTTGAGCCATACACATTGTACACACAAATTTCTTTGGATGCCTACACACAGGTCCCTTAGTTAGTGGTAAACACAGTTTTGCTCCAGCTGGTAAAGAGTAGTGTTCAGTGCCAACAACATTAGATGGGTGGTGAAAGACAGTAGCAAAGCAATTGCAGGGGAAATACTGGCAGGGTTATGATTGTGAAACAAAGGAATTAAATGGTTCTTGGAGAGGAGAAGCTGCTTCATCTAGGAGCCCATCTTTCTAAAGTCTCACCAAACAACCTTTGTTTCTTCAAATGTTTCTAGGGCTAGAAAGCCCATTTGTGGTTCCACTAAATGCAAACTTACATGATAAGAAGATGTTGAGGCCTTTATGGCATGTTGTGTGGACTTCTTGTCAAATGCAACCTTGCATGATAAGCATAAGGAGATGTTGATGCCTTTAAAGCATGTTGGATACTGGGTGGAAATATGGTCTTTCTAATAAGAGCTGGTTGCTAGGACCAAAATCCTCCTTTATTTAATTTGTACTTTTTCTACTTATTAAGACTTATTTAGTTAAAGTACTTCTATTGACACGGCAATGTCTAAGCTGAAGAATTGTTTGGTGCATCGTTTCCATTTTTTGATGTAAAGGCAGTTTTACGGAATCATCATTTTCCCTTGTGGATTTCATTGACGAGCTCAATCTCTGTGTTGAGCTTTTCTTTATTTTGTTTAGCCTTTGTATAGGTTGCACACCTTTTGGTGCCTTCTAATATTTTCTCTTTTACTTATAATTAAGAAAGAAAGAGATAAAAAAAAAAAAAAGGCATGGGCAGTGGTTCAACTTTTCACTTTCTGTTTCTTTTTGCTTTTTTTTTTTTTTTTTTTTTTTTTGTCCCTCTCCCCACTGTAGTCATAATTTTGACTACCTGGGGGAAGCTTCTATTACCACTGAAATCCATCAGGCTTACAATGACAAGCTTGAATTACCAGAGAAAGGAATCTAATTATGTACCTCCAAAGTCAGTGGGTTAAGCCCTGCTATCATCAGGTACGCCGAGCTCCATTTTTCTTATCCTCATCATGAGTGCACACATGAAAATTCAACAAAAGACTGACAAGGAAAAAATAAAGAATATGAAAAAAAACCTGGATTATGGAGTGCATCTACCTTAAAAAACAGGCTATCTAATGTGAGTTACAATTTTGTGTGCTGATGAGCTTTAACTTTTGTTTTACATTTTCTCCAAGTTGGATTTTTAGAAAATAAATTCAGAATTTGAGAACAACTTCATATTCTCACAAGTTGGATTAAAAAGTGATGATTGCTTGAGAATTAGTAAGAAGAAACTAGTGGTTAGTTAGCACTTCTCTACTTGTCAACTGCATAACGATATATTACTCTTATACTTGTATTTTCTCTTAGTCCATAAATCCTACCCATCTTGGACCTAAATTTTGATTTTTTATATTATAAGGGTTAATTAAAGTTCTAGAACCCAGTTTATAAGCCTTAGCCTGCAAATAAACTATTACATTCTCAAGATCTATAATTTATTACATCTAATGTTTGAAAATATAGATCATTCGACAAAGTGGAGAAAACCCAGATAAAGGGGCAATTTTTAAAGCGCCGGATCAACCAGAACTGACCAATGACATCAGAGATTATCATACCATTATCTTCCGTGCATCTATACTATTATAAAGCCTTGGTTTTGCATTATAGCTTTTATTTTGGTGAAGCCTCCACTTTGGTGAAACTTTTTCTTTGTTGACAAAAATGATACACAGCAGACAGTTTGCCCAGATTACATTTATCACATGCAAGGGTAATTATATAATATCCACAACTAAATTACTACTTTAAATTCTGTAACAGTCCACTACTAAATTGGTGGTAGAGAGAGTGATTGGTTGCAGTGTAGCCTGTCATCCTTCTAGTTGAATTAAAAGGAAACCAATAAAAATGGGATACACCAAAATGAGGTTTTGCTTTTCCACTTTGAAACTTAAGTGCATGAAGTTTTCATCGGCTTATGTATCAATTTCTTCAGAAATCTTGAGTACAACCTAATTGTTCAAAATATTCCTTGTGTTACACCAAAAACAGAACACGTCCACAAAAAATAATTCACCAAACACACTACAATTGCCACTTTCTCCTTCACTACTCCTAAAGCTAATAAATCAGAATGAAGCAATAATTTATCCTTATGGCCAAGTATTGAAAACCAATTATTGAACAATGAGAGATAGGTGAAGTAGATATGCGCTAGGTCAGAACTATGAAACAAATAATTAAGAGGCAACATAAATATTATCAATGCAATGCCTACATATATACAAATATATTGCATACCACCTATATATATGTACGTATATATATATACATATATATATATATATACATAGAGAGAGAGAGAGAGAGGAGACCTGAGGAGCATAGGATAATCGTCAAGATGTTGAACTGCAATCGCAATCAGAACTTCTTGACTTCGAATGAGAAAGAATTGAACTGTATCTCCAATCCCTAGCATTCCGTTTCTCTTCTACAAGGGCATTAACAAATCAGTAATTCGGTTCATCATTAGACCGTACAAGGGAGCACCGGCAACTGGTTCGGTTCATCATTATTCGAAGTTTCGAACGCTAAACCCTGGACCTGAACCGGGACCGTTTGACGGTCCAATCAATGACTCGATCAGCTTATTATGTTGTCAGTAAAAAAATATAAATTTCGTAATAGAATATAAAATAAATTTTCTACAAAAATTTTTATGATCTTCTGTTTTTTTGCTTTTTTGTTTTTATTTTCATTTGTTAGGGAAAATGGGAAACTTGAATTGAAAAATAAATACCTACACTATAATTTATATTCTATTGTAGAAAGAAAAGAGTGGTCCTATTTCTAAAGACAAATCTTTTGATATTTTACTTAGTATTTTTATTTTTAATCAAAAAGGATATTGAAGGGTTAACCTGTAATTGTCAATAATTTGAATTTCCCCTCTTCCCACTCTCTACAAACTCCCCCAAAATTCACCTAGGCTTTCTCTTTTCATTTTCTCTCTAGAATTATGTAGTTCGCCATGCATATTGTGCATGGCAGCCTTCTGCATTAGATTTCGAAGTAAGTCATCCTCAATTTATAAATGCAACAATGGATCTCACTAGTTATGTTGCAAAGGACTAGAGAAAAAGTTGGTAAACGGATAGTGTACTCGTAATTCTTATGGATGTTTAAGAAAATAGCATATATTTCAAGATGTTCTAAATACTACTCGACCCAACTGAACATTTTTTTTCAAGTATTTAGGTGAACTAAAAATGTTCCAAATACTATTGTTAATTGAAAATAACTTATACAAAAAAAAAGAATTCAATATTTGGATCTTTTAAATCTTTTAAACTCTACAACCTTGTGTATGCAACATAATCATCTTGGTGCTTCATAATACTAATGTTAAAATAAATTGCAATTTTTTTTATTATTAATTGTCTGAATACGCACAGTGGAAGAAGGCATTATGATGGAATCATGAGAAAAATAATAATAAAACAAAATTTAATTCAAACCATCTCTCAAATTCTTTTTACATGGCAAATTATTCTTCAAATGACTTCATTTTAACACATCATTAAAAAATGTGAGCATATTTTTCAGCAACCCGCAAATCTTTTGATACTATCCTAATCAATATTCATATGGATATCAGAGTAAATGAAAAGGGAAAATAAATAAATAAAAGGAGAAGGCCTCACAAGCATGACATATGAGTAAAAGAATTCTTTGTTTTATTGAAATTTCTAGGTCAGATGTGAAAGAATTTCTCATATTCCTTACATTTGCCTGCAACAAAGACCAGTAGACAACAAAATCAAAACTGTAGGAATGTATAACCAGCCCATGATCATCAACATCCACAGCAAAACAATTATTTCCAGAAACCACCCATTTCAGAACAGGGGCTCCAGCCCAAGCTCATCGACAGCCGGAGGAAGCATCGAAGCCCCAAAACCCTCAAACTCAAAGCCAGGCTGGGTGGTTCTAGACGGCATCAAAGAAGCACAGCACCCATCACACACGAACAGTGGCGGCACGGCCTCGTCATCCTCAATACCGCTGCAGCGAGTGTGCTGCCATATTTCACATATGTCACAAGCCACCATCCTCTCCCCGTCGTCGTCCATGGCACTGCACTGGCATCTGACAGTCCAATTCTCAGCCCCACCTTCGTATTTCAACTGATCATTGTCCAAATCCATGCCGATTCCTCTCAGGCAGAGTTCAGAACCTGACTCAACCGCGCCGAACAGAGCCTCCCCATCCTCTGTTTCCTCCATTCCTTCAATATCTGTTACTACTAACCGTTCAGTTACAAAGTAAGTGTCTCTCATTGCAGTCTGCACCGCTGCCTTCAGGTCACCGATTGTAGAGTTCAGTGGAACTAGAATGTTTTCTCCGGGCTGGAATTCCCTTGTCAGGTCACTCAAACTCGGCATTACTCGGCAAACGAATCTCAGTAATTCGTCCTTTTCATCCGAAAATGGCCACTCCTTCACAAAGTGCTTGCTGTCCAGAATTGTCTGAGCAGCCAATCCGGCCACTTCTGATTCTGGGTAACCCAATAGTACATTGTTGTAAAGGTAAGCCACATCACTGTAAACATCAACGCCGGGCAATGGAGCAAGCGTAGGGAGTGGCTCCCGAACTAATTCGGGTTCTGGATCATTGACCTGAGCACCATTATCAAGCTCTTGAATTGAATACTCTAGAACCCGAGTTGACGGGTTCACGCCACGGCGTACAACTAGACCTCCGGCGATTACGTTGTTCATCGATTTCAGCACGTAATCGATCAGACCCGTATCACCGATGTGCAGGCGAGCCGCGTCTCGTGCTTCCTGCCGGGTCATCCCAGCATTGCCAGACTTGTTTGTTGCTTTCTTTTCTTTCAATGCATCGACGATCACATTTGCCGCGTATTCCAATCTTCTCACAGGCCATCGGCTGTCTAAATTGGCAGCTACAGTAGAAAATTTTCTGCACTTCACTGGCATTTCCTTCACCGCAGGCTTGCTTTGGAGTCTTGTTCTGCTTAAAGGTCTAGAAGAAGACGACGGTGCAGCAGAAACAAGGACCGACTTTCTCTGAAATGGAACTCGGGACTTGAGAGTAAGCATGAATCTTAGAAGATCTCTGATTGTGATCAAATGGGTTTCACTGAAATCTCTGTAATAACAAATCATGTGCTTGAGATCTCTATATCGATTCGTAGTGGTGAAATCTCGGATGATCTTATCGAGTTCCAATGAGCTGAGAATTTCAACTGCCCTTTCGTACTTATGCCCAGTCACTCCGAAGCTTCCATGGCAGAATCTGTAGCCCCATCGACCAAACCACGGATGTCCATAAGCTACCCCATGAAGCAATCGAAGATCCATCAACCGCTTCTTGGACACATCCTCCACGGTAATTTTCCTTCAAAACATACCCACAAAAAAAAGAAGTTCAGATCATTTATCGCTTTTAAACCTAATGAAAACTATTAATTCAAAACGTTTCATTACCGGGCATGAAGATTTGTGCAGATACGATCAAAGAGATCCATGATTTCTCTACCGCAGAGGTACTTAGACCCTCCTTCGATGCCATTGATACAGAGCAGGTGACCAAACCCATTACAGTGGATCAACCCATGCAAGAGATGGGTTTGCAGATCAAAAACACCATCGTCCAGAGGCTTATTCCACTCATCGTCCACCGGAATTATTATATGATACTTCCTCTTCGATAGAAAATGGTGACTCCAACCTGCAACAGAATTTCAAACCCAAGAAACCATAAATTGCCCAATCAAATCCAAAATTCTGAAAAACCCAATTTTAAAATCAAACAAACAATTTACTTGGAATCCAATTCGAGTCTCACCAGTGCAGCGGCATTGATCGCAGACTGGCCTGAGAGAGTTCTTGACACTCTCTTCAATGGTGTACAGAGGAACAAGAAACCCTCTGTTCTCGTGAGCAAGGAATGTGCACCAGACAGGCATGCCTTCCACATTGTAGCCTTCGGGCTCGGCGCATTCTTGCAGAAAGACTCGGACATTGTCGCGGAAGGGACCCAAGGGAGAGATCGGGCAATCGGGGTGGGCAAACGTGTGGAGTCCATAGATTTTTGGGGTTCGTCTCCTCTTCTTGTAGGCTTCAAAGATTGGGATCGACATGATTGAAGCTTGTGTTTCTTCTTCTTCTTCTCCAAGACTGCAATTCTTGAAAGTTGAAACCTTCTCATACACGCAGAGAGCAATAGAGAGAGAGAGAGAGAGAGAGAGAGGGGGGTTTCTGTTTGCTCAGTTGAGGTTTTAATGAATTTGGAGGATCGAAGTTTGTTGCAGAGTTCAAATGTCCGTTACTACTACTACTACAATTACCCGCTCGATTTGGAAGCCATTTTACGTAAACGCCCTTAATATCTCAACCGTTCAGCTCTTTGACGGTTGAGGGTAGTTTGAAAAGCGGCGACTTGACGCATAAAAATTGTGCTGACGTGGAATAACTCAGAGTTGACATGTGTGAGCAAAAAGTAGAGGCTCAAACGTCATAAGAATGTAATAGAATTGCTTTTTTTTTTTTTTTTTTTGTGTTAACCGGACATTTGGCCCAGATTGCGCGCACTTAATTAATCCCAAAACTTATACAGTTTTCCTATTCCACACAAATCGGGCTAAATTGCGCGCACTTAACTAATCCCAAAACCTGTACAGTCTTCCTATTTCACACAAATCAAGTAATTACTGAGCCAAAAACTCTAAAAATGATCTCGAAAAATTGATTGCACATGAAAAGTTTTGAACTTGACCAATCCCTTAGAATTATGTAATAGCATTGCTTACCCTATTCCCCTTGCTATCTTTACGAATGAGCATAAGAGAAATTGCCTACACATTACAGGAATGTGGAAGCAGGGTGGCTATGCCCGACTGATCAAAATATCCCATACATACCAAAACCTTTATAGCACAGTAATTGATGTGCTAAGAGTGACATATATAGGGGATTGGGGTTATGAAGGTTTAGATTCTTATCACTGGCACCAAGGAGACTATAAATGAATAAATAAATAAAAGAAATGATACCAAATTTTGAGATGACATGAACATGTTATGGCTGATCTCTAACACATGCATTATTAAAAGTCAAGATCAATACACACATTATTATAAATTTAAAGACTTTAATACGTTATATCAAAATATTTATTCTATAAATGTTTAATTTAAAACTTTGATAACGCAACTCTTTCGCATCCATTAATGTTGAACCGAGATTTTTTGCCCAAACTGAAAGGAGCCCTATCGTTTAGTCAAGAATATTAAGCTGAATTAAGATGGAATACGAACCTAATCTTTGCATTGATATTCCCCTCTCTTTCCATAGTAATTTACAACCAGGCAATTTTCCTTTCATGAAGAGAATCAACATCAAATCTCTACGGAAACAACCCATAAGAGGCCGCCACGCTAACACCTTTGTAAAATTCCCAGTAAGGCAGATTAGTCAACAGTTTTGCAATTTTTCCATTTGGTCAGTACGAGTAGGCTTGATATTTTTGCAAACGCGAGTTGAATCAACTTAGACTTGGTAACCACGCAATGGAGACCTTTAATTTCAAGGTTTATCGGTCCAACTACTCCACTTCACAAGTCCAGGCCCCTATAGGTAATAGTCTCCTCTCATTTCCAGAGACTCCATAATCAGCCTCAATTTGAGCAAAGCTTCAAGCTACAAGCTATGAATCTGCAACAACTAGCAGCAGTTGTTTGTTCCTCCATTCCCTTTTTGAACTGTGTTCTGGGTGATCTGTTTCTTCTTGTATCCTATTCTAATCGGAACTCCATAGGCTTAAACTCCAATGCTGAGGTTGATCATGCGTCAAAAGATGAGGAACATGATGCCGCAAGTGCATGTAATACAGCCGCCCAGAACCATTTCCGGCAACTTCAACACATCCGAGGAGCTTGATTGAACTTCTTGATCGATATCTTCAATCCTTTGCTCGATCCATGCCCATCCCTGATCATGAGCATAACTCCTTTTCTACTCATTCGAGTTCTTTTTTTCTTTTCTTTTTTCCTTTTGTTGTCATGTTTTTAAATTTTGGGTCATGGCTGCTCACAGAACTGCGGCTTTATTAGATTTCTCCTTCTATTCCAGTTTGTGTGACATATATATATATATAGAGAGAGAGAGAGAGAGAGAGAGAGTACTGTGGTGGTGATTACATTGTACTAGTGCAGCTTAATTACAATCTCTCTGCTATTGTTGACTATAGAAGTAAATTAGAAGTTCAATAATTCATATTTGGTTTCAGATGTAAATGTAGAATCAAATTTGTGACCATCAAATTTGTTGAAGATTTTATATGGGATTAAAATGCAGCAACAGAACACATGCTGATCGAACTTTTTATATCTTCAACTAAAGTACAAAGATGATACAAGGGGCAAGTGAACTGACGAGGAAGACAGTTTACAAGAGCGCATAATGTCTAACGTGTTTGACTGATTAAGTACAGCTTCTGATCATTGCTAATCATATCCGCGTCAAGAATTATACCTGCATCTTCTGATAATACACAAGAACCGGATGGAAAGTCTAGCTGCTCTGCTGCTGTTTGGATGAGCTCCTCAATGGTTTGCGGAACCCATAGCACAATTCCATGTTTCCTTCGGTCCTTGGGATCCCATGGATGGAAAGGGAACACCGTGCATTTCCTCAAGCACACTTTGCGATCTGTTTTCAGCAAACAAAGTTCTATTTTTATTTTATGTACAATAGTGGGTTAAGCATGAGCAATAAGTGTCAAAGAAGCTTGTTTTCAGGTGAAACCGAAAATATACATACATATATGTGTGAGTAATAGATTGAAGGCTGGAGGACACAAATTAATTTCCATTTATAATATGATAGTGGAAAGAACCCGAGAGTCTGGCAAGCGTAAACTGATGAAGTTCTAATAGTTGGCCAAGCTAGCACATAGCCAATCACTCGCAGAAACAGATGATAATTGTAAACAAGCAAAAATAAGACACAATAAGCATGACTATGAGATGCATTTTAGTGTGAATTATACAAAAGAATGTGATCAGACTTCAGAACTGGGGTCACTAGTAATCTGTATGACCTTGTCTGGTTTCTCATCATCCCATTAAGGCATTGAAGGAGAAGGTTTATATTATACCAAAAAGGTTTACAACCCCTGCATTTCCTACAATGATGACTCACTCATATTTCTGTTTTGTTCTACTCATCCTCATGCATTATTAATTTCTTTAGTTTTTTCTTTTTTTCTTTTTTTGGCTTCACTATAAAGTTTAAGCAACCAGCCTTGGTAGTTTGTAGTCTTTTAGGCATAGATATTTCATCTAACATCCAGTTCAAGTCCAGTTAGCATATCGGTAATAGGAAATAGGGTTTCCGCAATACCTGTGATTTCTTGAGAGCAGTCTGGGAACTCAGACAGCTCAGTGGATTTTGCATCTTCCAGTAGCTTGATTAAATTCTTGTTTCCACACATTTTTGCTTCGTCAAGTGGAGTATTTCCCCATCTGCAAATTACAAAACCATCCAATACTGTTTAGTTGTAAGAATAATTCACTACTTCATTGCAATAAATAATCAGCTCTTGCCCTGTTATCCATGTGAATCAGTTAGGTCTGTTCCCATACTTCCACATGAAACAAAACATTAGAATCTTGTTTCTCATGTTTTTGTTATGTTGCTGACGACATTAAGAAACACTGGAGAAAGGAAAGGAGAAGAGAGGGGGGAGGGGGGGATGTTGGGAGGTGGAATTGAAGCTCAACAACAGAAGCTAAACATTTTTTAAGTAACGTCAGGTCCTACTGAGTGGGGGTCAGGATAACTTATCAAAGATAACAAATCCCAAGTGGTGTAAATGGGTGAGACCAGCGGGTTAAAAAATTAGGTCAATTAAGATCCCTCTAGGTTTGCATTTGTCAGGAATATAATTTCTTTATTCTAAAAGGCATAAAATGAAAAAAGTTAATAATAATTGGGAAGGTTGAAAGATTGGTTTAACTTTGCACACGTAAATTATTTACAAATTTTCCAAATAAATCCGTGCTTCTAAATGTAGAAAACTGACTTGTTTCTTCAAGATGATATGAAGGTAATTACATGACTAGAATATGCAAAGAAAAAGTTAAAAACAGAAGAAATAAGGAATCTCCAAAAAAACTGTATATGGAATCGATTGCAACTAAGTATGACTCATAATCAAATGTCCTGCCATATTAGACTTCATATGATTGGCTGAAACTGCTAGAGGACCACAGCAAGAAGGTAACAGAATTATACCTGTCCTTTGAAAAGACACTGGCACCAGCTCCCAAAAGCAACTTCGCCATTACATATAATCCTTCAGAGGCGGCTACATGAAGTGGGGTTCGGCAATCATAATCTTTGGAGTTTGGATCAATGCCATTGGACAATATCCTATTGAGAAAATCTGAATCTCCCTTTGCAACCACTGTACATAAGAAACTACCAGCATCGTCAATCTTTAATGCAGCCCCTTCTTTAGCAAGTATTGAAGCAACTCTATCATGTCCATTCTTGAGGGCCTCTAGTAAGGGTGCGTTTCCAAACTTATCTACAAGTTTAGAGGAACCAGTGCAAATTAGTTAATCTGAAATATTGAAACAGAGTAAAGCTTACAAAACCACATGGAAAATGACAAGCATATCAAAAGGTTACCTGAGGTGTTGATGTCTACACCTTCTTGAATAAGGAAGAGTGTTATTTCTTCATATCCTCTTGATGCTGCAAGATGCTGTTGAAAAAAAAATATATAAATAAATAAATAAAGAGGATCTTTTCAGGGAGAAACACTTCTTGGAAACATTCATTTCCCATATGTTTGGAAAAAAGTAAACAATTCAATTGTTTTCTGTCATAAGCAGCACCATTGGAAATGAACTCACTCTTGTGTGTACAACTAAAAAATTGCACTTTGCTTGAATTATTTCGGCTTGACTTGAGGCCATGTGTGTGCTTATCTTCATATGCATAGCATATTATGAAATGACATCAAGCAAAAAAGCAGCAGTTGTCTACGCTACCGAGCAAATTCTATTAGTCCAATATAATAAAAATAGGCACAGGGACATATTTACCTTTTAGTCATGACATGATTCTCAACCAGTTTTAAGATAGTCATATTCATTTGTAAAATCCCCAGCATTCATCCTCAAATAGGTTACCTCAGACAAAAAACATCGATTCTTTTTATAAGTATAGATCAATTGTCTTAAACAACTTTTGCATTATGCATAAGCAAAAAAGCTATGTAATATATGATGGTTCCAAGAAAAAACATAAAATGGCCTAAATACGTGCTTAAACATTTAATGCCAAATTCTCATGGAGGGCAATAAGGAATCTTCCATAGTTTTGCATCGACAAGGTTGCCCAGCAATAAGGAAAAACAAAAAAAAAAAAAACAGTCAAATAGAGAAAGCACATGCTGAGTGGCCTAGCAACAATTTGAAATTACACATCTAGCAAAACAGGTAACAGCAGAATATGCATTTGTTGCTTATCCAATTGAAAAAATTAGATATTTTTATTCTAGTGATTCCTAAGCTGCTTAAAGCTAGAACCTGTCATCAAGGGTATGGTAAAAGATTTTACTAGCTACTGCAACATTCTCTATTTTAGATGTGGTTATATAAGGAAACGCATGGGCATTTTACTAATTAATTAAGACTGAAGGAGGGATTTTCCTTATTTCTAAAAAGTTCACAAGGATGCCAAGCACAACAAAAACATATTCTCCTTATTTTCATGTAATTCCTGATTTTGCACTAAAAAGTTGAAGTCCACTTGATGCGAATTTTCAACTCAGAACTGGAAGTGGAAAACAATAAAGATGTAACAACCAAAAATGCCAACAAAATAAAGATATAACACAAAGATGAAAAAATTATGCTAACCAGATATGAGAACAGCATATACTCAAATTTTCATATTTGCCTTGTAATTCTTCTTGATCCTGAATCAAATATAGCATGCAGATGCAGAATCAGATGAATCTGCAAACACTAGTTGTCTCACTACAAACAGCCATTGCCTCATGTATCTATAGAGTTCTTATTAGTTCAGCAATAGGTAGCAAGGCAAGATATCTTAAAATGAATTCCATGAGTTACTTGCATTCAATAAGACAATAAGTCACAGTGAATCCACGTGGTATTGCCAACAAGATAATGCCCCTTTTTGTAGCATCACATTGAGCAAGCAAGGCGCAAAAAAATAAAACAATTGAGACTACCACTTTGACAAATTGAAAAGCTAAATTCATACCAACGGTGATCTTCCATCATAATCTGTCTTATTGGGATCAGCTCCAGCTCGGATCAAACTTTTGAGTTGATGCAGATCTCCATGATAAGCTGCACTATTAACTCTCAAAGCAAGTTCAGCTTCTTGCTTTCCAATATGAAATGTGATATCAGATTCCAGTTGCTTCACACGAAGGTTTGATTCTTTTCCCTGTCAGCTTATATTATTTTAGGCTTCTAATACATACAAATTAGATAACTCACAGAAGCTCATATGCCAAACAAATGAATATGCATTTCTAGATACGGCTGCCACAGGAGAAAAAGAAGTGCAAGAAACATCATAAGCAGAGGCAATGGACATATTAGCGCAGCTAAATTACCTCTAAAAGGTTGTTCAGGATTCTTCGTCCATCATGAAAGTATATCTCAAGGATATTTGAGAAAGATTGTTTATCAAGACGCAGAAGCCTACATAGCTCGCAAACTCGAACGGTATAAGGCTGAGGCATGTTGCAAAGAATAGAAATTTCACCAAATAAGCTGTGAGGTTCCAAATTTGAAAGAGTCTCTTCTGATCCATCTGCCCCTATACCGACCTCCTCCTGTATTTATATATAGTTTTCATCAATCTTATAATGTGAGAAACTAATAATGACTAGCTCCCTAGGGAACCAATAAGAAATAATGTAATTCAACATAAAAAGAATGTCTCTGGAAATGATAGTAGTGATGGCAAGCAGGTGAGTTCAAGATTGGCATTTCTTTCCCAACCCCTTCAACCATCGTGAACACTGCTTTGTTCATTTTTTCCTTTTTTGAGGGGGGGGGGGTTGGATAATGAATAAGAAAACTAAGGTGGCAGAGACCCATCAGATAAAATATATTTGTTAACTGTTTCATCTTCGGAGTATTATGACTCAGAATGTTCAGGATTAACCTAGTACACCAAACCAAAGGATATTGGTGAATAGTACTAATGTCCTCCAATAACAGGATTATATTTTGAAGTCAACCAGACCAAAGGAAAATTAGATACAGCAGTCAATGCATTTCGGTCTAAACAAACTACTAATTTATGTGCCATCAGGACAGGCAGCCATAGATGAAAACAGAAATTAATGTAACCATGCATGAGAT